>CP106729.1:6363573-6963573 GCA_025506655.1 Gossypium rotundifolium | reverse complement strand
ATTTTGTTTAACTTGACTTGCAAGTAATATCTTAGAATTTGGGTCATACAACTCTAACATAGAGGTTGTACGAAGTTTATGGCATAGTTAGGATTCAAATCTAACTCTATATGTAGAAATTCAACATTGTATCTCGAGACAAAGAACTTCATATCTCGAGACCAACCTCTTTTTAAATTTTTTTAGAATTTTTATTTCGATGTGGACATGGCTCAAGACCTTAAGGTCCATGTCTCGAAACAAATGCCTTCAAGTCTTTAAACTGGTCTTGAGATTGACCTCTCATATTTTCTTATTTTAACTTCGATGTTTGGTTGAAGAGAAAAAAAAAAATTGAAAACGGCTTCATTTTAGCATATTTTGTATTTCCTTCAAACTTCTTTAAATTTTTAAATGGAAAAGGATTCATAAAAAATTCTTAAAGGCAACAAATTTCAATATTTAAAAAAATAATGAAGTCATGAATTATTTCACTTTTTAAAGAATTATTTGATACAAATGGGAAATTAGGATTTTATAGTAAAATTATTAATACTTTTGGGAAAATAAAATATAAGAGTTCATTTTATAAGTATTCGGTATAATGATATATTTAACTCTCTTTTTCACTTTAGCCTTTTTTTCCGACTACTTTCATCCTAACCTTCAAAAGTTATTGAATAGAAAAGTTTTAAAAAAATTATCCACCCCTACAATGAAGTACACATAGACTACACAAGCTATCACATCAGTATCGTTAAAATTTTAACAATTTAGTAAGCCTTTTCTTCTCAAAGAAGTGTAATTTGATTAAAATTTGAAATTTTAGGGTCAATGTGATCCAAAATAAAAGTTAAAGCCAAAATGATAAAATAGATAAATATTAAGGGCTAAATTTATGATTATGCCTAATTATTTTAACTTTTTCTATTTCTTTTATTCTAAAATTGTTAGTCCTGAAAGCCTTCTTGGAAAACAAAACGGGAAAAGTAATGGGCTACAATAATTTTGAAATGAAAATTGCTCTTTTATCTTAGCTTCCTTGTGTGGGCTTTCTTCGAGTTTAAACATTCCTTCATCCAAAATTTTGCATACAAAATTCAAGGTTTGTTTTTTTCCTTCAGAAAACGGCTTCTTTTTTTTTCAATTCTTGGGTCGTGCATTTTTGGTATTAGTCCCTCTACTCTGTGCATATTGTAGATTTAATTCCTATACCTTAATTTGATCGATTTTAATAATTGTATTTTTTTGAATTGATCAATTTTAGTCTCTATAATTTTTGAAATTTGAAATTTTAGTCTTGACAAAATGTAGCAACTAAATCTATTTGGTTAAATTCTATTATTAGTCATGTACTATGCATAATATTTTAGATTTAATCTATGCTCTCCAATTAGATCATTCTTAGTCATTATATTTTTAAAATTTTAAAATTTTAATTTTGATGCAAACAACAGTCATTAAATCTACTAACTGGTTTTTCGTGATTAATATGGGAAAATAACAAGTTGACATGACATTACACACGAGAAAATATGTTTGCCACGTCAAAATTTGAAAATAACAAAACTTAATGAATTTAATGGCTACCATTTGGTCAATGGGTAAATATCCCATATATACCAAAAATTAGTTTATTTACGACAAATGGGCTAGTTTGAAAAATATTTACGGAAAAGTACCGTTTCTCCCCAAAAATGCGTCCACGTCGGTAGCGTTTTTGGGGATATCTGACAAAAGTCGCCCTGAGGGGGCGCTTGTGCCACATCAGCAAAAAGCGCACTGACGAGGACGCGCTTTGCTGATGTGGCAAAAACACGTCCCCAATGACGCGTTTTAGCCCGTGTTTTTTTAAAAACTATTCTCGAATTTTTTAAAAATTTACGAGAATAAACCTTTATAAAGGCTCAAAATGACAACACCATTTTTTTAAGGTGTCATCAATTAATAAGGAAATATAACTTACAAAGGAAATCTTTATATAGACCCAAAATCTCATTTCCCTTGTTTTCTTGAGTAAAGTGGGATATGAGATATGTGTATATATAGACTCATGAATAGTTTTGCAGTTTGTTCCTAAACAATGTGGGATTCCTTCCTCTTTTAACTAATAACATGAGATGACATGCTACACTATATTTGATTTTTTTTTTTACAAAACAATTTCTCTTTTTTTTTATATATATTTTGTTAACATTTTCTTATATTATAAAATTATGTTTTGAAATCTTTAATCTTGTTGCATTTTAAAATTGTTAACTTGTTGCATTTAAAATTTTATAAATTATGTTTAGCATTTTACAAAACAAGTGGAGGAGTATTCAGGCGTGGAACACCTGAAAGTGGAATTGACTTGAGAAAAAAAGATAACCAACAATAATAGCATTGACAGAGAAACGTTTGATAGAGATCATGTCTAATGAACAACCTTTTCTTTTAAGAATCATTTCCAGATATGATTTAGTTAGCCATTGTCCAGTAATTCCCATCCGTAATGCTTCTGCTCCAACTGTCTATGCAACAGTATAGCAACAAAATCAAACATAAGTTTTTCATCAACCGTTTTTACATAGACTGGCGAATATGGGAGTTTATATTCACCTGCTAACTCAAATTCTTACCACAAAAAAACCAAACACAACAGATAAAGATTGGAATTTTGCAAGAAGATAACATGTAATATATTAGATTTGGACAACATACATGTTTAAAATAAAATCTTGGAACTGAAGCTAAATAGTAAAGTTATGAACTTGACATCTAACAAACAGATAGAACATGAATACAAACATACAGCAAAGAAGACCTCTGAGAATCAAAACACAGTAGATATAACCTATATCAGCAAAATGGTAGGCTAGTAGCAAAGCCAATAAATTTTGGTTCAAATAAAACAAGAAACATTTTAAGTACATTATAGATGGATTGTGATTGCATTTTGGCATTTCAAAAGTGTTTAACATCTTTGAATTGAGAGATGTCATGATGAATAATAACCAGGACATTTCTAAAATGCATAACATAATTTATAAAATTTTAAATGCAATAAGTTAACAATTCTAAAATGTAACAAGATTAAAGATCTCAAAATATAATTTTATAATATAAGAAAATGTTAACAAAATATAAAAAAAAAAGAGAAATTGTTTTGTAAAAAAAAAATCAAATATAGTGTAGTATGTCATCTCATGTTGTTAGTTAAAAGAGGAAGGAATCCCACATTGTTTAGAAACAAGTTGCAAAAATATTCATGAGTCTATATATACACATATCTCATATCCCACTTTGCTCAAGAAAACAATGGAAATGAGACTTTGGGTCTATATAAAGATTTCCTTTGTAAGTTATATTTCCTTATTAATTGATGACACCTTAAAAAAAGTGGTGTTGTCATTTTGAGCCTCTATAAATGTTTATTCTCGTAAATTTTTAAAAAATTCGAGAATAGTTTTTTTAAAAAAACACAGGCTAAAGCGCACCCCTGGGGACGCATTTTTGCCACATCGACAAAAGCGTCCTTGTCGGTAGCTTTTTGTCGATGTGGGCGCGTGGGCGCTAGCATATCCCCCAAAAATGCGTTGACGTGGACGCGTTTTTGGGGGAAACGGTACTTTTCTGTAAATATTCTTCAAACTAGCCCATTTCCGTAAATAAATTATTTTTTTGGTATATATGGGATATTTACCCATCAAGAACTTCAAAGTTCAAAAAGTAAATCAAATTAAAATATGTAGACTAAATCCACAACTTATATATAATAACAGGACTACTAGCGAAAGTTAACCTAAATTTTTCTATGAAGACTTTTTTCTTAAAAAAAAAAAATCTGAATCTCTATTTTTTTTTTTTTTTGGTATTCTCAATGTCTGTTTCAGAGTTTGTGATTTGTAATTACCCCTCCCAATAATATTAAAGTACAACGTGTTTTACCACTGCACTAAACAGTAATTGATAAACTTAAATTTCTATTATTTTCAAAATAATATTATATAAAAAAGGATTAGTGACTATAGGATCTTGCTTTACATCCTCACCTTAAAATAGGGTATTTTCTCTTCAATGTTTAAAAGAATCAATCATCGTATGATCTATGGGAAAAGTACAAGTGACTCATTTGATTACTAAGGTAATAAAATAGGAAAAAACCTTTTTATTTCATATGTATTTCAATAGTTAAACATAAAAAAAGGAATAGTCATATAAATTTAAACTTAAAATTAAAAAGTTGAGTACAAACTCTTGTAAAAAAATAATAATAAAACATCTCCAAAATAAACAAAAAAATTTCTCCTTTTATTTTAAAACAAATCATGTGAATTGTTAAAATTAGTAATTGAAATTAATTAATTGCTAACTCACATACTAAAATATGGTGAAGAAATAATGCATATCAATCTTTTAACTCTATAAAAGAAAGAGAGAGACAATAATCTTTACACATTAATCATTTTGATTTTTTTTTTTTTTTTTTTTTTTTTTTTTACATATGACGAAAGTAAAAAGAAAAGAGAACGTTACTTACTTCAAGCTTGAGTTGTAGCATTAAAATTTTTTGTCGAAATCATTTTAAATTTTTTAAAAAATGGGGGTTAGCTTTAAAAACGAAAATGAAGTCGCTACTAATATTTTTTCGAGGTGTGATCGGGTCACCTTGAGATTAATCATTTTAATAAAATATTTTGATTTATTAAAATAATGATTTTGGTCTACAAAATTCGAAAAAACGAGCTCGGGAGTCGATTACGCACGAGGAAGGATTAGCACCCTCGTAACGCCCAAAAATTGGTACCTAATTGATTAATTAATGTCCTAATGTCAAAAATTTGAAAAGATTTTAAAACACGATCCTTTTGATTTTTAAAACTTATGTCCTCTAATTTTAAATGGACATTCAATTATTTGGATTTTAAAAGAAAAATCGAAACTTAGTAAGTTAGAGCACGATCTTTCGAATTTTCCAAACACCAAATATCATTTGCTTTTTAGAAATCCTTGCCTCGAGATGACAAAACGTCGCATCCAGTAAGTTAGGACACATCATCTTAAATTCCCGAGAATAAATTTTTTTATTTAAAAATTCATATGTTTTAATTTCAAAAAGGGTGCTCAATCATTTGGACTTAATGAGAAAAATCGAAACCCAGTAAGTTAGGGCGCGATTTTCTCAAAACTCCCAAATATCGAATATTGTCTTATTTTTAAATTTAAAAAAATCATGGATTTTGAAATATGAAGGTATATTTGGTCACATTAATAAATAAAGATTAATGAATTTAAAAAAATAACAAATCTAAAAACAATTAAAAAATGTACCAAGCTTTCAAATAATAATGGACAATGTTAAAACAAATAATGTGAAAGAAAAGGATTTTGAAATCGAAAATAAAAAGCAATTTAAAATAAATTCATGTATAAAAATTTTAAAGTAGGTAATATATGTAAAAGTTTGAAATAAATCCAAAAAATAAATAAATAAATAAATAATATATGAAATAGTAATATATAAATGAATTTTAGAATAAATATTATATAAGAAGTAAGTTTAAATAAGTAATAAATAAAACAAATATATATATATATATATATATATATCAATCTAAATAAATAATATACAAAACGACTTAAAGAAAATGATATGTGACAAATCCTAAAAGATAAGTTTAAGTTTAAAATAAACAATATACTGAAAACTTAAAATAGATAATATAAAACAGTTTAAAATGATATAAAATAAAACCACTTTAAAATAATCGTTATATAAAACAATAAGAAAAATGAATGATATATAAGATAATTTAAAGTAATAATATAAAAAAACTTAATCAAAATAAAACTATTTAAAATAAGTAATATCAAAAATAATAAATTGAAATAAATACCACATAAAAATTTGAAATAAATAAATAAAAGACAAATTTGCAAAAGTATGAAAATAAAATAAATCTCTATATAAAAACAATAAATAAACGAATAGAATAAAAAGAATAATTAAACAATTAAACAATTAAATGGATAAATAAAAAGGTTGAAAAAACAAAGATGAATGAAGAATAAAATAAGAACAAACCATAAAAAATAAGAACGTAAGAGGGAGAGAAATTTGAGTGAATGCTCTCAAGAATTCTTATTGCTTCCCCAAAATTCTATTTTTTTTTTTTTTTTTGCAATGAAGGGAGAGGCCTATATTTATAGTTGAGCCTCCTCAAATCCAACGATACAGATAAATTACATCAACGGCTAAGATTAAAATGTATCTACAAATTAAATCTCTAAAATTACAAAATCATATCTTCTAAGATTGCATACTATATCTTCTAAGATTGTATATCATATCTACTATTTACATATCATATCTAAGATTTCATATCATATCTTCTAATATTGCATATCATATCTTATAGGATTGCATATCATATCTAAGATTGCATATCATATTTTCTAGGATTGCATATCATATCTAAGATTGCATACCCTTGAAGATTGTGTTCTCATATACGTCAAGTTTTCAATCTTTTCAAGTAATAGGTCATTCCGATCGGGCCCAATGATATATTTTGGACTGGACTTGGACTTTATTTTATTATTTTGAGTTTATTATTTTTTTGTATTGGGCCCGGGCTAAATTAGCCTAAAGTGTCTCAAAGATTCATCTTCTTGCTATCTAATGGATATTAAATATGCTGGTGACTGCTAGAGAGTTTTATTTGTTAAAAATCTACTCATATGATTGGAGATAGAATGATGCCAAAGTGCCAAGTAAAAAATACTTTAAAGTCAGGGAAAATGCTCTGCATTTTACTTTCTTTGTAGCGCCCAAAACATTCTTATGATTAATATGTGTGCCAAATGGTCTTGGGATCCCTACGTCCATCATAAAGCATCTTGGGAAACTTGAATATTGAGGCGAACATGATGGTGTAATTTCTCAACAATCAAGGGCTCATTAGTAAGTCTTATGGGTAACCCCAATGACACTAATTTCCCGTAATATTGCATTCCCTTCTTTAACTATTGGACTTTTCCTCGAATATATTCTCATTCATTCTCCAACTTCGACTGCTACTACCATCTTCAGGATCGGTCATACTCCTATTCCTGAGTTGTTGCTTGTGAGTGGAAGAAACTTTTTCATCTTCTCGCTCCTAGGGGTTCTGCCTCTGGGCTTCCCTAGTTGTTCTTAACTTTTCAATTATCTTTTCATTCTTCTCATTCCTTATATCGATCTGTCTTTGCCTCTCTGACTGTTCCTAGATAATTTTTGTTATTTTTCGAATCTCTTCTATTGAGTGGACAGTTGTTCTTCTAGAGCTTTTATTTTCTCCTACATCTCAGTAAGCTGTTGGGATCCTAGCTAAGGGTTCTGGGAGTTTTGATCGGTTGGAGGGGCATCAGGATGCCCGGGGTAATAATTGCAATACCATGGTGGGGATATTGGTAGGATTGTTGATTAGGGTTATGATGTGTTTTCTTTTAAGGGTTATATTGTGTTTGTTGGTGGGGATTAGGTTGTGCATACAAACATTCTTGTGTTGTATTTGTTTGGGTTTGTCCAACTACATCTCTCTGGGGTTTTTGCTGATTATCACGAGGATTACGCTTGTTAGCTAGGGAAACATTGGAACCTGGATTGGCCATTATTGTCCATATTCACCACACCAAATTGTTGGCAAGTAAAATCAACAAGGAGGAGAAGAAGGTTGCGGTGGAGACGATTCACCCTAAATTGAGGTGGAGAGCCACTGTCCTTAGTGAATGAGGAAAAATTTGAGAGGATCACTAGTTCAAGTTGGCAAAAGGTCTAGGTTCTAAGTGTTTTGGTCCACTCTCCATCAAGTATTGTGATCGGGTATACATATATATATATATGTAGGGGACAATTAAGTCCACGTGTTATATATGAGCTTGCTGGTAACAGAGATATTCATTGTTTCGCTTGTTGAAACAGAATTATTTCTTTACAGTGGCGGTGATGTGAAATCTTAAGTTAAAGATATGACATCTTAGGATAATTGGGTAAACAATGAGTCTGAGACATTACGTGCATTCAATTCAAATGATATAGTAAAGTTTGACATGGTGTTGATCGATGCCTAAAATGCACTCAGTGAAGACATATGTATAATATGTAGTTCACTCATTAGAGACACATAAAGGAGGCATAATATACTATTTTTTTTAAAACAATTCACATGCAAATGAAAATAAAAATAAAAATAGAAATATTATATATTTATTTTTAAATTTAAATAATAATATAAAATTGCAATTTTAAATAAATATAACAAGAAGATGTTAATCATATTTCTATGAAAAATATTAAAGTAATTTTTCATATTATTTTTATCCAACAATTTGCTATGTTATGATTTGTTTTATGTGATTAAAACTAGGGTTTTTAAATAAATAGTACAAAAATAATAATTACGAAAATGGGATATATTACAAATGATTTGCCAGGATGGTATGTTTTCAACAGTAAAATTCAACACTGCCTTATTGTCAGGCAACACCGACCCCAATACTACACCCATCATGAGCAAATCACTCTAGCCGAAAAGAAAAATTATTTTTGAAGTGGTGTCACTAATTAAGGTGGTGACACTGAAATTTTTAATACCCGTCATTTTCTCTTTTTTCTGATTATATATTTACCGTATAAATTATCGGTGTTGCAATATAGGATGGCAACACCACTTTTTGCCAACGCTTGCCTCGGTAACAAGCAGAAAAAATTGAATGATGTCGCCAACTAGCAGGACGACACCGAACTAGCCTTTTAGACCCCACTTCCCACTAATTAATAAATCTTTGGTTGATTTTCAATTCCGAGACAAATCAAGAGGAGAAAAAAGAAGAAGAGAGTTTTTAAAATTAAACTTGAGAAACTTTAAGTTTTAAACAATGGAAAAGTCTCAAACTCGAGTCCCTATAACTATTAAAAATCAAGATTAAATATCAATAATATTTGTTGTTCATTTCAAAATCAAATTTGAGTTGATAAGGTTAGTTTACAATCATATTTTTATGTTATTTCATTTCATTTTATTATTATGTATAATGATATGACTATATAGGGTTTATAATTTCTAGTATGACATGAAAATTATATTGTTTGATACAAAGTTTTTTTTTTTATTTCTTTGATATGGTATGAATTGTTTTAATACCAACTATTTTTTAAAATTTATTTTACTTATTTAGTATAGAAGATGAATAATCAATTCTTCGTATACGTCCATTTTGATAGGGTAATTTGTCATATGGAAGTTGGTTGTATACTTGAATCTTACCATCAAATAGGAATGATATTTAACAATAGTGTAAAATTTGATAAAATCAAACAAAAGATTAGTGTGAAAATCGCTCGACGTTGTGAGAGAATGATGTCCAGACTATTCTACAAATTTCCAATTACATCAAATCCGTGCAAATACAGGGAGATGCAACTTGCAGAGGATATGATATGGAGACTATAATCGCACTGTATTGCTCACCGGTAACATTGAACCAATTGAGTTATTCGTTGAATTAGCAAACCTTGAGCCTATACAAAACGTGTTAGGCGACATTAGTATTTGCAATTTTCGTATTTGTTCAGTATTTCTTCAATATTTTATGTTTATACAATTAATACGGTTAAAACTTTTGATGTCGCCACCCTAATGGCGACATTACTTGAAAAAAAATTCAGCTAAAATGATTTGCTTATAATGAGTATATTGTTGAGGTTGGTGTCGCCTGACAGTATAAGTGATTGAATTTTATTATTTAAAACATATTATTCTCGTAAAAAATCTGCAACTAACTCCATTTTTATAATTAATTTTTTGTATTATTTATATAAAAAACCTTTGTAACAGCTCATTATTGCTCGGGCTTAATAGAAAAATAATAATAAATGTCCAATATGTTTATTACTGTCCATTTTACAAAACAAACCCTTAAAGCCCAAATTTAATAAACCCGATTAGCCCAACAAACTATCCAGCAACCCAATTACAAACCTGAACAGATTATCCAAATTAGCAATAAACCCGATTAGCCCATTAACTAAACTCGCATAGCCCAAACAATTGACCCAAGACCCTGACCCAATCAGCCCAAAGCTTAAGCAAGTTTCAGACCTAGGATTTCTGGGGAAACCGTAGGCGTCGCATCACTTCAGCCCTGTAACACCACAAACCCGGCCCATGAGCCTTGACCGGATCTGGTATGTCATAGAGTAAAAACGTTTTGAAAGATTTTGGTTATCTGGTAGTAATCTAAAAATTTGAAGAGATTAATAAACGGTGTCTTTTAAAAACTCAGGTGGAATTGTTTTTATAGACATGGTTGAGTGAAACCTTTGAAAGCATTTGTTCATTTAAGTTATTAGAACCATCAAAGTTATTGTTAACTTGGTGAATATTGCTACCCGATGGCAACATCCTTGAAAACTCATAAAAATTTCCCATTTTAAAAACGTCACTTTTAACCGATTTATTTAAACAATTTATAAATTCATTAGTAATATAGTCGAAGTGAAGTAAAACAACTACTTAACCATCCAAAATAATAATTAGCAGCCTTATTACAACCCAAACCAAAATTTAGTAAATAATAAACTTAAACTGTGCTAAGTAAAATTTCAAATCCAAGGAACAAGCATGGCTGCCTCGAGTCCTCTCCGGCTCCATCTCCGCGATCTACTCATCTGCAAAATGATATGGGAAGGGGTGAGTCACCAAGACTCAGTGTACAAATCCCCAACCCGAAAGTGCAAACTCATACACAAAGTATTAGTAAGACATGCAAAACATGCAACCCAAACCTAGCCATCCATTCTCCTTTAATTACCCCGTGTGGTCAAAACCACTGGTGGTCAAAACCACTGGTGACCGGAGCCACAAATCAAATGATGGGGCCAACCTATCGTGTGGTCAAAACCACTGATGACCATAGGTCACAATTATCAATATGTGGTCAAAACCACTGGTGGTACCAAACCACCGGGACTTAGTCATAATTTATATCAACGGTGTGGTCAAAGCCACTGATGACCATAGGTCACAATTAAACTGATGGGGCCAACCCATCTTGTGGTCAAAACCACTGGTGACAGTCCATAGAGAATATTCCCCCTCCTCTCTTCAATCCCATTACCAACATGCTTACAACATGCTTAACATATTATCATAAATCATATATAAGGATCATGGCATAGCATCTTACCTATCATGTCATTCATAGAACATATTTAATGTCACAAGCGACTTACCCGGGATCCATGCACATGCCCACAAGGCAAATCACTATCACAATAGTTAACTGTAACATAATAAGCAATGCCAACTAATAAAGTGTGTAAGAGTTTTACACGCCTGTTTAACCGAAGATCTAAGGAGAAATCCCGAATCTATGCGATATCACAAAAATCCCGAAACGTATTCTCGTATTGCTCTGAAGTAAATTAAAATCCCAGAAACCTTTGTCGATTAGCCCGTTGAAGAATCGAAACCCGAAAGACTCCTTCAAAGCACTCTAGCGTCGGCCTAAACCAATTTGGTTTCCAACCAAATCCCGAAGCCACATACACTACTTGAAATCGGCTACACCTTGAGATCACATAATAGTTAGTCTTCGGCTTTTCGAAGAATAAAAAGAATGGCCTACTAAAATGAGTCCTTACCATCACTTACCGTATCTGATCAACAGAGAGAAGATGCTTAGAACGACTGCTTCCAAAGTTCCAAAGGCCTCCTTTTCAAAAACCGATTTGGAGAAGAACCAAAAAGTGATCCACTCTTGGTTGATATTCAGCTAGAAGAAAGAGGAAGATTTCGGCATGGAGAAGAAAGAATCAATAGAGATTCGGCTAAAATAAAAAGGAGAGAAAAAGAAAGATTATGGCATTCGGCTTACACAAGATGGAAGATGGAGTTTGAGTAGAAAGGGGGTGATAGGTTCGGCCAAGTTGAACCAAAAGAAGAGAGGGGTTTGAAGAATTTTTTTAGGCAATGAGGACTAGGGAGAAATCGGCCAAGAAATAAATTGAGAAAAAAACAAGTTAGATGAATTTCGACATCCCCCCTTTACTATACTCAACCGATTATGAAAGTCCCTAAGGAATCCTTCATTCGGCCATCACTCACCCTTTTGTGATAATTTTTATCTAATCACTTCTTCAAATAAAATAAAAATAATAGAATAATGTTTATCCCATACTTCTAGCCAAATTTTAAAACAAACAACAAGATTATCTTCATCCATTTGAGAGTCCATGAGCGATCCACTAGCTCTCTCCCTTCACGCCAATCATAAAAAATATACCTTGTACTTCCACCGTGACTCGAACTTGAGTCCCCTTATCTACTTGGGCGGCATTCACCAAGGCCCTTAAGTGGTGCCCAATGCCACTTTTACCAATCCGACTTTCATGTCCAGAAAACCTTACCATTTTATTTTTAAGGCCTTCCTAGCCCAACTTCCCCACATAACGCAAAAATAAAAACTCCTAGGTGCTAATTAAGTGACTTGAACCTCCTTTGCCGCACCCTTCCTAGCTCCTTAGGTAGCGTCCCAAGCCACTCTATCACCTGTTTCCTTATGTCATGCTTCTTCCACAATTTCTCTTAACCCCTATCTCACCTAGCTCCCTCCTCTTGACTAAAAAGAAATTTTCACTACGAGTCGGACCTAGCAGGGGTTATGACTAGACCCTAGAACATGTCAAGAAATCATAGCATACATATTTCTTCAAGCACACACATGGAAATAACTATATTACAAACAACCCCTAATTCAGGATGTTACAGTTCTACCCCCTTTAAAAATAATTTCGCCCTCGAAATTACCTGGATTAGAAGAGTTGGGGGTATTACTGCCGCATCACGTCCTCGGGTTCCCACGTGGCCTCTTCCGTACCATGGTTTTGCCATAGCACTTTTACCAAAGGTACTGACTTCCTCCTCAAAACCTTGACATCTCGATCCAAAATCTGTACCGGCTCCTCCTCGAAAGACAAGTTTGAGTTCAGTTCAATTTCTGCAACCGGCACTACGTGTGGTGGATCTGATCGATAGCGCCTCAGCATTGAAACATGAAAGACGTCATGGATCTGGCTCAATACTGCCGGTAACTCAAGCTGGTAAACTACCGGTCCCACATGTTTCAACACTGTGTATGGCCCGATGAACCTAGGGCTTAGCTTGCCCTTCCGGCCAAACCTCAGCACCTTCTTCCAAGGTGATACCTTCAAGAAGACCTTATCACCCATTGCATACTCCACATCCCTGCGCTTAAGATCGGTGTAAGATTTTTGCCTGTCCAACGCCTCTTTAAGACGAGCCCGAATTACTCTGACCTTATCTTCTGTCTCCGCCACTAACTCCGGACCCAACATTCGACGTTCAGCCAGCTCTGTCCAACACGTAGGAGTACGGCATTTTCGACCATACAGCATCTCATACGGTGCCATCTGAATACTCGCTTGATAACTATTATTATAAGCGAATTCTGCCAAAGGTAGGTACTCCTCCCAACTACCACGAAAGTCTAAAACACAGCCCCTTAACATATCTTCCAACACTTGGATTACCCTCTCAGATTGTCCATCAGACTGCGGATGAAAGGCCATGCTGAAATTTAACTTTGTACCCAACGCCTGATGTAAAGCCTTCCAAAATCTTGATGTGAACCGGAGATCTCTATTTGAGATAATGGACACAGGTACTCCATGCAACCGTACTATCTCAGCTCTATACAGCTTGGCTAACCTTTGAAGCGAGTAGTTAACCCTTACCGGTATGAAATGGGCCGACTTAGTTATCCGGTCTATTATCACCCATATCGAGTCTTTCTTACTGGGCGTAAGGGGAAGCCCACTTACGAAATCCATCGTAATCCCCTCCCACTTCCACTGTGGGATCTTTACCGACTGTAACAACCCTGATGGTAATTGATGCTCAACATTAACTTACTGGCATGTCAGACACTTGCCCACTAACTCGGTTACTTCTCGCTTAAGACTCGGCCATCAAAACTGCTCCCTTAAATCCCGATACATCTTGCTACCTCCTGGATGCATAGCGTACGGGCTACTATGAGCTTCTTGAAGGATCCGCTGCCTCAAATCATCATCCTTAGGCATGCATACTCTCCCCTGAAAATACAACACTCCATCACTACCCAAGTTAAACCGTTCGGCCTCACCACTTTGTACTTGTAATCTCCGAGTACTCAAAATTTCATCGGTTAACTGCCTCTCTTTAACCTCATCGATCCAAGACGGCTTCACTTGTAATTCTGCCAGAAGACTCCTATCCTCATAGAGACTTAGGTGAGCAAACAGTGCTCGCAAATCTGCTACCACCTTACGGCTCAACGCATCAGCTACCACGTTAGCCTTACCCGGATGGTATTCGATTGAGCAGTCGTAGTCCTTTAGCAACTCAATCTACCTCCGCTGCCTCAGATTTAAATCTTTTTGGGTCAAGAGGTACTTGAGCTCTTATGATCCGTGTACACTCACCGACTTCTCTCCGTCATGAGATAGTGCCTCCAAATCTTCAAGGCAAAACCCAGCAGACCAATTCCAAATCATGTGTCGGATAGTACCTTCGTGAGGCCTCAATCTGCGTGATGCATAGCGACCACCTTCCCTTCTTGCATCAACACACACCCTAAACCAGAGATCACGATGCATCACAATACAGTGAATTCCTTTCCGCCTCGAAAGTGAATCAAGGCTGGTGCTTCACAAAATCTTCTTGACTTGTCGAAACTCTCTTGCTGCTTCTCGGACCACACAAATGGAACTCCTTTTCTCGATAACTTAGTCAGCGGTCTTTGCGATTAAGGAGAAATTTTCCACAAATCTCGGTAATATCCTCGCCAACCCAGAAAACTTTAAATTTTAAGAATCAGACTTTGGTGGTTTCCACTCCAATACTGCCTTAATCTTACAGGGATCCACCCTGATTCCCTCAGCTGAAACAACATGCCCTAGGTAAGTCACCTTCTTAAGCCAAAACTCACACTTACTAAATTTGGCGTACAACCGTTTCTCTCTTAGAACTTGCAGAACCACATGAAGGTGTGCGTCATGCTCCTCTTCAGACTTCGAATACACCAAAATGTCGTCTATAAACACTACGATGAATCGATCTAGGTAGGGTTGGAAAACCCGGTTCATCATGTCTATAAACGCGGCTGGTGCATTAAATCAAACCAAAAGGCATTACGAAACTCATAGTGCCCATACCGAGTACGGAATGCCGTCTTATGGATATCGACCTCCTTCACCTTAAGTCGATGGTACCCGACCTAAGGTCGATCTTAGAAAAGCGATGCACCCTTGAGTTGATCGAACAAATCATCAATCTGGGCAAATGATACATTCTTTATTGTCGACTTGTTCATTTGTCGATAGTCTATGCACATCCTCATTGTTCCATCCTTCTTCTTGATAAAAATTTGGAGCTCCCAAGGCGATACACTTGGTCGAATGAACCTCATCCAACAATTCCGGATCCGAGCCTTCAACTCTACCAATTCTTTCGGCGCCATCCGATCGGAGCTATTGATCTTGGCGCGATTAGGTAATAAATCTATACCAAACTCAACCTCACGATCCGGAGGTAGACCGGGAGTTCCTCCAAAACACATCGACATATTCCCTTATAGTTCGGACATCCTCACGGTGCACCCTTAGCTTCCAAAGCACAAACATGCACTACATATGCTTCACAACCTTTCCTAACCATCTTTTTCGCCTTCAATGCAGAAACCAGATTTGATAGGTAATCTCTCATTCTCCCTATCATCACCACCTTATCTCCTTCCATGGTCTTTAATACCATGCGTTTAGCTGCGCAATCCAGGCTGGCCTGATGCTTTACTAGCCAATCCATCCTGAGGATCAGATCGAACTCCCTAAACGGCAGTTCCATCAAGTCAGCCGAGAACACGACCCCTTGGAGTTCTAGGGGTACATTCCTATAGAGTTTACTTACTTCTACAAAGTGACCTAGAGGGCTTAACACAGTCATCTTTCTAGAAGTAAGCTCAGAGTCTAAGTGCAGAGTTTTCACTACGCTATTAGCAACATATGAGTGAGTTGAGCCAATATCAATTAAGGTGTTATAGGGTACTCCAAAGATAAAAAACATACCAGCTATGACGTCCGGTGCGTCGCCCTCCTCTTGACGCCTCGCAGCATAGACCAAACTAGGTTGCCTAGCCTCAGTACCACCGGTACCTCCCCTCGGTGCCCCACGACCTCTGCCAGCACCATTACCTCCTCTTCCTGCACCACGACCTCTCAGTGGCTGTTGGTTATCCCTCTTATTCAGTGTACGATCCTGACCCTCAAACCTTAGCCTAGCTACCTTTTTCGGACAATCTCTAACTCGATGTTCCATGGATCCACATTCGAAACATCCTCAATTATCATTCCAATACTCCCCCGTGTGAGACTTCCCACACCGAGCACACCGTGGCGGCTATTGAGGATTAGCAGTAGCATAGGCCTAGCAGCTTGATCTGAGCCACCGTACCTCGTCCTCTTCTGCTGATTACCAGAGAACCTCAAAGATTCGGAGCTCCTCTTATTCTAATTCCTATCCTGATTTCGCCTAATAGACTATCTTACCCCTTCAGCAACCTTAGCCTTCTCCACTAGGACAGCGAACTCCAGTTCCTGCTGTGGAGCTATCATCATCCTCAGCTCATCTCTCAGCCCATCCTCGAATCTGACACAGCGTTCATGCTCGGTACCCACAATACCACGAGCATACCTGCTCAACCGGAGAAATTCGGCCTCATACTCCGCCACCGTCTTATTACCTTAAACCAGGTTCAAGGAAGCCTTCCGCTGCGCATCCACGTAGCTAGTTCCTATGTATTTTCTCTGGTAGGCAACCTTAAAGAATTCCCATGTGAGATTCTCCACCATCGCTCCATCCCTTACGGTGAGCCACCACTGGTATGACTCATCCCGGAGTAGAGAGATTATACCCTTCAGCTTTTTCTCAGCTGAAAAATTCAGGTCATCCATGATCCTTTCAGTTGATTCCAACTAATACTCCGCCGTACTGGGTGCCACACCTGATACACCCCGGAATACCTCAGCTCCATTCGCTCGGAGCCGCTCAGGTACAGATTTTTGAGCTCCCATACCTCCACTGCTCGACCACCATCTCAAGAACTTCAAGACCTGACTGCGATCTTGCCCTCACCCCGTCGATCCTGCTACTCAACACCAAAAGTTGGGGGTGGTGGTGGCGGTAGCATCTCATTATCAGACCCTTGACCCGACCTAACGGGTTCTGACACGGTCATTCTTCCCCTATCGCGTCCACGACGGCCACGCGTCTCCTAGAACTCATTTCCAATGATTGCGCTTTAATCTGATTAAGAATTTTATGAATTAGTACTTGTTCACTGGTTATCCGCGAAGAAATTTTATGAAGAGAGCTTAATAGGGATTCTTTTGATCATTCAAAGTTTCAAGTTTTCTATCCTAATTCATGAAAAGCACATCCATTCCTTAGTATCTCCCACACATTCACTCTTGGACATTTACGTAGTTCCTATCCCAAGGGTATTTTCGTCATTTATCTTACAGGGGTATTTTTGTAATTTTGGCAAAATAAAGTTCCTTGGTGATTTTTTTGTCAATAAGGGTATTTTGGTAATTCTAAAATTTTGGGGGTATTTCGGGAATTTTGAAATTTTGAGGCATTTTGGTAATTTACCCGGGTAAATTTATAAATCTTAATAAATCCAGGGTATTTCAAGATTTGTAAAACTTGAGGGTTCTTTTTGAGAATTTGTTTTCCAAATTGATAGTGTTGTAAAAATTTTGAAAATCGAGGTCATTTTGGTAATTTTGTAAGTTAAGGACAATTTAGTAATTTTCCAAAATCATGACATTTTGATATTTTGCAAATTGAGGTTTTGGACATTTATAAAGTAATGAAAATTTTGATTAGAACTATGGGTATTTTGGGAACTTAAGTAAACCAAGGCGTTTTTGTAATTTTACCACTAGGGGTATTTTGTAATTTTCATAAATCGAACATTTTTTGAAAAGTTTTGTAAAATAGTTCTCACAAGTTAAAGGGTAATTTTAAGAGTTTTAAAACTAGGGTTTTTACAACAATACGGCTAGTTCCCATTCGGGTTTTAGTTATTGGGTTTAGCTTTATGAATAAGTCCTCATGGTTAGGGTGAGCAAAGCTACGCACGGGTAGGATTCTGCGAAGAGAAGGTGAGTCACTAGGATTGCTTAAGTACCGAGCTCTTAGGATCAATCCTAGACATGCGCACAAGGGTTACCACACCCTAACCCGGCGACTTAGTCATAGGTTTATTTAATTAAGCATTTAAAGTATTATGTGATGGTTGGGGTAAACTAGTCCTAGGGTTCAAATACTTATCATACTATCTACGTTCCATTTCTACCCCTCTACAGATAATAATTCACACAGTAGTTAGAAGTACTTACACAGGACCGGATTGGTGCAGGAGACTCGATGCCATCTTTGTTCAAACTAAAAACCATTTTCATAATATTCCACAAAGGCCCACCAAAAACATTTTGGGCTCTGAGCCCCCACAGCTAAGTTTTGAACCGGGCTCTGATACCAAAAATGTAACACCACAAACCCGGCCTATGAGCCTTGACCAGATCTAGTATGTCACAGAGTAAAAACGTTTTGAAAGATTTTGGTTATCTGGTAGTAATCTGAAAATTTGCTGAGATTAATAAACGGTGTCTTTTAAAAACTCAGGTGGAATTGTTTTTATAGACATGGTTGAGTGAAACCTTTGAAAACATTTGTTCATTTAAGTTATTAGAACCATCAGAGTTATTGTTAACTTGGTGAATATTGCTACCCGATGGCAACATCCTTGAAAACTCGTAAAAATTTCCCATTTTGAAAATGTCACTTTTAACTGATTTATTTAAACAATTTATAAATTCATTAGTAATATAGTCGAAGTGAAGTAAAACAACTACTTAACCATCCAAAATAATAATTAGCGGCCTTATTACAACCCAAACCAAAATTTAGTAAATAATAAACTTAAACTGTGCTAAGTAAAATTTCAAATCCAAGGACCAAGCATGGCCGCCTCGAGTCCTCTCCGGCACCATCTCCGCGATCTACTCATCTGCAAAATGATATGGGAAGGGGTGAGTCACCAAGACTCAGTGTATAAATCCCCAACCCAAAAGTGCAAACTCATACACAAAGTATTAGTAAGACATGCAAAACATGCAACCCAAACCTAGCCATCCATTCTCCTTTAACTACCCCGTGTGGTCAAAACCACTGGTGGTCAAAACCATGGTGACCGGAGTCACAAATCAAATGATGGGGCCAACCCATCGTGTGGTCAAAACCACTGATGACCATAGGTCACAATTATCAATATGTGGTCAAAACCACTGGTGGTACCAAACCACTGGGACTTAGTCACAATTTATATCAACGGTATGGTCAAAACCACTGATGACCATAGGTCACAATTAAACTGATGGGGCCAACCTATCTTGTGGTCAAAACCACTGGTGACAGTCCATAGAGAATATGCCCCCTACTCTCTTCAATCCCATTACCAACATGCTCACAACATGCTTAACATATTATCATAAATCATACATAAGGATCATGGCATAGCATCTTACCCATCATGTCATTCATAGAACATATTTAAAGTCACAAGCGACTTACCCGGGATCCATGCACATGCCCACAAGGCAAATCACTATCACAATAGTTAACTGTAACATAATAAGCTATGCCAACTAATAAAGTGTGTAAGAGTTTTACACACCTGTTTAACCGAAGATCTAAGGAGAAATCCCGAATCTATGCGATATCACAAAATCCCGAAACGTATTCCCGTATTACTCCAAAGTAAATTAAAATCCCGGAAACCTTTGTCGATTAGCCCCTTGAAGAATCGAAACCCGAAAGACTCCTTCAAAGCACTCTAGCGTCGGCGTAAACCAATTTGGTTTCCAACCAAATCTCGAAGCCACACACACTACTTGAAATCGGCTACACCTTGAGATCACATAATAGTTAGTATTCGACTTTTCGAAGAATAAAAAGAATGGCCTACTAAAATGAGTCCTTACCACCACTTACCGTATCTGATCAACAGAGAGAAGATGCTTAGAACGACTGCTTCCAAAGTCCCGAAGGCCTCCTTTTCAAAAATTGATTTGGAGAAGAACCAAAAAGTATTCCACTCTTGGTTGATATTCGGCTAGAAGAAAGAGGAAGATTTCAGCATGGAGAAGAGAGAATCAATAGAGATTCGGCTAAAACAAAAAGGAGAGAAAAAGAAAGATTATGGCATTCGGCTTACACAAGATGGAAGATGGAGTTTGAGTAGAAAGGGGGTGATAGGTTCGGCCAAGTTGAACCAAAAGAAGAGAGGGGTTTGAAGAATTTTTTTAGGCAATGAGGACTAGGGAGAAATCAGCCAAGAAACAAATTGAGAAAAAAAACAAGTTAGATGAATTTCGGCATCCCCCCTTTACTAAACTCAACCGATTATGAAAGTCCCTAAGGAATCCTTCATTCAGCCACCACTCACCCTTTTGTGATATTTTTTATCTAATCACTTCTTCAAATAAAATAAAAATAATAGAATAATGTTTATCCCATATTTCCAGCCAAATTTTAAAAACAAACAACAAGATTATCTTCATCCATTTGAGAGTCCATGAGCAGTCCACTAGCTCTCTCTCCCTTCACGCCAATCATAAAAAAAATATACCTTGTACTTCCAACGTGACTCGAACTTGAGTCCCCCCTTATCTACTTGGGGCGGCATTCACCAAGGCCCTTAAGTGGTGCCCAATGCCACTTTTACCAATCCGACTTTCATGTCCGAAAACCTTACACATAACGCAAAAATAAAAACTCCTAGGTGCTAATTCGACAACTCGAACCCTCCTTTGCCGCACCCTTCCTAGCTCCTTAGGTAGCGTCCCAAGCCACCCTATCACCTGTTTCCTTGTGTCATGCTTCTTCCACAATTTCTCTTAACCCTATCTCACCTAGCTCCTCCTCTTGAGACTAAAAAGAAATTTTCAGCCTAAGTCAGGACCTAGCAGGGGTTATGACTAGACCTAGAACATGTCAAGAAATCATAGCATACATATTTCTTCAAGCACACATATAGAAAAAATTATATTGCAAACAACCCCTAATTCAGGGATGTTACATCACCACCATGCTGCAAAGACTCGTGACTCCTGAACCACCAATCGTGCTGCTATCCACGCACAAATCCCGCCATCGCTGAGATCTTCTCATCCACCTGTAAAGGGAAAGAAATCGACAGCAAATATGGCAGTATTTTATTTCCTTTTATTTGTTCATTTTGAAGGCTATAAAAAGCCTACAAAAAACTGTAAAAGAGGGGAGAAATACAAAAAAAATACATTCGCTACACCAAAATAAACTTTTAGCGGCATTTTTAGTGGCGTTTTAATGAAAAACGCCACAAATATTATACGTTAGCAGCGTTTGAAAGAAAACGCCACAAAAAGTTGAGCAATAGCGGCGTTTATTTCTAAAACGCCGCTAAAAAGGAGAAATAGCGACTTTTTTTCCCAAATGCCGCTAAAGATCTGAGCATTAGCGGCGCTTTTTAAAAACGCCGCTAAAGATCTGAGCATTAGCGGCGCTTTTGTAAAAACACCGCTAAAGATCTGAGCATTAGCGGCGCTTTTTAAAAACAGCGCTAAATGAAGAGTATTAGTGGCGCTTCGCCAAAAACGCCGCAAAGATGTTAATCAATACGACGACGTTTTGTAGTTGAGCTATAGTTGCTAGATCGATAAATAGTGGCATTTTTTTGTAAACGCCGCAAAAAGTATGTCATTAGCTGCATTTTTTAAAAAAAATGCCGCAAAAATAAATAATTTAAGGGTTATGATTTTAGGGGTTGGCTATTAGGCTTTAAAGGTTAGGGTTATGAATAAAAAATTAATTTATTTTAGGGTCTATGTAAGCATTAACATTTTATTTTAATTACTTTTGTCCCTTATAAAATTTATATTTAGGGTTTAGCCACTATAAGAATATGACTTTATATATATATATATATATATTATAGTTTAAATTATTTAATTTCTTATATATATATATATATATATTAAAATTAAAAAATTGGTAACCCATGCATCAGTAGAGAAACAAAATTAATTAGTAAATTGAAAATGTTATTTAAATTTCCTAAAATATTGAAAGAATATATAATATTCAAAATTTATCTAAATAATTTAGGGTTTAAGGTTATAATTAAGGGTTTAGTGATTTGTATGGGCTAACTAGGGTTTGAGTTCGAGATTTCAAGATTTAATGTTTAGAGTTTATGGTTTACGGTTATTCTTAGGATTAGGGTTATGGCTTGAGTTTATGGTTTGTGGGTGTATGGTTTAAGGTTCACAAGTTTAGGGTTTAGGGTTTATCGAATGAAGACAGAATATCAAATTTGATTTAATAATTAAAAAATTATAAAAAATATATGCTATAAAAATGGTGAGATTGCATTTTTTACTTACAAATTAATTTTATTTTGCTATTAGAAACTGACTTAATTATGAAAAGTTATAAATTGATAACTAAACTATTTAAAAGTTTTATTTTATCGAAACCCTAAACCCTAACTATTTATATTAATTAAAATACAATTATTTTTAATTGAATATTTATATTCTTCAAAAAAATAATGACACGTAGAAAAAAAAAATTGAAAGTAAAACATAGAAAATATATGTTAAAATTAAAAATTAAAAAATATTATTTAAAATAAATTTAACTTTAAGGTTAAAATGCGATATAAGTTTAACTTTAAAGTTTCGGCATTAGATTTTGTAGTTATGACAAGCGTTTAGGGTTTTAGGGTTTAATGATTTAAGATTTAAGGTCTATAATTTTAGGGATTATGGGATTGAGGTTTAGAGTTTGTGTTTAGGACTTAAGATTTTAGGGTTTAAGGCTTTAATAAAAGCGTTAAGGATTAATCTTGGATTTTTAGAATATAAATCAAAATAAGATAAATATAAATTATTATTTTAAAAAATATCAAAATGGGTTAAATCCCAAAAGCATACATGAATAATGGTTTAGTGTGTAATTGTATACATAAACTTTAATTTAACCGGATCTTGTAAAATATTAACACAATTATTGATATAATTAACATTATTTTTATTTATATATTGCATACATAAAAATTATATTTATTCAATATAAAAATATATTGATGTATTTATATTTTAAAATAATGTGTATGATTAAATCAAAATTAAAGTTTCAACTATACATTTAAACCACAATTAGAATTTCACATCTAGAATTACACATTAAACCAAAATTCATATATAATTACGAGATGTATCTATATCAAAATTTAGGTGTATACATATAATTAAATTCTATTTATATAAAAATCTAAACAACTAATACAGATCATACTTAAAAGAATAATGTTGATGTAAAAGAAAGAAAAATAAAATCCTAAAAGAGTTGATAATGGTAATTAAATTTTAAGATTTAATAATAAAAATTAAAAACTTAAAAATTTAATATTTAATATTTTAGTTAAAAAGTTCAATACTCAAAATATAATAAAATAAAATTCAAAAAATGATAATCTCAACACAAAAATTTTGAAAGAAAAAACATAAAAAATATAGGTTAAAAATGGAAAAAAATTGTGTAATAGTGGCGTTTTTGTAAAAATGCATAAAAAAAGTTATATTGGCGTTTTATTAGAAAATGCCGCAAAATTTCATATAAAAAAAGAACTCGTTTTTTCTCTTTTCACTATCCCCGATTTTTATTTTCCCAAACCTTAAATTTTCTAAGTCCCCAAAATTTCCTAAGTCTCCGGAGGCTCTCGTTGACTGGAACTCCCTCACCATCGATCGCTAAGATGTGCGCCACCTTCTCTCTGGACCTCCTCCACAGGTGCATTGCTCTTCTTTCCTGCTACTAACGATCTAAAGTTCTAAACTTCACCATTCGTGATAGTCCTAGAATGCGCACGCAATGGTTCATGAAATAAAATTTACCGCGTTGCAAATATATGCTACTAAAAGTTACCATTGATTGTGCAATTTGATGATTAATTACTTCTACTTATAGTACTTTCCAAGTGTCTAATTAAAACCTAATGCTACGTTGTGAAGAGGTTAGGGTTCAAAAAGCTGTTTTTTTATTTGGGGGGGAGGGGGAATGAGTTCTTTGAGGGGAGTGTCAAAATGCCCGCCACATTTGTATACTTACCTTTGAATATAGACAAGGTTTTTAATTTTTCTTAAAGAATGAAAGAATTTCTAATTGAAATAATTGATGCATATTGATTTTTATGTAGGAAGAGAACTAGCAATTTGAATGGATCGACCAACTATTTGTGGTTGGCTTTTCAATTAATCGTGTGTTCTTTCTACGTGCTCTTTTCACCACCTAAGCCTATTCGTGGAGGTATACCAATTTGTTTCCCTCAAGTATGTGCTCCAAAGCTTTATCTTTTCCTTTTGCAATTTTATATCTTTGATTCAAATTTAATTATTCTAGCCATGCGATTCGAAAATCTCGACTCTCTTGAGCAACATGGATTTGCAAGAAATCAACTTTGGAGTATTGATCCGATCCCCACCATGTTCATCACATACTAATAGTAGGGCTTTCATCGACTTAATTCTTAGGCATTACGAAGAAAAGCGAAGATCCGGTCTCATGTGCATTGCTCTATATGAATTTTGATTTATTTAACACATCCTTGAATTGGTATCCCGATTATATATCCTCTATTCCGATTTTTGTCATCTCGTAAGTGAGATGGATACTAAAGTCCTATCAAGTGGACTAAGGGATGTGCAATTGTGTGCGGTATGAGCTTGGTTAAGGGTAGTTCTAGGACTGCGGTGATTTGATCTCGACTTCCTGATAAACCGTAAAAGTAACATATTTTAACCCCATATTTAGTATGCTTTTGGATGATTTAGCCCTTGATTTATGTAAAAAGGTGCTTTTAATCCTTTCTTTTCATGTTTATACTTAGGAAAGCACCTGAAGACGAAAAAACGAGAAACGGGCTTAAAACGAGCCAATTTGGGCCAAAGAAGAAATCGACACAGCCTAGACTTTAAGCCACACGATCGTGTCTCGTGAAATTACGAGACACGGACGTGCCTAAAATAACAGAATCGAAACATGGCCTAACCACGACTTACACGGGCGTGTGCCATGGCCGTGCCCCTGTTACGGGAGAGAGTAATTTCACTCGAATTTGGATACTTAGAGCCAAAGAAACACTTTCCAAAGCTTATTTAAACATCGAGTAGGAAGTAAACTTAAATTAGGACACTTAGGGACCAAGTAAGGGATTCTAAAAGTCTATAAAAACACCCTAAGTGCATCCTGAAGGGGACAGTGAGCTAGGCAAGGAGCCGAGCCAGGAAGATCACGTTTTGTGGAATCACTCGAAGATAGCCAAGTGGATCTATCTCGAAAAGCCAGAATTCTACTCAAGACGGTGAATTTCTCCTTCAATTCCTTCAGGGGGTTTTAGGGATTTTCTATGTTTTGTTTTATCTTTTCTCTTGAGATGTTTTCTTTATTTGTTATGAATTAAACCCCTCAGATACCTCAAGGGGATGAAACCTAGATGAATTTTGTTATTGATTTCTGAATTATATGATAAATACTTAGTTTGTTCTTAATTATGCATGCTTAATCCAAATCTGATGTGCTTAGGTGGAGGAGGAATAGACCCTACTTAAGACTAGATCTAACATAATTAAGCGGAGTTGATCGCACGCCTAGAAATAGGGTGACGAGATTTTGCCGGATTAGGGTGAAACCTAATATGGGAATTTATAGATCGATTTATTGATATTCTAGGGGGTTATTATAAGTGAAGGAGAGTTCCACTAATTAACCTAGGGTTAGACGTTATTCGCCTCGAGAGAGGGTTTAATATACATTAGGGAGTCTTGCGGATCAAACTAAGTAAATAAATCATATGGTTCAGTATTAAATAACAAGTGAAGTCTAGGTGGATTCTTCCTGAGGGTATCGTTGTGATCAATTGAGTTTCCTTCGAGTTATTTCCCTATTCATTCTTTTTGTCTTTGTCTTTAGCTTAGATCGTTAAACTAGATTAAATCAACCAATCACTCCATATTTTAAGCTAAATAATAAAAAGAAGTAAGTAATAGTACTTTTAGTTCCTTTGGGTTCGATAATCCGGTCTTGCCTATGCTATACTACTGTTCGATAGGTGCACTTGTCTTTAATCGTTGTCAGAGTTAGTCTCAAGGTTCGATCTCATTCATTATAAATTTTAAAGCTCTGATTTCAGCGATCAAGTTTTTGGCGCCATTGTTGTTGAGAACTAAAATATTAAAAAAGCTCTATTTTTATTACTTTAGCCACTATTTTTATTATTTTAGTATCTTTTGCTAATTTTATTTCTTCATTATTTTTTCCTAGCAGGTACCTCTAGTTTATGACTAGAAGGAACCCGACAGGACCTTTAGAATACGATAGTAAAATTGAAGCTACCGCTCGAAGGAATCGTAGAGAAATTAGGCGAGCCCTAAATTACACAGAAGAAGAGCGAGAAGATAGACCCAATCCTACTAAAGGGATGGACGAGAATAATCCACCACGAGATGTGGAAGAAAACAATGCTCCGCGTACTATGTATGATTATGCTAAACCTCATTTAACAGGAGCTAAATCTACTACTATTAGGCCTGCTATAGCTGCTAATAATTTTGAATTAAAGCCTAACACAATACAAATGATTCAACAATTTGTTCAATTTGATGGTTTGCAGGACGAAGACCCAAACACTCATATAGCTAATTTTTTAGAGTTCTGTGATACTTTCAAAATAAATGGCGTTTCTGATGATTCTATTCGTCTTCGATTATTCCCCTTTTCATTAAGAAATAAAGCCAAACAATGGTTGTACTCGTTACCTCGAGGGTCAATCACTGACCGAAAAATTTTTATTGAAATATTTCCCACCTGCCAAAACGGCCAAATTACGAATGATATCTCTTCTTTTGTGCAGATGGATTTATAGACATTATACGACACCTGGAAGAGATACAAGGATCTCTTGAGAAAGTGTCCACAGTATGGTCTACCCTTGTGGCTACAAGTCCAAACCTTTTATAATGGTGTAAACCCCTCAACGAGGCAACTAATCGATTCAATTGCCGGTGGAACCTCGAACAATGTAACTCCTGAAGTCGCCTACAAGTTCATTGAAGAGATGTCACTGAATAACTATCGGTGGCAAGTTACAAGGACAAAACCAACAAAATCAGCCGAGTTTACAACCTCGATGCGATGACCGTCATTATCAAATCGGTAGAGTTGATGAATAAAAAGCTTGATGTTTATGTTCCTTGCAGCACACCCAGTCATGCAATGCAGTATAAGTGGAACTGGCGAATCTGAGTACCCACCCTACCAACCGGATGCGTAAACCGAACAAACAAACTATATAGGTAATAATTTCAGATCCAATAACAATCCTTATAGTAACACTTACAATCCAGGTTGGAGGAACCACCCACATTTTTCATGAGGAGGACAAGGAAATCAAGGGAATCAAAGACAACAATCTCCTTAAAACTTCCAAAATCAGCCATATCCGCAAGAGAAAAATCCAAGCCTTGAAGAGATGCTGATAAAATTTATGGCAAACATAGAAAATCGATTCCAAGAAACTGAGAAAACAATTAAAAGTAAAGAGAACTGAATGGGAGAACTTACGAAGTCAGTGAAGAAAGCAACTAATGTAGGCGAACAACTTGCAAAGCTACTATCAAAACGACCACAAGGATGTCTACCAAGTAAAACGGAGATCAACCCAAAGGAGCAAATTCAAGCCATCTCAGCTAATGACAGTAAAGGGTTAGAGGAACCCATTCCAATACAAGAAAATAAGGTAGACGAAGGTAAGGTAGAGTTAACACAAGAAAAGCCAAAACCAATAATTAAAGAGTACCAACCTCGCATACCTTATCCCAAAGTGATAAAAAGAGATGATTCAAAAGAATAGTTTGGTAAGTTTCTTAAACTCTTAAAGAAATTACATATTAACTTACCCCTTCTTGAAGCTCTTTTCAATGCCGACTCGAGAAATTTTTAAAATAGCTCTTGACTAACAAACGAAAATTAGACGAAGAGCACCACGTGGAATTAACCACGCTAAAAGATGCTCCATGTTTAATTGGTAATATTATAGAATAGACTATGCCTTATACATTATTTAAACGACTAAGCTAAAAGATCCAAGGAGTTTTACAATTCCATGTTTAATGGTAGTTTAGCTATTTTATACTTAAGAAAAATGGTATTTAATTTTAATTCGATAATAATCGATCATGTTAAGTAATTTAAAAGCATGGCCTTATTACATCAAATAAAACCCAAATTAAATCCAACATACTAAAAAAAAAGCCCAAAATAAAATAATAAATCCAGAGTTGTGCATGGCCACCACTTGAGCTCCTCGCCGATCTTGGTCCATTACCGAGTGTCATCTCAAAAATAGTCCCACAAGGGGTGAGTCATACAAACTCAATGTGTACAACCAACACAAGTCTCAATTAATTTGTGCATGTCAAATCATACATAATAACATATATAATTAATGATGCAAACCCAACCCAAACCTAGATAACCATCCGCTACACATCACCCGCACCAACCATCACACCGTGGGGACTACTAAGTCAACCCTCCATCCGCTACACACCATCAAGGCGTCATTGCAATGACGTGCTCATCGCCCTTATAAAATTCATGGCATAGCCACCAGATAAATATTCATGACATAAGTCACCACATTCAGATATTGTGACATAAGTCACCACATTCGGATATTGTGACATAAGTCACCACATTCAGATATTGGGGTATATGACCACCAATTCACTTCCCCTTTACATATCACCCATATGCCCCATGTCAAACATGTCATGCAATATCATGCTTTATTTCACATTCTTATCACTATTGACATATGTGCCATAACGAATCTTATCATACTCATAGTAGGAGTGGGTAAACGTACCTGAGTACTTTGTACCATTGCATGGTACTCTTAGCCACATCATACATATACTTGGAACATATTAATTAAAACATAACCGTCAATTAATTAAAGTTTAGCGTGGGGTACACACCTGATTTACTTAGCGCTTTATTGAAATCCGAAAACCCCGATCTAACGCTTTTAGTTCCTAAATTCGACCATTGTTAGACATATTAGCAAAACTTATTCACTATATAACCAAACTCAAGAAACGAATCGAATTCATTTTGCTTGCCGATTTGAGTACTTCAAACCTCAAAACTTTGTGATACTTCTTTCTTGCAATCGGCCAATTCTAAGTCACTAGACTTGGTTAGTTTCGCTTTTGAATAAATATGAAATAGATCTTAAATCACTCAATAAGCCTTGGTCAATATCTTGGGTACTAACCTTGCGATTTTAAATCCCTAAGTGGTTACTTGCTTTGAAGTTGTCAAATCCCTACTTGTCAAGTGTTAGAATCGTTTTAAGTATAGATCTAAGAGAATGGCCTTTGGTCGAATACTTCATACCACTTACCTTAGACACTTCAAATCCGAAAGTCTCCTTATCGTCCCTTAACGTTGGCTACACACAAAAGAACACAAGGTTATGGCACTATACACATTCGACCATCCCTAACCGAGGTTTAACCATTGTTTTCAGATCTTAAAAGAATAAGAACCCAAAACCGATTGCTTAAGGAGGAGATCACTTACCACTATGTCGCTTACCTTAGATCCAAATCCTCAATGTTTCCTTAGAAGTCACTAAAGACATTAAGGCATTAGAATCTTGATTTCGACTTTTAAGAAAAAGAAATAAAAGAATTGATAAGTGAGCCTTACCTTACTAAAATCGACAACACTCCTGCTGGACACCACAGAAGGTTTCGGCTATAGGCTAACTGTTGAACAACAAGTTTCGACTTTTGATGATTTACAGGACCAATTGGCTAGAAGCCCTTTGAGTATTCGGCTAGAATAAAAGAAAAAGGAAAAGAAAGGTGGTGGCTTTGGAGAAAAGAAAACGAAAAAGAGGCTTAATTGCTTTGTAAAATTGCTATCATCCCCTCCTTACTAAACTTGGCCGAATATTTCATTAGAGGAGTCCCTAGGCTCACCACCTCTTCCTCTCACTATCAAATCCCTTATTTCATTCTTCCTTAGCCAAATCTTGAAGTGTCCTCTGCGTGCACTTCCTCTTCTCCGAGTCCATGTGTCGTCCACTTCCTCTCTTCCTTGTAGCAAAATAAAGACTTTTATTTGCTTCTCTTGTGACTCAACCTCGGGCCCATTTGCACCTACTTGTATGCCACTTACAGAGGCTTTAAATGGCTTTGTAGCCACTTTACTAAGCCCAATTTCATGTCACATTTCCTCTATTGATTTTGTTAAGGCCTCACAGCTTAGCTTCCTCTTAACACTTAAAAATCTAATAATTTTAAGCTATTCCCTTCACACTAAGGTTCACAAAATTCATAATACACATTCACAACACATACAGCATGCTATTTCATACAATTTAGTAATAATGCATAAGCCATAATTCAGATATTACGCTTCTACCCCCTTAAAATAATTTCGACCTCGAAATTACCTGGCTAAAATAGGTGGGGGTATTGCTGTCGCATTGCTTCTTTCGGCTCCCAAGAAGCTTCTTCCGATCCATAGTTACGCCACAACACCTTGACCAAAAGGATCGACTTCTTCTGAAGCACCTTCACATCTCGTTCCAAGATCTAGATCGACTCTTCCTCATAAGATAGATCTGGTCTCAGCTCCACCTCTTCAACCGGTACTATGTGAGACGGATCCGATCGATAACGACGTAGCATGGAAACATGGAATACGTCGTGCATCTACTTCAACTCTGATGGCAACTTTAACTGGTATGCCACCGATCCAATTCGCTTCAATACCCGATAAGGTCCTATAAACCTTGGACTTAACTTCCCTTTGCGTCCAAATCTCATCACTTTTTTCCAAGGCGAAACTTTAAGGAATACTTGATCTCCCACATCAAATTTGATCTCCTTCCGTTTGAGATCTGCATAAGACTTTTACCTGTCAGAAGCCTCCTTCAATCGAGCTCAAATTACAGTAACCTTCTCTTCAGATTCTGCTACTAACTCTGGACCCAAAATTTGACGTTCTCCTAATTCTGTCCAACATGTTGGAGTGCGACACTTCCGACCATACAGTGCTTCGTACGTCACCATCCGAACATCGGCTCGATAGTGTTGTTGTAAGCAAATTTCGCAGAGGCAAATATTCTTCCCAACTTCCTCCAAGTCTATTACACACCTCTTAACATATCCTCTAACACTTGTATTACTCGTCAGATTGATCGTCTGATTGTAGATGAAAAGTCCGACCGAATCCAATCTAGTGCCTAAAGCTTGATGTAGAGCTTTCCAAAACCAAGACGTGAACCTCGGATCCCTATCCGAGATAATTGACATCGACACTCCATGTAACCTTACAATCTCCGCCACATACAACTTTGCTAACTTTTGTAGGGAGTAGTCAACCCGCACGGGAATAAAATGCGCGGACTTTGTCAGCCGATCCACTATCACCCATACCGAGTCCTTCTTAGTAGGCGTAAGGGGAAGCCCACTAACGAAGTCTATGGTAATTCTCTCCCACTTCCATCATGAATTTGTATTGGTCAAGCAACCCTCGACGAACTTGGTGTTCAAATTTTAACTTGTCAATCTGCTAAGCACTTGCCAACAAATTCAGTCACTTCCCACTTAAGACCATGCCACCAAAACTGTTCCCTTAGATCCTTATACATCTTACTGCCTCCAGGATGCATAGCATAAGGGCTACTATGCGATTCTCGAAGAATTTTCTGCCTAAGTTCTTCATTCCTCGGCATACAGACCTTACCCTTGAAGCACAGTACTCCCTCATCATTAGTACCATAATCTTCCAACTCCCTATTCTGTACTTATTGCAACTTAACCCTTAGATCTTCATCCATTAACTGACTTTCCTTCACCTCATTCAACCATGTCGGTTTGACTTGCAACTCTGCCATTAGACTTCCATCGTCATACAAGCTCAGATGTGCGAACATCGCCTTCAGATCCGATACAACTTTTTGACTTAGGGCATCTGCCACCACATTCGCCTTGCCTGGGTGATACTCTATAGAGCAATCGTAGTCCTTCAATAGTTCCACCTACCTTCATTGCCTCGTGTTCACTCTTTCTAAGTCGCCAGATACTTAAGGCTCTTGTGGTGGGTGTAGATCACCGATTTTTTCCAGAAAGATAGTGCCTCCATACCTTAAGGGCAAAGACCACTGCCGCCAACTCCAAGTCGTGCGTCGGGTAGTTAACCTCGTGTGGCCTTAGTTGTAGAGACGCATAAACAACCACCTTCCAGCCTTGCATAAGGACACCTCCCAATCCTATATGGGAAACATCACGATATACCGCAAAATCCTTCCCTGCCTCAGGCTGAATCAAAACGGGAGCTTCGGTCAAGACTCTCTTAAGCTTCTCAAAGCTCTTATGTTGCTTATCGGTCCATATGAAAGGCACTTCCTTTCTCAACAACTTTGTCAGAGGTGCGGCTATCGATGAGAACCCTTCCAAAAACCTTCGGTAATAGCCTGTTAATCCTAAGAAACTCCGAACTTCCACTACAGACTTAGGTGGTTTCCAATCCAAAACTTCCTTAATCTTCCGAAGATCCACTCTTATTCCTTCAGCAGATACCACATGTCCTAAAATGCAACCTCCTTAAGCCAAAATTCACACTTGTCAATTTGGCGAGAGCTTCTTCTCCTCAACACTTTGAGGTGCTCATCATGTTCTTTCGACTTGAATACACCAAAATATCGCTATGAACACGACAACAACAGTCCAGATAGGTTGTTCATCATGTCCATAAACGCTGGGCATTTGTCAATCCAAACGGCATTATGGAACTCAAAATGCCCATACCTTGTTGAAGTCGCCTTTGGATATCACCTCCTTCACCTTAAGTCGATGATATCCGCACCTTAGATCTATCTTTGAAAATATCATGACCCTTCTTTCAAATTGATCGAACAAGTCATCTATTCTTGGCAAAGGGTACTTGTTCTTGATGGTCACTTTTATTCAACTCGATGATAATCTATGCACATGCATATAGTTCCGTCCTTCTTCTTCATAAACAAGACGTTCTCCATGGAGACACACCGGGTCGAATAAACCCACGGCCTAGCAACTCTTGAATTTGAGCCTTGAGCTCAACCAACTCCTTTGGTGCCATTCTCAGATGGGTGATTGACACAAGAGTCAGCACCGACAAAGAACTCAACAACTCCACCTCCCCGTCGGGGTATTTCAGGTAACTAAAGACATCTACATACTCTCTTACGGCTCTAACTCCACTAACTCCCCTTCTTTGTATCCAAAGCACTAATGAAAGCCAAAATGCTTTACACCCCTTTCGAACCATCTTATCCGCTTTTAGAGCTGAAACTACGTTAGACATGTAGTTCCTTCTTTCCCTATCATAACTATCACCTCATCCTCCTGGGTCCTTAACTCCATTCGCTTGGCCGCACAATCCAACACACTCGATGCTCCACTAGTCACCCATGCCAAGTATAAGATCAAATTTCCAAGGGTAATTCCATTAAGTCAAGAAATACCGCCCCTCAAGCTCCAAAGGCACACCAAATATCTTGTTCACTACTACGGTTTGACCTAGTGGGCTTACTACGATCATCTCCCACTAGATAGTTCAGAGGCTATTCCTAGAGTTTCAACTACTCTACATGCAACATAAGAATGGGTCGAGCCCACATCAATCAAAGCAACATAAGGTTTGCCAGATATAAGGAACGTACCGGTTATGATGTCCGGTGCATCTCCGTCCTCCCTCCGACGTACCGCATAAACCAAACCTGACTGTCTTGCCTCCATGTTACCAACACCTCGGCCCGGTGTTCCCCGTCCTCTTCCAGAGCTATTACCTCCGCCACCAAACCACGACCTCGCGGTGGTCTTTGTCCTCCTTTCACTGGTTAGACCTTTGCTATCTTGGTTGACCCCCGGTTCTCATAGGACAGTCCTTAATCATGTGGTCCTTAGACCCACACTTAAAACATCCTCTCGTTTTCTTCTAACACTCTCCTAAGTGTTTCTTTCCACACTGATCACAAGTACGGTATTGCTCTCCAATAGCAGCTTGCTGACCTCGCGGTCCATTAACTCTAGGCCTCTTTTGCTCATTCCTAGATGGCCTTGATGATCCAAATCCTCTTTTCTGCCTATTCCGATCGGTGTTCTGCCTTACGGAATCCTTGATACCCTCGGGTACCTTAGCCTTCTCCATTAATACAAAAACTCCCTCTTGTTGTGGAGCTATCAAGAACCTCAGATCATCCCTTAGTCCATCCTCAAACCGACACACCGCCATGCTCGCTTGACACTATGCTCGAGCATAACGGCCAAACTTAGGAATTCACCAGACTCGCCACGCACTTGTTCCTTGAACCCGCCCTGCATGCCTTCCTCTCATGATCAATGTAATGAGTACCAACATACTTCTTTCCGTATGCCGCCTTAGCATAATCCCACGTGAGTTCTCACCAGTAGCACCATCCCGAACCGTGAGCCACCATTGATATGACTCATCGCGAGAAGCGACACCAACCCTTTCGCTTTTTCCTCGTCAACTAAATCGAGCTCATCCATGATCCGCTCAATTGCTTCCAACCAATACTCGGGCAGATTTAGGTGCCACACTTGATACACCACGGAACACCTCGCTCTGTTGGCTCTGAGTCACCAGTAATCGATTCGAGCTTCCATGCCTCCACCGCCCCACCAACCCTTTCTAAAACTCGCAGCATCGCCTATGACACTGCGTCATCCCCCGTCTGATCCTGATATTCCATATCAGCGGCTGGTGGTGGTAGTGGCATTTCATTTTCAGATCCTTGACCCGATCTAACGGGTTCCGACACGGTCATTCAGCCTCTTCCACGGCCACGCACATTACGACCACGTCCCCTTGAATTCATACTTCCAATTTGCGCTTATCTGATTTAAAGAATTTTATATATTAGTTTTGTTCCACTGATTTATCACGAACAGTTTTATGTTTAATAGTTCTAGGAAGTAGTTCTAGGAAGTAGTTCTTTCGAATTCATACACATACAGTCTCAAATCATTCATTTTGTCACACACATAAACTTGCGTTCATTACAGAGAAATGTTGTAGTTGTCATTGTTTGTTGTTTTCCACTACCCAAGGGCATTTCCGTAATTTCGTCCTATAGGGGCATTTTGGTAAAAAAAATTTTCCAAATTAGGATATTTGAAAATGTTGCAAAATAGAGATTGTTGATATTTTTATAAAATTAAAATACTTACTCGAGAAATTTTAAGGGTGAAATGATAATTTTATACACTAGGGGTATTTTTGTAATTTTATAAGCCAGGGTCATTTCGGTAATTTTTCGCAAAGTATGGTTCCTGGTGACTTTTCAAAACAAGGGTATTTTTAAAGATTTCTAATTTGAGGTTACTTCGGTAATTTTCCTCACTAAGGGTATTTAGGTCATTTTAGTAAATCGAGAATATTTTGGAAAACTTTTTTTTCAAAATAGTTTTTCCTATACGTCAAAGGGGTAATTTGGTGATTTAAAATTAGAGTTTTTATAAAAATATGGCTAGTCCCTTTCGGGTTTTAATTATTGGGTTTAGCCTGTGTTTGAGTCCTCTTGGTTAGGGTGAACCATCACTACGCACCATGTGAGGATTCGAGTGGGTAGGAGGTGAGTCACTAGGACTGCTTAAATACCAAGCTCCCAATCGAAACCAATCCTAGACATCGCACAACGGTTGCCACACCCTAACTCGTGACTTAGACATGTGTTTGTTTAATTGTACATTAAAGTTTTATGTAATTGTTGGGGTAAACTAGTCCTATAGTTCAAGTACTTATCTACGCTCCATTTCTACCCTTCTACACATCATACAATAATTCACACAATGGATAGGGTACTTACCGGTGGACTTTGCCTGAGACTCGGGTGCCATGCCGTAAACCCCGCTCATTTCTTAGAAAATCCAATTTCAAAAGACAGAAAACATTTTGGGCCCTAAAAGCCCTCAAGGCCGAGTTTTGAACCTGCTCGATACTAAATCAAACACCCCAAACCCGCCCACAAGCCCCGACCGGATCTGGTATGCTTCTAAGAAAAACCATTCGAATCTTGTTTGAACTTTGCTAAAATTTTTCGTGTTTTAGAAAACAGTTGATTTGGGTTGGGTTCAAAATTTAAATTCTGTGTTGATTAGGTGTCAAAACATTTAGTATTTATACTTAAGAAAATGGTATTTTTTTTAATTCGATAATAATCGTATCATGTTAAGTAATTTAAAAGCATGCATAAACAATTTAATACTTATGGCCTTATTACATCAAATAAAACCCAAATTAAATCCAACATACTAAAAAAAAAGAAAGCCCAAAATAAAATAATAAATCCAGAGTTGTGCATGGCCACCACTTGAGCTCCTGCCGACCCAGTCCATTACTGAGTGTCATCTGAAAAATAGTCCCACAAGGTGAGTCATACAAACTCAATGTGTACAACCAACACAAGTCTCAATTAATTTGTGCATGTCAAATCATACATAATAACATATATAATTAATGATGCAAACCCGAACCCAAACCTAGATAACCATCCGCTACACATCATTGTACCAACTATCACACCGTGGGACTACTAAGTCAACCCTCCATCCGCTATACACCATCGAAGGCGTCATTGCAATGACGTGCTCATCGCCCTTATAAAATTCGTGGCATAGCCACCAGATAAATATTCGTGACATAAGTCACCACATTCAGATATTGTGACATAAGTCACCACATTCGGATATTGTGACATAAGTCACCACATTCAGATATTGGGGTATAAAACCACCAATTCACTTCCCCTTTACATATCACCCATATGCCCCATGTCAAACATGTCATGCAATATCATGCTTTATTTCACATTCTTATCACTATTGACATATGTGCCATAACGAATCTTATCATACTCATAGTACGAGTGGGTAAACGTACCTGAGTACTTTGTACCATTGCATGGTACTCTTAGCCACATCATACCTGAGTACTTTGTACCATTGCATGGTACTCTTAGCCACATCATACATATACTTGTAACATATTAATTAAAACATAACTGTCAATTAATTAAAGCTTAGTGTGGGGTACACACCTGATTTACTTAGCGCTTTATTGAAATCCCGAAAACCCTGATCTAATGCTTTAGATCTTAGTTCCTAAATCCGGCCATTGTTAGACATATTAGCAAAACTTATTCGGCCATATAACCAAATCCCGAAGAAACGTAATCAAAATCTTACCTTGCTTGTCGATTTGAGTACTTCTCAAATCCCGAAAACTTTGTGATACTTCTTTCTTGCAATCGGCCAATTCTAAGTCACTAGACTTGGTTAGTTTTGGCTTTTGAATAAATATGAAATAGATCTTAAATCACTCAATAAGCCTTGGCCGAATATCTTGGGTACTAACCTTGCGATTTTAAATCCCGAAAGTGGTTACTTGCTTTGAAGTTATCGAAATCCCTACTTGTCAAGTGCCAGAATCGGTTTTAATTATAGATCTAAGAGAATGGCCTTTGGTCGAATAGTTCATACCACTTACCTTAAACACTTCAAATCCCGAAAGTCTCCTTATTGTCCCTTAACGTTGGCTACACACAAAAGAACACAAGGTTATGGCACTATACACATTCGGCCATCCCTAACCAAGGTTTAACCATTGTTTTCGGCATCTTAAAAGAATAAGAACCCAAAATCGATTGCTTAAGGAGGAGATCACTTACCACTATGTCGCTACCTTAGATCTGAAATCCTAATGTTTCCTTAGAAGTCGGCTAAAGACATTAAGGCATTAGAATCTTGATTTCGCTTTTAAGAAAAGAAATAAAAGAATTGATAAGTGAGCCTTACCTTACTAAAATCGACAACACTCGCTTGACACCACGTAAGGTTTTTGCTATAGGCTAACTGTTGAACAACAAGTTTCGCTTTTGATGATTTAAATGACCAATCGGCTAGAGCCCTTGAGTATTCGACTAGAATAAAAGAAAAGAAAAGAAAGGTGGTGGCTTTGGAGAGAAAAGAAAACGAAAAAGAGGCTTAATTACTTTGTAAAATTCGGCTATCATCCCCCCTCCTTACTAAACTTGACCGAATATTTCATTAGAGGAGTCCCTAGGCCGGCCACCTCTTCCTCTCACAATCAAATCCCTTATTTCACTCTTCCTTAGCCAAATCTTGAAGTGTCCCTGTGCCGTCCACTTCCTCTTCTCCAGAGTCTATGTGCCGTCCACTTCCTCTCTTCCTTGTAGCAAAATAAAGACTTTTATTTGCTTCCCTTGTGACTCGAACCCTGGGCCCATTTGCACTGCTTGTAAAGCGCCACTTACAGAGGCTTTAAGTGGCGCCTTGTAGCCACTTTACTAAGCTCAATTTCATGTCACATTTCCTCTATTGATTTTCTTAAGGCCTCACAGCTTAGCTTCCTCTTAACACTTAAAATCTAATAATTTTAAGCTATTCCCTTCACACTAAGGTTCAAAAATTCATAAGACACATTCACAACACACATGTGCATGCTATTTCATACAATTTAGTAATAATGCATAAGCCATAATTCAGGATATTACACAATTAGCTGATAAAATTATTAAAATTCCTAGGGGCATTATCGAAGATGTTCTTGTCAAAATCGATAAATTTTTTTTCCCAGTAGATTTTATTGTTTTAAATATGGTTGAGGATAATACAATCCCCTTAATTTTAGGAAGACCTTTCCTAGCAACTGCCAAGACTAAAATTGATGTTGCCACAGGAGAACTCATACTTTGTGTAGGTGACGAATCAATCAGTTTTCAAGCTCTTGACTCGGCCAGAAAAATAATCAATGAAGGTAAGAAAGTGAATACAGATGATAATTAAATTGTTCAACCTTTATCGCAGGAAACACCACAAAGGCACAACCCAGAGCCAACTCATAGATCCCAAAGCAACAAAGAGGAATCACACAAGGACCAAGACCTTAGGATCGACAATTTAGAAGAGCAGAGGACACAAGTCAAAAAAGAACCGTAACCGCACGAAGTAAAACCAGAGGAGCCATCAGAAGAGCTCATAGGAACATCAAACCACTATAAAATAGGAAACCAGGTATTGTTAGACAAAGCAGATCCACACATCATCACAACAGACCTGAAGGCAAAGGGAGAAAACCTCTTAAGGTACACAATATCTTCCCACACGAAATAGTAGAGGTAAGCAACCTAACATTCAACATTTTCGAGGTAAACACTTCTCGACGTCAACTTTGTCAAGAAAATAGAATTTAAGCAAGAGGGAAGATATTCAAACCTTTAAACCGCCCTGGTTCAAGTACAAGGAAAAGTTTAGCTTAAGACTATAAACGAGAGCTTCTCGGGAGGCAACCAGAGCGCTAACCCTACTTCTTTTTACATTTGTTTCTATTTTATTTTTTTCTCTTTCTCTTTCTCTTTCTCTTTATAGATTAACCAAAAGAGTAGATTTCTAGGATACACGGCCTTATACACGGCCGTGCCTGTGGCCGTGTAGACGACCAAAATCTCCGTACTAACATAGCAGCGATCGTGCAAATCAAATCCCAACCACTTCTGACGTCACGGATCCAACAACTCTCCTACGGGAACAAAAAAATCGGCACAACCATGCTCTAAGTCGTGTGAATCTATTGTCCTATCAGACACAGAAAACACACGCCCATGCCGCCCAACCATGCCAAAACACTGCCAATTTAGGAACGGGCGTGGCATTATGACAAACAGCCGTGGCATACCAACATACCCAGAACACGGTCATGCGATGCGACCGTATGAAAACACTGACTTATCGACCACGGGCATTTTACTTCCAAGCACGACCATGAGATGCGACTGTGTAAAGCAACACGCCCTAGATAAATGGGCGTAGGATAGCGTCAGAGGCTAAAATCTATTTAAACCTCACAGCCCTTACCCTTCTCCCCATTTTCTTTTCTCATTCTTTCTTCCTTCTTTTTCTTTCTTTCCTTAGAAAAGGTGTCCAAGACTCGTGAGCTCCACTAAAGCCATGCCACAGAAGTGTAAAAGGCCAACCACAGTTTCCTCGAAGGAGACCAATTCAAATGAGTTTATGCCAGCAGCTTCAGCTATTCGATACGCCAAGGGTCTTAGAAACCTTTTCGGTTCTATTTTTCCTTTCTCTTCTCCTTTATTTTCCTTATCTGTACTTCTCTTCTGCTTAATTTAATTTTGTTTATTTTAGTTTCTTGGTTTTAGGTTCTAAAGGCTGTTAGAGAATCATGCCACTTCCACCATCACTAACACACCACACCCTTCAAGTCAAACCCACTTCACTAACCATCGTCAATAAGGCCTTCTTAGTCCATTAGTATTCTTTTTAATTTCGCTTTTCTTCTTAGTCTCTTTCTTTATTTTTCTTGTCCTTAATTATATTAGCAGTATATTTTAATGTTTCTCTAGATTTCTTGGCTATATATTCTGTGCTACCCAATTTCTTCATCTAGCAAAATGATTCTCGATAGCCACCCCACCGCCCATAGAAAACACCATCACCGCCACCAAAGACATTGCCTTCGAAGTATCCGCCACCACCACGACCAATGCCAACTCCCGTAATAATCCAAAATTCAGGAAGTGATAATTTCTCCCATTCTCTTTTGATATTTTATAACTTTTATTTATCCATCTTTGTACATTGAGAGTAATGTACATCTTAAGTGTGGGGGGTAAAAGTACCTGACATTTTGCATTATTCTCAAATCCTAAATTTTAGTGTTGTTCCTAAGTAAGCTTCTCATATTATTAATTAAGGTGAAATTTCTAATGATTTATGATTTTTATTGATAAGCTCTTGAATAAGTCATTGATAATTGTGTATTGATGATTTATACGTGAAGAATACTAGAGAATCAAGGATGATAAGTCTATTTTTCAAAAATTAAAAGTTTCCTAGGTTGTTGAACTGAATTTGAATATTACCTTGAAGTTTGAAATTTACAGGATTGATGTCAAATACGCATAATTTTTTGTGAGATTTTAGCCTTATAGAGCATATATTCTTTTTCATGCTCACTTTATTAATTATGAGTGTGTCAACACTAAATTGTTATTCTAGAACTTGCCTTGATTATACATGTCAAAACCACATTAAATGATTTGATATACTGAGATGATAAAGGCACCTAGGTTTTAACCCATTCACTCCACTAAAAGACCTACCTTCACAAAGCAACCCCTAGTGAACCCCGTTAATCCTAACAACCTTTTTTTTTTATTTACCTGCTAAATTTTAAACCCAAAACCCTTTGTATTTGTTATCACCATTCTTTTTAACTAACATTCTATCGAGAATTAATTTGATCAATTACCGAGTTAGTTTAATTCAGTTGATTAAGTTCTTTCTTCATTATGTTTCTATTTTAGTTTGTCCAAAAAAAAAAACCAACCAAAGTATATTCAAGCAATAGTATAAGATTAAAAGAGCTTATGTGTTTAAATTCTAATTGTTGAAGAAAAGCTTGTATTATTAGTTTCAAAGTTTCAATCATTTACTTTCTAGTTCAGTATTCTTAGTAGGTAATTTATCAGGTCAATCTCGATGATTCAACCTTCTAATTCAGCCTTTATCCACACCTTTAACCTAAGCTCTGTTACAACCTTGTCAAAGACCTTTTGATTTGTGTATCATCTCATATTACAGTGGTGGATATTTGATTTTCAGGCAAGCCTATGAGATTAACTTTTTAGGTTCGACTTATGAGTGCTTTCTCTTGAACCTTAAACACTTCGAGTGCTTTGAGTGAATCTTTAGTGAGGATGTCAATCCTTGTCGGTTTTGAATTAAAGGTAATTATTTAGATAAGGGGAATTGCCTATGTTTTTATGCTACAAATTTATGACTTAGAATTGTTTGAATCTTTAAGAGTCTTTGAGTTAAATTATCCATGTACAAATTATCTATGAATTATGATAAGGCATTATTGATAGGAATTATGGATTATAGAAAGTTCGTTTTAATTATAAGTTGAGAATTTTGCTTGAGGACAAGCAAAAGCTTAAGTGTGGGGGTATTTAATAAACCGTAAAAGTAACATATTTTAACCCCATATTTAGTATGCTTTTGGATGATTTAGCCCTTGATTTGTGTAAAAAGGTGCTTTTAATCATTTCTTTTCATGTTCATAATTAGAAAAGCACTCGAGGATGAAAAGAACGAGAAATGGGCTTAAAATGGGCCAATTTGGGCCAAAGAGGAAATTGACACGGCCTGGACTTCAAGGCACACGGCCGTGTCTCGTCAAATTATGAGACACGGCCTGAATCCTGATCTACACGATCGTGCCTAAAACAACAGAATTGAAACATGGCCCAACCACGACTTACACGGGCTTGTGCCATGGCCGTGCCCTTGTTACGAGAGAGAGCAATTTCACTCGGATTTGGATACTTAGAGCCAAAGAAACACTTTCCAAAGATTATTCAAACATCGAGTAAGAAGCAGACTTAAATTAGGACACTTAGGGACCAAGTAAGGGATTCTAAAAGTCTATATAAACACCTTAAGTGCATCCTGAAAGGGGGCGGTGAGCTAGGCCAAGGAGCCGAGCCAGGAAGATCACATTTTTTGGAATCACTCGAAGATAGCCAAGTGGATTCATCTCGAGGAGCCAGAATTCTACTCAAGACGGCGAATTTCTCCTTCAATTCCTTCAGGGGGTTTTAGGGATTTTTTATGTTTTGTTTTATCTTTTCTCTTGAGATGTTTTCTTTATTTGTTATGAACTAAACCCCTCAGATACCTGAAGGGGATGAAACCTAGATGAATTTTGTTATTGATTTCTGAATTATATGATAAATACTTAGTTTTTTTCTTAATTATGCATGCTTAATCCAAATCTGATGTGCTTAGGTGGAGGAGGAATAGACCTTGCTTAAGAGTAGATCTAGCATAATTAAGCGGAGTTGATCGCACGCCTAGAGATAGGGTGATGAGATTTTGTCGAATTAGGGTGAAACCTAATATGGGAATCCATAGATCGATTTACTGATATTCTAGGGGGTTATTATAAGTGAATGAGAGTTCCACTAATTAACCTAGGGTTAGACGTTATTCGCCTTGAGAGAGGGTTTAATATACGTTAGGGAGTCTTACGGATCAAACTAAGTAAATAAATCATATGGTTCAGTATTAAATAACAAGTGAAGTCTAGGTGGATTCTTCCTGAGGGTATCGTTGTGATCAATTGAGTTTTCTTCGAGTTATTTCCATATTCGTTCTTTTTGTCTTTGTCTTTAGCTTAGAAATCGTTAAATCAACCAATCACTCCATATTTTAGGCTAAATAATAAAAAGAAAGTAAGTATTAGTACTTTTAGTTCCTTTGGGTTCGATAATCCGGTCTTGCCTAAGCTATACTACTATTCGATAGGTACACTTGCCTTTAATCGTTGTCAGAGTTAGTCTCAAGGTTCGATCTCATTTATTAGAAATTTTAAAGCTCTGATTTCAGCGATCACTTCCCGCATTCGAAATACAAACATTGATGGAAAGTCGTTTACATTTACATTTGCCTATCACACCTATTTTTCACAACGATATCGGTATAAATATATTTATCTAGCAACTAGTGGTTTTAGCAATGAGAATCTTTGCATTTAAACATACTATCATGCATATCTAATTTTAATAGTTGTAGTATTTTTTCCCTTTTCGATTAACAATGCTAGTGTTTTCTTAAGCCGTTGAAACAATATGATATGGTGAATATTTGATTAAATCGCCTATAGCTTTGGCCCTTATTCCCTACGTAAGGGGAACTAGATCATCAAAAGCAGAGAGTATAAATATGAGATCAAAGTCGTACTTAGTCAACGAACATAAGTAGTTTTTAACGCAATTGATTTATATATTCTTGCTTTCTTGTCTTCTACATGCCGTAAGTGAATTTGTTATTTTGCGTAGATAAAGTAAACATCTTGCAACACATGATTATTTTATCTTGAATTGAAGTTAAGTTATGATTAGAAACAATTTTATTTGTTTCACCACATTTATATCATACATGGAAAGTAAAAGCTCGTTCTTATTTGTAAAAATATAATGAAAATTATAATGTCAAATCTCTTTTTCTTTTATTTGTATGTCTTTTTCTAAATTTATCAAAATATAAAAAGTATAAATATCCTTAAAATAATATTTATTGATTTGCAAAAAAGGTTTGTTGACTTTACAAATGATGGATGACACTAACATAGTTAAACTCTTGATAATACTAGAGCTATTCAAATAGAGGCTGACCGTAAAATTATTTTAAAGGGCCCGAGATGAATAATAAATTTTAGAAATTTGAAATGTAATTTTACTATTATATTAATTTGAAATTTCTTAAAGTTTAAAGGATCTAATAGAAAATTTATCATTTTAGGAAATCATCGGTCATAAATAGGAGGATAATTGCTTAGAGACATATAAGTGATTCAGAAAATAATAACAAGATTCATCTAGGTTTCATCTCCTTCAGGTATCTGAAGGGTTTAGTTCATAATGAATAAAGAAAATATCTCAAGAGAAAAGATAAAACAAAACATAAGAAATCCCTAAAACCTCCTGGAGGAATTGAAGGCGAAGTTCGCCGTCTTGAGTAGAATTCCTACTCCTTGAGATGGATCAACTAGCTATCTTCGAGTAATTCCCACAAAGCTGGCCTTCCGGCTCGGCTCTTTGGCCTAACTGACCGCCCGCTTCTCAAGATACACTTAGGGTGTTTATATAGACTTTTGGAATGCTTTACTTGGCCTCTAAGTGTCCCAAATCAAGTATACCTCCTACTTGGTGTTTGAATAGGCTTTGGAATATGTTTCTTTGCCTCAAAGTATCCAAATCTGAGTGAAATTTCTCTCTCCCGCGGCAGGGGCACGGTCATGGTACACGCCCGTGTAAATCGTTTTCAGGCCGTGTCTCGATTCTGTCGATTGGGGCACGACCGTGTGAATCGTGGCTTAGGTCGTGTGAAGTAAATTGACGAGGCACGACCGTGTGGATTGAAGTCCAGGCCGTTTTGATTTCCTCTTTGGCCTAAATTGGCCCATTTTAAGCCCGTTTCTCGTTCTTTTCGTCCTCGGGTGCTTTATTGAGTATAAACATGAAAAGAAAGGATTAAAAGCACCTTTTTACATAAATCAAGGGCTAGATCATCCAAAAATATACTAAATGTGGGCTTAAAATATGTTACTTTTACGGTTTATCAAATACCCCCACACTTAAGCTTTTGCTTGTAGCAAAATTTTCAACTTACAATTAAAACGAACTTTCCATAATTTATAACTCTTATCAACAATTCCTCATCATAATTCATAGATAATTCATACATGGATAATTCAACTCAAAGACTCATAAAGATTCAAACAATTCTAAGTCATATATTTGTAGCATAAAAACATAGGTGTCTCCCCTTATCTAAATAATTACCTTTAATTCAAAACCGACAAGGATTGACATCTTCACTAGAGATTCACTCAAAGCACTCGAAGTGTTTAAGGTTCAAGAGAAAGTACTCATACGTCGCACCTGAAAAGTTAATCCCATAGGCTTGCTTGAAAATCAAATCTCCACCACTATAATATGAGATAATACACAAATCAAAAGGTCTTTGACAAGGTTGTAACGGGGCTTAGGTTAAAGGTGTGGATAAAGGCTGAATTAGAAGGTTGAAAATCGAGATTGACCTGATAAATTACCTACTAAGAATAATGATCCAGAAAATAAACGATTGCTTTGAAACTAGTAATACTACTATTGATAATTCTTTTAATACGAGCTCTTCTTCAACAATTGGAATTTAAACGCATAAGCTTCTTTAATCATATGCTAATACTTGAATATACTTTGGTTTTTTTTAGAACAAACTAAGTAGAAACATAATAAAGAAAGAACTTTATCAACTGAAATAAACTAACTCGGCAACTGATCAAATCAATTATCGATAAAAGGGTAGTCAAAAGAATGGTGATAACAAATACAAAAGGGTTTTGGGTTAAAATTTAGGGGTAAATCAATAAAAAGGATTGTTAGGATTAAAAGGGGTTCACTAGGGGTTAATTATGTAGGTAAGCTTTTTAGTGGAGTGAATGGGTTAAAACCTAGGTGCCTTTATCATCTCAGTATATCAAATCATTAATGTGGTCTCGATATGTATAATCTAGGCGAGTTCTAGAATAACAATTCAGTGTTGACACACTCATAATCAATAAAGTGAGCATGAAAAAGAATATATGCTCTATAAGGCTCAAAATCTCACAAAAATTATGGGTATTTGACATCAATCCTGTAAATTCCAAACTTCAAGGTAATATTCAAATTCAGTTCAACAACCTAGAAATTTTTTTGATTCTTGAAAAATAGACTTATCATGCTTGATTATCTAGTATTCTTCAAGTATAAATAATCAATGCACCATTATCAATGACTTACTCAAAAACATATCGATAAAAATCATAAATCATTAGAAATTTCACCCTAATTAATAATATGAGAGAATTACTTAGGACCAAGACTAAAATCCAAGATTTTAGAATAATGCAAAAAGTTAGGTACTTTTACCCCCTACACTTAAGATGTACATTGCCCTCAATGTACATAGAAAGATAACTAATAATGTAATCAAAAGAGAAGGGGAGAAGTGACACTTCCTGAATTTTGGATGATTTCGGGAGTTGGCAGAGGTCGTGGTAGAAGGTGAGTGGAGGAGGCGGTGGTGGCATTTTCTATGGGTCCGGTGGGGTGTCTACCGACGAGCTTTGTGCTAGATAAAGAAATTGGTAGCCTGCAAAGATATAGCCAAGAAATCTAAAGAAACATTAATAATATACTAATACTATAATTAAAGACAAAGAAAATAAAGAGAAGGAGACTAAGAAGAAAACTAAAATTAAAAGAAAAGACTAATAGACTAAGGAGTCCTTATTGTTGGATGGTTCGCGAGATGGGTGTGACCTCTAAGGCTGTGGTGCGTGATTCCCAAGCAGCCTTTAGAACCAAAAACCAAGAACCTAAAAGAAGTTAAAATATATTAAGCAGAAGAGAAGTATAGATAAGTAGGATAAAGGGGAAAATAAACGTATAGAAAAATTTAAATGGTCTAAAAGACCCTTTGCTTGGTGTTTGGATGAAGCAGCCGGCATGAACTTATATGTTGGGGTCTGCTTTGAGGAGACAATGCTTTCCTTCTTACGCTTCTTTGGCATGATTCTAGTGTAGCTCAAGAGTCTGGACACCTTTTCTAAGGAAAGAAAGAAAAAGATGGAAGAAAGAATGAAGGGAGAAAGAGAAGGGCTGTGGGGTTTAAATAGGATTTCCAATCTGGCACGTTCCCACGTCCGTGGACCGAGGGTGTGTTGAATTACACGGTCACATCGTACGACCGTGTGTCTAGGCGTGTTGGTTCACCCACAATCGTTTTCCAGATGCCACCCCATTCCTGAAAAGGGAGTGTGTTGGCACGGTTGGGTAGCATGGACATGTTTTTCCCGTGTCTAGTAAGTTAGTAGCTTCACACGATCGTAGCGCATGACCGTGTAAATTTATCGGTGCCCGTGGGGGAGTGGTTGGATCTGTGATGTCGAAAGCGACTGGGATTTGATTCGCACGGCCTCTGCTATGTCAATACGGGGATTTCGATAGTCCACATGGCCACGGACACGACCGTGTGTAAGGTTGTGTGTCCTAGAAATCTACATTTTTAGTTTATAAAGAGGAAGAGAACGAAAAGAAAATAAAATGAAAAAGAAGTAGGGTTAGTGCTCGGGTTGCCTCTCGAGAAACGCTCGTTTATAGGCTTAAGCTAGACTTTCCCTGTTTTCATTAAAAGAAGGTTCACAGAGTTGAAGCTACTCTCTTATGTCCCTAAAATCTGCACTATTATAAATTTTTAGTCGGTGACCATTTACCTTGAATGTGCCTTTGGTGGGATGGGTTACCTCAATTGTACCATACGGGAAAATTGTTTTGATTATGAATGGGCCCGACCATCTTTATTTCAACTTCCTAGGAAATAATTTAAGCCTTGAGTTGTACAGTAGAACCAAGTCCCCTACTTTGAATCGACTTCTTTAGACGAGAATCGTGGCGTCGCTTTGTTGCCTCTTTGTATAGTTTCGAGTTCTTGTAGGCCTCAGCTCTCCATTCATCTAGCTCGTTCATCTGCATCATTCTTTTCTTTCCTGTAGTTCTAATATCAAAATTTAAAAACTTTATGTAATAACCCAAATTCTATGGGCACTGAAAAAGTGAGTTTAGGGCCTTCGTCCTAGGAAAACGAGTCCATAAATATTTATTAAAAATATTTACGAAGCTAGTATAGGTTGAATTAGATTTTTGATAAGTGAATTTAGTTTAATTTAAGTAGTTAGGAAAAAAGGATCAAATTGAATAAAGAGTGAAAGTTTAATTATAGATTAAAAGAAAGTAAAAGGATCAAAATGGCAAATATGCCATTTAGCATAAGATAGTGACATATGAAATAAAAATCTAAGATTTTACTTAGATTTTAATTATATATATATATATATATATATATATATAAAGTAAATAGAAAATGAACAAAACAAAGAAACAGAAAAAGAAACAGAGAGCATACGAAACAGGGGAAAGGAAGGAAAGAAAAGAAAAAGGAAAAATTAGGGATTTAAAGCTTGAGGCTTAAATTGGTAAGTCAATCAAGTCCTATACTCTTAATTTTGATGTTTTAGAAGCTTTAAAGCAAGATTTTGATGAAATTAAGTTGATATTTTGAGAGTTTTAGGTTCTTAAGTATAGTTGATGTTGAAGAAAAGATGAATTAAAGATTAAATTGAATGAAATCTAAGTTAGAATTAGTAAAAGGATTAAATTGTAAGGTAAGCTATAAGTTTTCTACTATAGGGATTAATTTGGAAGAAATTAAAAATTAGGGCTTTATTATGAAAATTATATAATCAAGTTGAATATGGAAGGAATTTAAGTAGAATCAAAGAATGAATTAAGTTAAGAAAATAAGTAAACTTAACTAGGATTTAATTGCAAAATAAGCCATAAGAAAACAGTTTAGGGACAGTACCAGCAGAGTAATTTTGAAAAATCACAAAAATGGTAGAAATGGAAGTATAAGTTGAACTAGATATGAAATTAAAGCTTATTGAGTCTATTTTCATATGAAAGAAACATAGAAAGCAAATAAGTTCTGTATTTTGAGATATTTAGATTTTTGTGAGACTGGTTCAGAGTGATTTCGAGATCCCCTGTTCTGACTTGGAAAAATCATTAAAAATTGTACAAAAATAATTGGGGAACATAATTTACATGGTTAGATCCCTTAATGAGTCTATTTTTATTAGAAATAAACTAGAACATAATTTTAATTCTGTACAAAAGATAATTAAATTTTAGCAAAGAGTGGTCGAAACTGTCAAACAACAGAACAGGGGTAATTTTAAAGAATAAACTGTACTTATTGGCTACATAAAAAATTCTGAAAATTTTATGACAAGAAGATATGTGAGTCTAGTTTCATAGAAAATTTACGGATCTTAATTTGGAATTCTGTAACTCAAGATATAGATAATTTAGTGACAATGACTCAGGTAAATAGCCTTGAAAGAACTTATAAGTAAATAATATAATTGTGTACAAAGAATGTGGAATCAAGAGCAAGGATAGGAATTGAATAAAATTCAATTATTTTTGTAATTTAATGCTATAATTAATAATGTAAATTGTTATTATTATTTTGTAGCAAACAAGGAAACCGAGACGCCTAATCTGAAGGGAAGGAAAAAGTGATCGAGGAGTAGCTCGAGAAAATATCGGTTTGTATTATCATAATTCAAGTTATTTATTATTATATGTTTAATTTCAATGTATGTGTATGGAAAATGAAATTTAGGTAAGTATTGATATTTGAATTGGAAATGATTTGAATTGTGGATTTGAGATTGAGATTGAATTGATAATATGTATGAATAGAATTTGGTTGATTGTGATCATTTGAAAGAGAAAGAGAAATTGATATTTGAACCAATACCCTATTAACTAGTCGGGCTGAGTCGGATACAATTGGCAGGCCATAGGATTGGAAGAGTTCAGGGATACTTCGACCTCGATTCGATGAGACACTGGGTGTCACTATATTTCTTCGGATAGTTTCGATGAGGTACTGGGTACCAACTTTCTTCGGCTCTGCCGATGAGACACTAGGTGTCACTATATTGCTTCAAACTATCCGATGAGGCACTGGGTGCCAATCTGGTGTGTTTGGTTGGATCCGAGTATCCGCCAAAGTCCGAGTCATGTTAATAGGGGTAATTGTGTGAAATGAGAAAATCAAATGAATTTGATTATTTGAACCTCTGAATGAATAGTTAAAGAGATATTGTGAAATGAAATTATGCTATGTAATTGAAGGCATGAATCAAAGTTCATGAATGGTTCCTATTGAAATGTGAATTGAGTAGTTATATGTGATTGAGAGATGAACCAAAGGTTCATGAACAATTAGAATTCTCTGGATGAGATATTAATTCAAATATTAAATTGTTACATTGGAAATATAATAACTTAGTATAATTATATGTATAATGTGTTATTTATCTAAGTATGTTTACGATATTTGATCATTATTATAAATTGAATTATGATAATACCACTGAGTAATTCCAATACTCAGCGTACGGTTTGTTTTCCGTGCGCAGGCTAGTAGAGTTTCGATCCGGTCCAAACATCCAAATCAAACCCGACTCCAATAAGAGGATTTTGGTGATGAAATTCTTTCTTTTGATAAGTGGCATGTACTAGATAGTTATATGAATTATAAACATATATATATACTTAAGTTAAATGATTTTGGTTGTATTTAAATGATTATAATGTTTTGGATGAGGAAAATGATATAAAGTTATAAAATGATAAATTAATATTGGTTGTTTTGGTCTGAATTTGCGGGGATTTAGGTGAAAATAAGCGAAATCTTCGCCGAAATTTTTATAAAAAATTTGAAAATTTTCTAGAATGATTGAACGAGTTTCATTTTACTTTTATTATATGCTTTGGGCATTGAGAGTCCGATATAGGGATTTAATTATTAAATTATACTGTGAATGTTATTTTATTTGTAAGTGATTAGTAAATTGTCTGATATGTTCGGTAATACCTTGTAACCCTATTCCGACGACGATTTAAGGTTAGGGGGTGTTACACTTTATGGCCCAAAAAGCTTTGTGTTCTAACTCAAATGGTAGATGACAACTTTTCCCGTATACAAGTTTATATGGGGATGTCCCTAGAGGTGTTTTAAAAGCTGTTCTATAAGCCCATAGGGCATCATCTACTTTTAATGCCCAATCTTTTCTATTTGATTTGACTGTTTTTTCTAGGATGCGCCTAAGTTCTCGATTTCCTACTTCAACTTGCCCACTGGTTTGAGGGTGATATGGGGTAGCTGTCCTGTGGTGCACTCCATATTTCTTTAGAACTTTTTCAAATTGAGTATTATAGAAATGAGTACCCCTATTACTAACGGTAGCTCTAGGTGTCCCAAATCGAGAAAACAATTTCTTAAGAGATTTAACTACTACTCTAGCATCATTGGTGGGTAAAGCTTCCACTTCTACCCATTTTGACATGTAATCAACTGCCACTAGGATGTATTTATTTCCAAATTAACTAAGGAATGGTCCCATAAAATCAATACCCCACACATCAAATAATTCACATGATAGCATATATGTTTGAGGCATTTCATCATGTTTAGAAATATTACCTGTTCTTTGGCATTTATCACACGAGGTAACATACCTGTTGGCATCTTTAAATAGAGTAGGCCAATAAAAACCTGATTCGAGTATTTTTTGTGCTGTCTTAATGCCACTGTAGTGTCCTCCTAAGGGTCCTGAATGGCAATGTTCCAAGATTTTGCTTGCTTCTTTCTTTGTAACGCATCTTAAAATTACCTGATCTGCACATATGCGAAAAAGAAAAGGATCTTCCCAAAAATAGTTTTTCACGTCAGCAAAGAATCGTTTCTTTTGGTGATGTGTTAGTCTATTTGGAAAGATGTTAGTGGCTAAATAATTTGCGATGTTTGCAAACCATAGTACTTCAAAATGTGTTATAGAAAAGAGTTGCTCTTCAGGAAATGAGTCATTTATCTCATTTTCATCGAGCTCTTCGATATGTGGATTCTCAAGTCTGGAGAGGTGATCTGCCGCAAGATTCTCAGCTCCCTTCTTATCTTGTATTTCCAAATCAAGCTCTTGCAAAATTAAAACCCATCGTATAAGTCGAGATTTTGCATCAGGTTTGGTTAAAAGATAACGGAGAGTTGAATGGTCAGTATAAACGACAGCTTTATACATTATTAGATACTGCCTAAATTTATCAAAAGTAAAGACTACAGCTAGCAATTCTTTCTCTGTGGTGGTGTAGTTCTCTTATACGGGTGTTAATATTCTGCTAGCGTAGTAAATTAGCTGAAAATGCTTGTCTCTTCGTTGTCCCAAAACTGCACCTACTGCAAAATCACTTGCATCACATATTAGTTCAAAGGGTAAATTCCAATCGAGTGCAATTATAACCGGAGCATTTATTAATTTATCCTTAAGGACATAAAATGCATCTAAACATTCCTGATTGAAATTGAAAGGAACATCTTTTTCTAGTAATTTTGTCAAAGGCCTAGCTATTTTAGAAAAATCTTTAATAAATCTTCTATAGAACCCTGCATGTCCTAAAAAATTTCTAATAGCCTTGACTGAACTAGGGGGAGGTAATTTTACTATGGTTTCAACCTTTGCTTTATCTACTTCAATCCCTTTACTAGAGATCTTATGTCCTAATACAATCCCTTCTCTAACCATAAAGTGACATTTTTTCCAACTCAAAATAAGGTTTGTTTCCTCACATCTCATTAGAACTCGTTTTAAATTTTTAAGGCAAAGAAGGAAAGAATTACTGAATACTAAGAAATCATCCATAAATACCTCCATAATGTCTTCCACGAGTTCGTCAAAGATTGCCAACATGCTGTATTTGAAAATGTGAGCATTACATAATCCAAAAGGCATTCTACGATAAGTAAACGTACCGTATGGGCATGTAAATGTTGTCTTCTCTTGATCTTCAGGATCTATGGGGATTTGGAAGTAGCCGGAGAGTCCGTCCAAGAAGCAGTAGTACATATGCCCAGATAGTCTTTCTAACATTTGATCTATAAATGGTAGAAGGAAGTGATCTTTTCTGGTGGCATCGTTGAGCTTTCTATAGTCTATACAGACTCTCCAACCTGTGACTGTTCTTGTGGGGATTAATTCATTCTTTTCATTGGGCACCACCGTCATACCTCCTTTCTTTGGAACTACCTGCACAGGACTTACCCAAGTGCTATCAGAAATAGGACAAATTATTCCTGCATCTAGAAGTTTAATTACCTCGGCTTTTACCACTTCTTTCATGTTGGGGTTTAGCCTTCTCTGGGGCTGCACACACGGCTTGTATTCTTCTTCCATTAGAATTTTTTGGTGCAGAATGAAGGGCTTATACCCTTGGTGTCAGAGATTTCCCAAGCTATGGCTTTTTTATGTTCTTTTAGTACCTCTATCAACTCCTCTTTTTCCTTGGGTTCTAGTTCTGAAGAGATAATTATCGATAGCATAGAATTGTCCCCGAGGAATGCATATTCTAAGTGTTTTGGCAACTGTTTCAATTCCAGACTGGGTGGCTCATCAATGGAGGATTTCTGTTTTATTTCTTCATTGTTTTCAATGCTTTCTTCTTTTATTTGCCTGACTGGCGATGTATTCAAATTCATCTCATCGCCTTCATCTTCTTCCCCCTCTTCTTGAGTCAAGCATAGTTCCATCGTGTCGTTATGTATGATTTTCTATAATGAATTTTGAATGATATGATCAGTAGTATTAACAAAATAACAGGAATCATCTTGCTCTTTAGAATATCGCATGGCATCATAAATTTGAAAAATAATTTCTTCATCGCCTATCCGTAATGCAAGTTTACCATCACTTACATCAATAACAGCCCTAGCAATGGCTAAAAAAGGACGCCCTAAAATTAAGGAAACATTAATGTCTTCATCCATGTCTAACACAACAAAATCAACAGGGAAAATAAATTTATCAATTTTCACCAAGACATCTTCGATAACTCCTCTAGGATATTTAATGGATCTATCGGCTAACTGAATATTCATCCTAGTGGGTTTTGGTTCCCCAAGATCTAATTGTTTTAACATTTTGTGAGGCATTAAATTAATACTGGCACCTAGATCAACTAATGTTTTCTTAATATTTAAGCTACCAATTAAACAAGGAATAGTAAAATTTCCTGGGTCTTTTAATTTGGTTGGTAACTTGTTTTGGAGGATGGCTGAGCATTCTTCATTAAGTTCCATCGTCAATGCTTCTTCAAGCTTCCTTTTATTCATCAAGAGTTCCTTTAAGAATTTTGCATACTTCGGCATCTGTGAAATAGCTTTAACAAAAGGTAAGTTAATATGTATTTGTTTAAAAAGTTCAAGAGACTTACCGTATTGGGCATTTAATCGTTCCTTCTTTAACTTTGCTGGATATGGGATTGGTGGGTTACTTTCTTTGCATACCGGATTTACATCCTCAACCCCCTCATCTCTTGCTTTGTTATCTTCGTGTGGGATTTGTTTCTTTGGTTTAACTAATTCCTTTCCACTTCTTAGTGTAATCGCTTTTACACATCGCATTTCTTTAGAAAAATCTCATCTATATTTCACAGATCATCTTAGTAAGTAGTCCAATCGACTTAGTGAGCTCTCCGAATGACTCAATAAGTTTTTCAACTGACGCTTGTTGATCTTTAAATGTTCTCTCCGAATTTGTTTCTTTGTCAGCATCTCTTCGAGGTTTGGCTTCTTCTCTTACGGATATGGCTGATTCTGAAAATTTTGAGGAGGTTGTTGTCTTTGATTTCCTTGATTTACTTGGACTCCCCATGAAAATTTTGGGTGGTTCCTCCAACCTGGATTGTAGTTATTACTATAAGGATTATTATTGGATCTAAAATTATTACCTATATAGTTCATCTGTTCGCTCTCTGCGTCCGGTTGGTAGGGTGGGTACTCAGATTCGCCACAGTTCCACTTGTGTTGTAATCGCATGACTGGATGTACTGCGAAGAACACAAACTATCAAGCTTTTATTCATCATCTCTACCGTGTTGATAGCATGGTCACTTTGATCGAGGTTGTAAACTCCGGCTGATTTTTTCGGCTTTGTCCTTGTAACTTGCCACCAGTTATTCAAATGACATCTCTTCAATGAATTGTAAGGTCGTTTTGGGAGTTACATTGTTCAGGTTCCACCGTGGCTTAATCGATTAGTTGCCTCGTTGAGGGGTTTACACCATTATAGAAAGTTTGGACTTGTAGCCACAAGGGTAGACCATAGTGTGAACATCTCCTCAAGAGATCCTTGTATCTCTCCCATGCGTCGTATAATGTCTCTAAATCCATCTGCACAAAAGAAGAGATATCATTCCGTAGTCTGGCCGTTTTGGCCGGTGGGAAATATTTTAATAAAAAAATTTTGGTTATTTGATCCCATGTAGTAATTAACCCTCGTGGTAACGAGTTCAACCACTGTTTGGCTTTATTCCTTAATAAAAAGGGAAATAACCGAAGACGAATGACATCATCAGAAACACCATTTATTTTGAAAGTATCACAGAACTCTAAAAAATTAGCTATATGAGTGTTTGGGTCTTCGTCCTGCAAACCATCAAATTGAACAAATTGTTGAATCATTTGTATTGTATTAGGCTTTAATTCAAAATTATTAGCAGCTATAGCAGGCCTAACAATACTAATTCTACTCCTGTTAAATAAGGCTTAGCATAATCATACATAGTACGCGGAGCATCTGCCACATCTCGTGCTAGGTTATTCTCGTCCGTCCCTTCAGTAGGATTGGATTCGCCTTCTCGCTCTTTTTCTATGTGTTTTAGGGCTCGCCTAATTTCTCTGCGATTCCTACGAGCGGTAGCTTCAATTTCACTATAGTATATTAGAGGTCCTGTCGGGTTCCTTCTAGTCATAAACTAGAGGTACCTACTAGGAAAAAGGAAGAAATAAAATTATCAAAAAACAATAAAATAAATTGCAAAATAAAAATAAAAATAATGACTAAAGTAATAGAAATAGAGCTTTCTTAATATTTTAGTTCCCCGGCAATAGCGCCAAAAACTTGATCGTTATTTTTTTCGAGTTTTAAAATTTATAAAGAGAAAGATCGAACCTGGAAACTAACTCTGACAACGATTAAAGGCAAGTGTACCTATCGAACAGTAGTATAGCTTAGGCAAGACCGGATTGTCGAACCCAAAGGAACTAAAAGTACTAATTCTAACTTTCTTTTTATTATTTAGCCTAAAATAAATGAAGTTGTTTTATTCTGAATTACGAATACTAAACTAAAGACGCAAAGATAGAAAGAATGAATTGGAAATTAACTTGAAGAGAAACTCAATTGATCATGACGATACCCTCAAGAAGAATCCACCTAGACTTCACTTGTTATTTAACACTGAACCATATGATTTATTCACTTAGTTTGATCCGTAGGACTCCCTAACGTATATTAAACCCTCTCTCGAGGCGAATAACGTCTAACCCTAAGTTAATTAGTGGAACTCTTGTTCTCTTATAATAACGCCTTAGAATAGCAGTAAATCGATCTATGGACTCCCATATTAGGTTTCACCCTAATCCGGTAAAATCTCGTCACCCTATCTCTAGGCATGCGATCAACTCCGCTTAATTATGCTAGATCTACTCTTAAGCAGGGTCTATTCCTCCTCCACCTAAGCACATCGGATTTGGATTAAGCATGCATAATTAAGAAAAAAACTAAGTATTTATCATATAATTCAGAAAATAATAACAAGATTCATCTAGGTTTCATCTCCTTCAGGTATCTGAAGGGTTTAGTTCATAATGAATAAAGAGAATATCTCAAGAGAAAAGATAAAACAAAACATAAGAAATCCCTAAAACCCTCTAGAGGAATTGAAGGAGAAATTTTCCGTCTTGAGTAGAATTCCGGCTCCTTGAGATGGATCAACTGGCTATCTTCGAGTAATTCCCACAAAGTTGGCCTTCTGGCTCGGCTCTTTGGCCTAGCTAACCGCCCGCTTCTTAGGATACACTTAGGGTGTTTATATAGACTTTTGGAATGTTTTACTTGGCCTCTAAGTGTCCCAATTCAAGTATACCTCCTACTTGGTGTTTGAATAGGCTTTGGAATATGTTTCTTTGCCTCAAAGTAACCAAATCCGAGTGAAATTGCTCTCTCCCGCGGCAGGGGCACGGTCATGGTACACGCCCGTGTAAATCATTTTCAGGCCGTGTCTCAATTCTGTCGATTGGGGCACGGCCATGTGAATCGTGGCTTAATCCGTGTAAAGTAAATTGACGAGGCACGACCGTGTGGCTTGAAGTCCAGACCGTGTCGATTTCCTTTTTGGCCCAAATTGGCCCGTTTTAAGCCCGTTTCTCGTTCTTTTCATCCTCGGGTGCTTTCCTAAGTATAAACATGAAAAGCAAGGATTAAAAGCACCTTTTTACATAAATCAAGGGCTAAATCATCCAAAAGCATACTAAATGTGGGCCTAAAATATATTACTTTTACAGTTTATCAATAAGACCCAAATAGCTTCTTATATGTTTTATTTGTATTTTTTATAAAGGTATATTCACTATTGATTTTGTTTTGTGCTATTTATTTCCTAGGGTTGAATGGGGATCTAAAAAAGGCAATGAAAGATGGAAAACCAATTATAATCGAGGTGTGGCTTTTTGGATTGCTGATTACTTTCTATTTGCCAACATCCTACTCATTCTCTATCCCTGTGACTTTGTGCATATGCTTCTTTCTTTCTTTTATCTTTTGTGGTCAATGTTGATGTCATTTCACCTTAATGTGCTCAAGAATTAACACTTTGATATGTTCATGCCTATAGAGTACACTATATTTTGATTTTATGTGGTTCATATTAATTATTTCTTTGCATTGATTCATCTACTTTAATTAGATACTTTGGTGCTATCTTGAAAATAAAACCAAACAGTTCCATAAAAATACATTATCTGGAAGTATATCTTTGGTATTGTAGCAATTAGGCATGAAAGGGTGTCGCACAGCTTGCACATTTAAATAAGCGCAAGGTCTAGCTAGCCATGATGTTACTATTAATGTCCTTAATCACTGATGTTATTCTGTGATACTTTTAGTGTGCTATGTTTACTTGTACTCGTGTATCTGTGTGGATACTCATACTGTCCGATATAGATATACATATATATATATTTTTTTTTTAAGTTTTTCATGTGTTTGGAGAGTTTTATATCTTGTATATGTATATATATCTGTCCTTAGTCTCTTTGATGTTTGGCATTTTATGTTTTAATTGTGGGTATTGATTTTATTTATTGTCTTTATAATTACTACTTAATTTTTATGTGTTTTAAATATATATATATATATATATATATATATATATATTGATTGGAGACCACTTGTTTTACATTATGGTTGACTATGTTTAGCTAACAAGGAGGCAAAAGGTCTAAGCAACTGTGGGAATGCGTAATTGTGTAGATAGATTTGATCTTGGGAATTTTCTTGTGAGTTTTCTTTAAACTCGTTACTTTTTTTATGCTAAAATAAAAAATTATTAAATTAGCATTGATGTTTTGGTTTTGATTTATTGGTTGAAAATTTTACCGTCTAGCATTAGTTAGATTCGTTTATTGTAAGTCTAAATGCTGCTTTCAAAACAGTGTAAAACTAATGTTGTCCAATTTTGTGATCCTTTTATCTTGTCCAAAATTTGAGCAAATTAATGGTTCAATTTTCATGCCAATTAAATGTAAAGAAAGTCCCATTTGTTGCATTATGCTGTCGATTTAGGACCAATTAATTGAGTTATTACAGGATTAAAAAGCATGGAACTTTTATATGATGAGCTAATAAATTTTAATACTATTGAGTGTGCTCTTGCGGGATACAAATGCCTTGCATGTTTGCTGTCTTGTGTTGTCCAAAATAGAACAAATTGAATGTGTTTGTGAGTGAGTTTTTCAAAGGAAACTTTGTAAATTCTCATGTTAAATTTTGATGTTTGCATTCAGGTAAGTTATGGTTATAGGGGTTGATAAATCGAGTTTAGTAGCTAAAATATTATGTTATTCTTACTAAGTTTCAGTTGTTAGTAGTGAAGTAAAAATTTGACAATTAAATGCTTAAATGACTGCTGGAAACTGCAGCTTGAAAACTCATTGTTTCAGCATGTAAATGCTTATTTGAATGTGTTGTAATATGTGGAGGACTTGGTTTGCTGCATGTTTGAAATAAAAGAAAACAATAGTTGTTAAATATTAGTTTTGTTGTTGATTGAATGAGTTAAATTCATTGTTCAAGGGTGTAAATTGTTGTTAATTATGCTTTTTGGATGGGTCTAATAAAAGCAGTTTGAATGTGATGTTACTAAACCGATTTGATGTTTTGTAATGTTGAAGATTTATTGATGTCCAAAGTATAAGTTAAAGCTATATAAAACTAAACCTTTGTAATCCGAATTGAATGTTGGAAATTCAAGATATTTAGAAAGAAAGGTTTGCATGAAAAAAAGAAGAGACTTGGATGGAATTCTTTTTCATCGAATCTAAATTTTATGTTTATAATGTATGACAGTATCCTAAATTGAAAAGCAAAACGTCAGCGGACCAAGATTTAGGTCAAAGAATTCTATAAATTTGGCATTTTTCTATAAACATGAAGTAATTCCTTTTAGCTAAGGCTTTGGGATGCTTTTTCGATTCTTTGTACCCAATGGCTTATACCAACTTTTTCTTGTCCTTTTCTTTTATGAACCTAAGATGTTGCTATATATTCTTGTTTGTGTTAGTATTTGGTGCACTTACAGTGTAATTTTTTTATTCCACAAGCATTCTTAAAAAATTACTATGTGTCTTTTTTAATATTTTACTATATCCTTGTAAGACACTTGTGAACTCTTTGATCTTGCTTTTGTAGGTTAAAAACTCTACTGCAGTGTACCAAATATTATTCATATTATTCCTTCTTGTTTATTGTTTTATTTTTGATAGGTATTGCAGAAACAACATATTGAGTTTTTGCTTTACTTGATTGTTTTTCTGACTTTTTAATATTTGTGTTGCAGTATCTATGGGCAATATCCATGTGTTGCATAAATGTTTATGCTTTGTGGTCTCATGAACTTTTGGTTTATTTTTTTGTTTAAGCTTCTTTTTAAAGCTAACTTATATTTTGGGTTGTATGTAAGGATGGTGGGTAACCAAGAGAATTGTTTAGTACCATAGAGATTTAAAGGATGACAATTTGAGAAGTGGGAAGGAGATGCAAAACCAAAAATTTACTTGGTAAATAGGCGACGTAAAAGAAGCCACGACCCATTGAAGCGATCAAATTTGCATTTTGTTTTAGGACTATGTTGTTGACATCCAAAGCTTTTTTTTAAAAAATTCTTGTTGAATATTATTTGCTATTGGTTTTTTTTTTGGTTTAAATGTTATGGGCTGAAAAATGTTTAATTTTACTGTTTTTCCCTTAAATTTTTTTATAATATTTTAATCTTATTCTTTTTTATAATATTTTTTTTAATTTTCATGACTTTTAGCTGCGTTTTTTATAAAAGCGCCGCTAAAAATTAGGGCCTTTAGCAACGTTTTTTAGAAAATGCCGCTAAAAACCATGACTTTTAGTGGCATTTTTTATAAAAGCGCCGCTAAAGATTAGGACCTTTAGTGGCGTTTCCTATATAAGCGCCGCTAAAAGTTGTGGTCTTTAACGGTTCTAAAAACGCCGCTAAAGACCACTACCTTTAGCGGCGTTATCTATAGCAGCGTTTTTATGACGCTTGTGAAAGCACCGCTAAAGGCAAAAAAAAACATCGCAAAAAGTCTATTTTCCTGTAGTGATTGAAACAGAATGCAAAGATTTTTTTAGCAAAGGTGATTCTCGTGTTATTTTGTTATTTTTTAATCTACGTTTCTTTTACATATAAATATTAAAAAAATGGAGGAAATTTCTACCTGATTTTGGAGCTACGCCGGAACCTCGCCGAAAATCGCCAGCGAGAGAGAGTCTGAGGGCTCTCAAAATTTTTTTGAAAAAATGAAGAAGAAGTTTTTTTTCTGATTTTAGCTATTTATATAGGATCCAAAACGGTACCATTTTAGACTTAAGCTTCACTGCCAAAACGACGCTGTTTTATTTAAAGATCCGAAAATCGACGGCCCTCACTCTGGGATCCGCGTGTTCCCAAAAAATGGGGAATTTTCCCCTTTAGTCCTTCTGCTATTTTAAATTTTTTAATTAAGTATGATTTAAATTTTTATTTTATTAAATTAGCCCTCAAATTTATATTTGTTTCAATTGAATCCTCGGGCAGTTTAAAGACCAAAATCGAAACGGCGCCATTTTGAAAAGGAAGCATAATTGCCATATTAGTCCCTAGGGTTTAACGCATGTTTTATTTTAGTCATTTGTATCTGTTTTAATTGCTTATTAATCCTTGTCTTATTTGTTTTATTTTTTTAGTCTTTTTATTATATTAAATCATTTTATTATATTAAATAGTTTATATTATTATCTTTATTATAATTTATTAATAGTATGAAAAATATATATATATATATATATGTAATATCTTTCTATACATTAAATGATTATTATTTATTATTTTATTGAGCTTGATATTATTTCTTTTACATATTATTTTTATATATTATATGTTTTAAAATTTCTATATTATATAGTATTATATTATATCATTTTTTTTTTTTTTTTTGTAAAACATGTTTTATTTATATTATTTATATTTTATTTTATTTATTTAAAATTATTATATACTATTTATTAATCATTTTATTATATATTATCATTCATAGGTATTACATTATTAAAATATATACTTATATATACTTTAAGGTTTTTTATATGTTATAAACATTAATGATTTTACAAAAATATTTATTGTTTAAATGTAGTGTTAGTTTATTTCTCATATATTGATCTTGTTCATAGAATTTAAACATTCATTTTTAATATCTATGCTTCATATATATATTTTTAATTATTGTTGCCTATTTTATATCTTGTACTGTTTATTTATATTCTCGTATTCGTTTATTATTACTTTAGCATAGGTCATTTATTTATTTATTCTTGTTATATTATTCATTGACTATTTATTATTAACATAATTTGTAGTTAGGTTGAATTGATATGCATATTATAATGTCTTATTCAAACTCTTTTTTTTTTTTTATAAAAATACCTTTTGAATTAAAGCATTTTATTCAAATAATTCAAGAAACACGGTGATATGTGATATTTGGGAACTTCGAGAAGAATTGTGCCCTAACTTACTGGGTTTCGATTTTTCTCGTAGAACTTAAGGTATTAGATATCTCTTCTCTTTTAAAACAGAAACTTACAAATTTCAAATCAAAAACTTACTCTTGGGAATTCAAAACTTTGTGTCCTAACTTCTTCTGGATATGATGTTTTGTGTCTCAATGTAGGAATTTTCTAAAATAAAGACATGCTTGATTTCAAAGTCATGAGATACTATATCCTAACTTACTGGGTGTAGTGTTTTGTTTCTTTGAGATAGGTAAGTCTAGGTGTTTTACTTAAAATAAAAGGATCATTTTCTAAAAATTTTTAAATTTTCAACATTGGGACATGATTTTATCTATTAGGTACCAATTTTTGGGCGTTATGAGGGTGCTAATTCTTCCTCATACGTAACCGACTCCCGAACCCATTTTTTTGTTTTTCGTAGACCAAAATCAATATTTTGAAATAAAACGATTTTCAAGGTGATCCAATCACACCTAAGTAAAAAGAGATTGATGGCGACTCCCATTTTCGTTTTTAAAAGTCGATCCACATTTTTAAATCAAACTTAAAAAATGGTATCTCATGACTTTGAAATCAGTATCTCATGACTTTGAAAATGGCGCCGTTCGATTTTGGTCTTTAAACTGCCCGAGAATTCAATTGAAACAAATATAAATTTGAGGGCTAATTTAATAAAAATAAAAATTTAAATCATACTTAATTTAAAAATTTAAAATAGCGGAAGGACTAAAGGGGAAAATTTCCCATTTTCTAAAAACACACGGATCCCAAAGTAAGGGTCGGGTCGATTTTCGGATCTTTAAACAAAACGGCGTCATTTTGGCAGTGAAGCTTAAGTCCAAAACGGCGTCGTTTTGAATCCTATATAAATAGCTAAAATTAGAAAAAAAAAAATAACTTCTTCTTCATTTTTTCAAAAAAATTTTGAGAGCCCTCAAACTCTCTCTCGCTGGCGATTTTCATGAGGTTAAGCATAGCTCTGACGCGACACGGTGGACCGAAGCTCAAATCGTAAAATTCCTCTCTTTTTTAATATTTATATGCAAAAGAAACGTAGATTAAAAAATAACAAAATAACACGAGAATCACCTTTGCTAAAAAATCTTTGTATTTTTTTTTTTTTTCCCTCTTTTACAGGTTTTTGTAAGGCTTTTTACAGCCTTCAAAATGAACAAATAAAAGGAAATAAAATACTGCCATATTTGCTGTCGATTTCTTTCCCTTTGCAGGTGGATGAGAAGATCGGCGATGGTGAGATTTGCACGCGGATTGCGGTGAGATTGGTGGTCGCGAGGAGCTACTGAGTGCTGCGGCGCGAGGGCTAAAGTGTTGTGGCGCCTAAGGTTTCCCCAAAAATCCTAGGTTTGAAACTTGCTTAAGCTTTGGGCCCCTTTGGGCCGAATAAACTTTGGGCTGATTGGGTTAGGGTCTTAGGTTAATTGTTTGGATTATGCGGGTTTAGTTAATGGGCTAATCTGGTTTATTGCTAGTTTGGATAATCTGTTCAAGTCTGTAATTGGGTTGCTGGATAGTTTGTTGGGCTAATCGGATTTATTAAATTTGGGCTTTATGGGTTTGTTTTGTAAAATAGATAGTAATAAACATATTAAATATTTATTATTATCTTTCTATTAAGCCGAATAATAATGGGCTGTTACAATCTTAAACTAGTATATATATATATATTAAATTGAGACATATGTTCCTGGAATTTTCAGTGCCTGTGATTTCTTTGAAAGTTGTTGGTAGGGATCGAGGAGGAAGATGAGAGCGTAAATGGCAGGATGTTGCCAAGAATTAACTTGGAAAATCAACTTAATAAAATATTCAAATATGCATGCAAATGCAATCACAGTCTCAACTTGAACCAAAACAAATGAGCAATTTTTATTTATAAAACTGTATATCACTTGCACCTTTATCATTAACAATCAGATTTCGAATTCAACTCGTAGTACCGTGATAATAATAATGAAAATTTACGTTGCAATTTAAATCTTGATTTATTATTCTGTATAGGAAAAATAAAATTATAAAAAATAAGGGTGTAGTTAGGGGTTGACAGGATTCGACTCTCTAAAATAAAAAAAATTTTATTTAAGTTTTTTTTAATTTTAAAATTTTAAATTAGTAAAAATAAAATTATACTTTAATCCTGTTAAAACTATAAAAAATATTTAATTTTTAAAAATTATTAAAATATAAATTATTAAAATAATAAAACAATATTTTTATTATCATAATTTAATTTTCAGCTCCTAATTTCGTTCCCAATAAAAGAGAAGTTGAAAATATGAATAATTCAAAAACATCACCAGCCACCATTTTTCATTTTCTTTTTTTAGAATAAAAAGGACATTTCGGCCGACAGTGAAAGTGAGATGGTGAAACAAGTGGGGAGTATTTAATTATTTTAGACTCAAATAGTTTTGAGACTTAGGAATGAAGGATCGATTTTATTTATCTTATTTTGTTTTTATGATTTTCTCGGAAAAACATAATAACCCTACATATCATATCATATTATATCATATATATATATATATATATAACCCTGCTTAGTTGACAACGTACTTTTACTTGGGGAATCACGACCAAGGTTTTGTAGCTTTTATAATTATAATGTTCATCTATTTTGTCATTCTATGTTTAATAAAATTTTAATATTAACTTGTATTTGTTGAGCAATAGATTAGAAGTGTTCATGAATTCAGTTGAATCAAGTTTGATTTTAAAAATTCAAGTTTAAGTTTAATCTATTTAAATGATCTGTTTTAAAGTTTAAAAAAAATATTATTTTTATTTAAATTTAATTAGAATATATTTTATATAACGGGTTAATCTAACTCAATTTTGTTTAGGGTTAAAAAAGTTAAACTCAAATTTGGCTCATGAACACCTTTAAAGGCGACAAACTCTGTCAAAAGAAGTTTATGGAGTGTTATCCATCGAGAGCCAATAAACTCCTCAACAAGTCAATATTGTTCCCAGTGAGAAGTTTTGTCCCTCAACTTTATTAGGAGTCAGAGTGCTTGAAGAGGCAACAAATTGATTTAGTAGAAGCTCCTTGTTGGGTGCCTAAGAAGGCAAACCATGCGTATTACAAATGATTGGACTCAAAAATATATAGGGATCTTATGGGTGAAAATGTTATAGGGTAGAGTTTGAGTTCAACCATACACAACACCAAGGGAAAAGCTAAAAAAATCATTTTAGAGGGCCAATTTTGAATCATAAATTTGAGGGAGGGGGCAAAGTGCAACTTTGTTATTGTACTATAATTTATAATATTGTTGCAATTTTAAGTATTTTTATCATTTTTGAAGGCTAAGATCACCACTTGCCTCATTAATTCACCCTTGTGCAATACTCATGATTTACCTTCTTAAGCACCCAATGAAACGCTTCTACTCTATGAACTCATCACTTCTTTAAACACTCAAGTTGTTCGCAGAGTTGGTGTAATACGCATGATTTGCCTTCTCAAGCACCCAATGAAATGCTTCTACTCTATGAACCCATCACCTCTTTAAACACTCAAGTTGTTCGCAGAGTTGGAAAATAATGCCTTCTAATGAAAAAAAATATTAACCCATTGAGAAATCTATCAACTCTTGAAAGATTGTACTTAGCAGACTTCTCAAGACAAAATCCACTCGTACATCTTGGCAATCAAGTAGCTAGGTTCCCAAAAAAATCCAAGAAGAATATTCGCACGCAAAATTTATCATAAATCAGCCTTTTGTTTTAAAAATAAATTCTAGTCCAAGGTCGATGAAGGCAAATCATGTTAATAAATAAAAAACGCAAGAACAAGAATCCCAAGTCTTGAGAGTCATTGATTTAATTAAAATTGAAAAGCAAAGGAAATATATCCTAACATCAATATCAAGAGTTATTATCTGTATCATCTTAAGTTATTATTTATCAGGTCTGACCTTAGGGTAGTTTAGGAGTGTGATCATCTAGGACCTAGGGTTGTAAGGAGTTCAAAAACAAATTTTCTTCAGCTTTTTAACATAGAAAAAAAATCTTCAACCTTTTAAGTCTTCTGATCAACGCTTAATTATAAGCAAAAAAAAAAAAAAAAAGGGGCCCATTTTTTATCAATCGAGAATGGTTAAATGGTTTGAAAAATTTATCAATCGAGAAGGATTTTTTAGAAAACATTAATGTTATCATTAATGATTTTGCATTTTGGAATGCTCATAAAACCATTTTTTTTATGATTTTTTGTGTTTTAGTAGTTGATAACATAAGAGTAGGTTAATGAAATATATATTTTTTAAAAATTTTGTGAGAAAATATCTTATTAAGCAATGTAATAAAACATATTATTTTAATGAAATTATTAGTATATGTTTTATTTTATTACATTACATTTTATAATTTCATTAAAAGGGATCCCAATTTATTGTTTCGCCTAGGGTCCCAAAAATATTAAGAACGGTCTGTTATTTGTTATGTTGTTAAAGTAAGGTTGAATTGATGGAAAATGTATATAAAGTACATTAAAATTTTAAAAATAAGACACATTACAAATTTATAATTCTATATGTGGAGTTAAAAATGTACTATCAATATATCAAATACTCACCCATTAATATATAGTTTAATAAAACCTTTTAATGATTGTTTGTGTATATACATACTTTCATCAAATCAATTATAAATTCAGTATAGTCGATTAAATTTTAACTCGATTGGTATTATTCATTGTTATTATAATTCAGAGGAGATGCATTAATGTCTTCCACTTTAAAAATTGTATCAATATATATCAACTCATATATATCGATTGGTTAAATTATGCTATTAGTCATTATATAATTTAGTCATTTTAGTTCTATATTTTTGAATTAGTCAATTATTGTCCTTGTACTTTTGAAATTTTAAAAATTTAATCGACCCAAATTAAATCCATTTAGTTAAACTCAATAATTACTAGTCATGTACCATGCGCACAATCGTAGATTCAATCAATATTCTCCAACTGGATCATTTTAAGTCTTTATATTTTTCAAATTTTAATTTTTAATTTTAATTTTGACACTAATAACAATAATTAATACATTAATTAAAATTTTAAGGTGTAAGATATAAAATTGCCATTTTCAATACATGTCGCGCGATTCTCAACAGTCAAAGCCTAGACCCAACGCGGTATTTGTGGAAAAACAACACAATGCATATGCTTTTTGAGTTCTTTTCATGCACGCGTTTTAATTTAACGCAATCCAACCGTGTTTATTTTTCATATTTCTCTTGTCATAAAAACAACTACAATCCAACATTTTCTTTTTCGTAATCTTCTAATACTACATTTAAAATCGAATAATATTTCAAAGGAGGACTCGTTTTCATAGTACATTTTATCGTTTTTCGTGATGTACTTTTTAAATTTCAATGATGATAGCACGTTGTTTGTTATTCCACTCTCGTTAATCGTTAATCGTTAATGGTCCCAATGATTTTATTAGCAGTTTTTTTTTTTTTTCTATATAGTTAAAGTCTGGTTCAGTGATTTGTACAATTTAAGTCTGAGGTTGATCCTTTTTAAAGTATATACTCACTAAAATTAGCATAAAATAATGTTGTTTTCTTGTTTTAGGGTTTTTCACCTTTTCTCCTTTCTTATCTTTTAAATACAATATTTCCTTGACTCTAATGCCATTTACGTGTTTTTAGACAAGTGGCTTTGAAGAGTTTCCAGGTACCTTCAGTGACTGACTTGAGTTTTCAAGTCAACGAAAGCAACATTTGCTCTCTGCTTATTTATTAGAACCAGCTGGACACAACTGGGTTTAAGGGCTTGTTTGCTCACAGTGTTTTCTGCTTCTTTTTCTTTTTATATTTTGTTTCTGTTTTCATGATGTTGCCTACTAAGAGGCCTGCTCCTGATCATGGTGATGATGAAAGGAATGAAGTTATGGTCCCTGAACCAAAAAGAAGAACTAACCTTAAGAAGTGAGTTGGCCCTTTTTTTTCTTTTTATAAGTTAATAATTTACATGTTTTCGAATTGGGTTTTCTTTAATTTGTTGTTTTTTTGCAGTACTAGAAACATAATGGGTGTTGGAGGGCTTTCCTTTAATAAAATTGTGCTCAACCTTGAACCAATGCTTAGAATATGGGTAAGATCACATACATGATCTTATGTATCAATGAATTGAATTTATTAACCTGGAAATATGTATATTTATGCTTTGTACCTTTGATCATTGTTGAACGTAGGTTCACGAGGCGGTGGAAGCTGCAATTAGGTCCTCCATTCATCCATCTTCAAGGTTAGCTATTTTGCTTCTTTTGCAATTTTTTATGTTATAGATTACAAAAGTCTAAGTTGGTTTTTTGTTTGATTCTTTTTTAGGCCTTCGCTTAATCGGATCGAGGCATCAAGAGGACGAAGGCTGCAGTTACGTTTCGTCGATAAACCGCCCTCGACTATATTTACAGGCAGCAAGGTTGAGGCTGAGAATGGTAATCCCATTAGGATTATCCTAGTTGATGCAACTAGCCAGGCAATGGTCTCGTCTGGCTCGCTGTCTTCTATTAAGGTCGAGATTGTCGTCCTTAACGGTGAGTTTGGCACTGATGAACGACAGGATTGGACCGAAAACGAATTCAATGCCAGTGTTCTTCGTGAACGAGAAGGTAGAAGGCCGTTGGTAACTGGAGATCTCAACATTACGTTGGTAGATGGTGTAGGTACTGTTGATAATGTGATTTTAACCGACAATTCGAGCTGGATAAGATGTCGAAAGTTCCGGTTGGGAGCTAGAATTTTGCAAAGGAGTGCTGGTGAAGTGACAATCAGGGAAGCTACAAGTGATGCATTCATGGTGAAGGATCATCGGGGAGAATGTAAAGTTTGAATACTCTGTTTTCAACTTCAATCCTATATATTCTCTGTATAATTCTATTCGATTAACACAAACTTTATTTGTATGCAGTGTACAAGAAGCACTACCCACCGCTCCTTCATGACGAAGTATGGCGTCTCGAAAGAATAGCAAAAGACGGCGCCTTCCATAAACGTTTGGCATATAAAAACATTCATACCGTGAAGGACTTCTTACGGTTGCATGTTACCGATCCAATCGCACTACGCAATGTAATAAATGATTCATGTCAATCACAACATTTGATCTTTTTTTTTTTTTTTTGTTTCATCTGCTGACCCTGTCTGAATTGTGACATAACTGCAGATACTAGGTGGTGGGATCTCAAACAGGGTATGGGATACAATCATAGAACATGCTTTATCATGTGTTCCTGATGGTGATGAATGGTATACCTACCATGGAACAGCACAAAGAGTTGGACTCCTATTAAACTCCATTTACAATGTTGTTGAAGTAACTTTTGATGGCCAGAATTACCTGCCTGTGGAAAATTTAACCATATCTCAGAAGGTTTGTACTTAATATGTCATATATAGGATATCCATGAGATTTGTTTATGTTAAGACATAAGATTGAATGATTTGTCTGATTCATTTTTCAGCTTTTAGTGGAAGATGCAAAGAGACAAGCTTACAAGAATGTTTGGAACCTGATCCCAGTTGATCGGCAAGCAATTACGGGCCCTTCGATGCCCTTTACCGATCTGCTGCCTGAACCAGTAGGCACCTCTAATTTACGTCTGCAGCAACCTGATTTCTCAGGTACAAGACCAGACATGCCACTAGGATTCAACCAATCCTCAACATCATTTTCCTATGAAGTGGAAAATCCCAATCCCTTACAGGGAATTGAACCACTTAATCCAATGCTAAGAAACAGTAGTTTTAGAATGGAAGGGATCTTCCCTTACAATGCAGACAACAGTTTTTCACTTTTCGCGGACAACGGTTTCGGTACAAATCAGGACAACACTCAGGCTCAAATGCTAAGCTTAACATCAGGTACTCCAGCATGTGCACAAGGCAGTAGATTTATTTTCACACCAGACTATGAAACATCATCTATAAGCTTCTTGTCTTCTTGCCCGAGCTTCAATGTACATGACCTAAGCATCGGAGAGACAAGAGATGTGTGTTCCAAAACCAGGTGGTTGAAGGTACGAGCTGTTATCCAATGGAAATCAATCAGCCGCGGCGCTGCAAAAAGGCGGCAGCAGCACTGGCTGCTACAAGGTATATGTACATGAATAATATATAAGATCAATTGCACAGCAATTAAGCATCTCCAACATGTTTAATGCAATCAGGAGACAATAATCAGTCTCCTAGATGTTTTAACATAGGTTTTTAAATCTTATGTAGTGTTTTTTCTTCCTATGGAAATTCATTATAATGTATTGTAGGAGAGGGCAAGTAGTAGTATTTTCTCTTGGATTCATTTACGTGGTTGTAGATTTCACCTTTGTAACTTATAATTAACAATTGCAATCAAAACAAGGGTGCTTGAAAGTTAAAAAATAATAAATTCTAACGTTGATATGTTAGATTATGAAATAGAGATACTATCTCTTTCTAATAATTTAATGTCACATCAATAATTTCATCTTAAATTTTAGAATTTTCATTTGGATTTTATTTTTTTCAGAATGAAAATACTAATGTGACATTAAACTATTAAAAAAGAGATACAGATGACGGTACATCCCTGTACACTCCTTTCCCTGAATTGGGTCAAAAAGCCAAAATAAATAATTTTAGTCGTTATAAAAAGAAAATGGATTCTTGAACCTCTTTCATGCTCATGTCACGTCGAGGTACTGCAGAAGAAAAAATTGTAAAATCCAATCCAATTTATCGTAATCGATTAGTTAACATATTGGTTAACCGTATTCTAAAATACGGAAAAAAAAATCATTAGCTTATCAAATTATCTATCGAGCCTTGAAAAAGATTCAACAAAAGATAGAAACAAATCCACTATCTATTTTATGTCAAGCAATACGTGGATGAACTCCTGTTATAGCAGTAAAAGCAATACATGTAGGCAGATCAACTCATCAAGTTCCTATTGAAGTAGGATCTACACAAGAAAAAATACTTGCCATTCGTTGGTTATTAAGGACATCCCGAAAATATCCAAGTCAAAATATGGCTTTCAAAGTAAGTTCGAATTAGTGGATGGTGCAAAAGGGAGGGGCTAAAACCACGTCACTGATTTCATACTTTCTAAATTTGATATGGGTTAATTTATTTAAATTCTCATTTAATTTTATATTTTTATATAAAATATTAAATAATTTTAATTCAAAACAACATAATTAATTATTAAATTACGACACATCTAACATATATTTATTAAAAAAGTTATTAAAAATATATAAAAACATAAAAATATTATTAGCATTTGTTATTTTGTAAAGTTAAGATACTTTTAGTAATTACACTGCCAAGTTCAACCAAATGCTTTATAATAAGTAAAGGTATTTAATGAAAAAATATAATTAATTATATTTTAATAATTTTAAAATTATTTATTAAATATTGAATACAAATATTTATACACATTTAGTTAAATACAAACATTTATTTTATTGTATAAAATTAGAAAAAAAATTTGAAAAGATTCAGATTGGGCTTTCATTAGAACTCTTCAAAAACAGTAATAGTCTAAAAAATAATATAGGCCCGGTGCAAACAGGCCCCTAACCGAACTAAACTAAAAAGAAATAACCAAACAACTATTCAGCTACCCTAAAGAAACCAAACTAACTTCAGCCTAAGACCCAAAAAACAAAAAGAAAGAATTAAAGGGTAAATATCCCATATATACCAAAAAATAAGTTATTTACTAAATCCCATATTTGAAGAATATTTACGGAAAAGGTCGTTTCCCAAAAGCGCGTCCACGTCGGTAGCGCTTTTGGGGAAAAAATAAAAAGCGCACCTCGAGGGCGCTTTGTGCCACCTCAAGAAAGCGTGCCACGAAGCGCTTTTGCTGAGGTGGCACAAAGCGCCCTCGAGGCGTCTTTTAGCCTCCAACGGTCAAATTCCAAGGCCATTTTTTTTTTTTACCTTTGGGGGGCCCAACGGTAAAAAAAAACTATAAAAACCCCCCAACCCTTTATTTTTTCACACTTCAATCATTTCTCAATTCTTTCAATTTTCTCTCAAAGTCCTTGAAATTTACGCTCAAATTTCAAAATAGTCCTTTACTATTTATGAAAAAGCCCTTTATAATTTTTTTAATATATTTTTTTTGGAAAATTTTAAAATTTTTTATCGGATTATAATGGCCGGGAAATTACTTCGCCTAGACAACAAGCACATCTCCATCAAGCAAATGCAAATGGCAAGTTTTAATTTTAATTTTTCAATATTATTTATTTTTTCAATTATACAATTTTAATTAATTTTAATTTTATAATTTTTAAACAATCAGTAGATCGGTGTTGGGATGTTATATTCATAACATGCATGGTCCCCATCGTCGTTGATCGAGAATTACTCGCGGAAGCGGGTTTTTGCACGTGGCCACGATAGGTTTGGGGTTCAAGTTGGAGCCGCCTTTGATCAGTGCGTTGATAGAGAGGTGGAGACCCGAGACGCACACTTTCCATCTGCCATGCGGAGAGTGTACCATCACTCTAGAAGATGTGCAGTTGCAGTTGGGATTATCGGTGGACGGGTCGGTAGTCACCGGGTCCGCAACATCTACCGATTGGATGGCCATATGCTACGACCTTTTGGGTGCCATTTCGGATAGAATTCAAGGAGCTCGGATCGATATGGCTTGGTTACGAGACACATTCTCAGAGCAGAACGAGGGTTCGACCGAAGTAGAAAGAATACGGTATGCTCGGGCATACATTCTTGAGATAATTGGAGGCTATCGATGCGGACCTCTAGAAACCTTGTCCACCGAGATGGCTCCCGAAACTTGTTGATTTTGAGCGGTAGGTGAATTGAGTTGGGGTCTGCTTTGTGCTATCGAGGTTGTACCGGAGATGTGAGGCGACATGGCCGAGTAAAGTAAAATCGGAGGTTGCCTATCATTCTCTGCGATCATGGGCATGGTTTTGATTTCCATTTTTACGTCCTCGACTCAACCGACCATATTCATTCCCATCGATAATGAGGTAAATTTAATATTATATTTTACAATTATTTCATAGATTTATAGTATAATTGCATGCTAAAAGTTTATTTAATTAGGTGGAACCATTCGGTGAGTCATGTTGGAATACCTAACTCGCTTGAGGATATCTGGCTCCTATTGGACCAACTATCGAAATCACAAGTAAGTTCAATTTCGTTATTATAATTTAGTATTTCATATGTAGTGTCTAGTATTATGTATATAACTAATATTTTGGTAATTTTAATATAGTTTCAATGGACACCATACGAGGATCCGAAAATTCGGGCAATAATTCCGGAGGAGTTCTTCCAAAATCCGAACAGTTGGCACGTTAAGGTCACATTGATCACCTACGCGATCATGGAGATGCACCAGTCAGATCGAGTTCTGCAGCAATTTGGATTTCGGCAACCGATTCCCGTGCCACCTGAGGTGCTCGATGATGAGCACAATGTGGACTTACGGCTACTGCACACGGATTGGCCAAGATTTTGTTCAGGTCATATCGAGACGTGGGAGAACCGGTATGACTTTTTACCTTTTCGGGAACCAATCATCGTTCCTGAGCTAGCGTGTGTGCCGGAGTACATGCCATGGTTTAGGATCCATGGCAAGCCGTATCTGTTGTCGGATGAAGAGAGGCGATGGCAACTTCGTGAGCGAAGGGAACGTCGGGCCCCTTTAAATTCAAGGAGAAAGGGTGATGAGACGGGGCCATCAACAGCGACGACACAGTCACCGAGCCCAGCAACAACGCCTACACAGTCATCGGGCCCATTAGTTCAGCCGACAACACCGACATCACAGCGTCTACAGTTTATGCCAGGTGCGTACCCTACCCCTTATATGTATCCTCCTAACCCATATATGTTTCCTTTTCCCAGTCCCACCCCAAGTTGGAATGCATGGTTGGGTTCGAGTTCGTTCCCGGCTACTCTTGCTGGCCAGCCGACCGTGAGGCCGACATCGCACGTGGGATCAGAGGAGGCGCCGTCAGGGAGCACTTCTTTCTACCAAGCTCCTTCACCGTACGGGATGCAGTCACCCCCGCCATGGTTTATGCAAACACCTCCGGGGTCATTATTTTATCAAGGTGGGTCATCATCGCAACACCCAGAACCAAACCCACTGCTGGAAGAACCCGATTCCGCCTGAGGTTCCACAACCCCGCTGAAGCTAGAAGAAGGAGGAATCCAGTAGCAGAATCACGACCGCCCTGTGGCACTTGGTTCCCACCGCATCGACCCTAAACCCTAAACCCCAAATTTTATTTTGTTATTGTAATTTAATTTTTATTTGTTATTGTAAATTAATTTTAATCTATTTGATAAAATAGAAATGGTTTAATTTTTTTTGTAATTAAGTTTTAATATATTTAATAAAATTTGAGTTTAATTTTTTTGGTAATTTAATTTTAATCTCTTTGATAAAATAGAAATTGTTAAATTTTTTTGTAATTAAGTTTTAATATATTTAATAAAATTTGAGTTTAATTTTTTTGTAATTTAATTTTAATCTCTTTGATAAAATAGAAATGGTTTATTTTTTTTGTAATTAAGTTTTAATATATTTAATAAAATTTGAGTTTAATTTTATTTTTTGTAATTTAATTTTAATATCTTTGATAAAATAGAAATGGTTTACTTTTTTTTGTAATTTTGTAATTTAATTTCAATAACTTGAATAAAATAAAAGTTCTTGTACAAAAATTCACCGTTTTCCTCCAAAAAAATAGAAATTACATAGCCACCAGGAGACAAAAAAGCTAAGAGCACGATCAACTATTCTGATTTGGACACGAGTGAGATGTATGGCCCGGGTTTCTACACCATCCGCACAGCCGACTTTGGTTGCTCGTTTCTCAGATATCCATATTGTTGCGTATTCTAGTCGAGCAAGGTCGACCTTTTGGTTTGTGCCTCAATTGTCTATCCGGCAACAGCTTAAACGATGCAAGCGATACCGACGGCCACTTACGTTCATTTGGGACTGGTGGGAATACGTGTCTCCACACGTTGTACATGATTTCTAATTTATACACTTCGTCCACATAGCTCATGGGATCAAGACGGAGATTCTGACAAGCCGCAAGAACATGAGCGCATGGATAACGAAGTGCATCAAATATCCCACAGTCGCAGGTCCTATTTGTCAAATGTACACGATAATGCCCGCCAACAATACCTTGGTTCGGTCTGTCAAACTCCGTAACACGAAACCATAGGCTGTCGCGATCGTGACACACAGTGTGCATGGTGTTGGCCCGTGCCTTCGCACTGTTTATTTCTTGCAGGACCTTCGAGCTCCATACATGGCCTCCTTGCATCTGCCCTCTATAACTCACTACTCTCTTCGGAAATAGTGCCGCTAAACGAAAATATGTCTCTCGCATAACCGATGTAATCGGCAGATGACGGGTTCCTTTTAGAACAGAATTTATGCATTCGGCCAGGTTTGTGGTATATGACCATATCGTAGGCCGCCGCCGTATGCTTATGTCCACTGTTCGAAAAGAATACTGCACAGGTAGTTTGCGCCTTTGGCATTATCTGAGCGCAAACTAGCCAACGTCTCGTGAAAACGGTCTTTATTGATCTCGTACCCTGCCAATATACGTTGAAGCGAATATTACATATCACTCTTCAATTGAGAATAAATTGAATATTACAAACGAAATTATATTAATAGATATTTCATACCCATATCGGTCACTTCTCGTCATTGTCTTTTAGATCGATGTTACCCATAGTAGTTGGATGAAACATGCCTCAGGCAATATTGATGGTGTGTGCGATGCCACATGCTTCCCTAGCGTTCTATTGCCTCAAGTATTCTAGGGCCCCGATCCGATATAACGATATGTCGGGTTGAGCGGACATGCCTCCTTAACCTAGATAGGAAGAAGTCCCGACCATCGCCTAACTCCCGGTGTTATTGCGAATGCAATCGAAAGGATTCTCCCACAGTCGTCCTGTTCCACAGCTGGCAATAGCCGATGCGTATATCTACCATACATAAAGGTACCGTCAATTTGTACCAATGGCTTGCAGTATATAAAGACATCTCGGCATTGCTTAAATGTCCAGAACAGATGCTTGAACACTACGCATCCACGGAGCAGACGATCGTTGTAGTACGTCGGTTCCGTTTCAAAGGTCTGTTGTGCTGCCTGAGATATATCTCTCCAGCACCTGACACCACTGTCACACTTCATTATATGAAGCGTCCCACCGACCGTGCAACTTTTCTAACGCCTTCTGCTTGGCAATCCAAGCCTTTCTGTAAGAGGGCGTGTACCCTAATTGGCTACGAATATTGCCAATTAAGGCCGACAGGATTATTAAGTCAGCCAACATATCTGAATCCATCCTCGGATGATCTTGTGTTACACCTGTCAACGAAGTATGTTAAATAATGCAACATTACATAATATTAGTGTTATTTGAAATCATTGAACACATAGTGGTACTGTACCGGCAAGACATGTATGTGGACCTTTGTACTTTTTGATCTCCCACAACCCTGTCCTTTTCCTCAACAACGCCATGATTTTCCATGAACATGTGCCGTATTGCACTGCACACTTTGTCTCGTACTTATCGAGCTTGAATTTAACCACATTGTAGTTAACCCCGTTCCTGATGCTGTATTATTTCAATGCAGCAAGAAAAGTATTCTTGTTGGAAAAGCGGTTACCAACTTCTAATTGGTCCGAATCCAACGAAGAATTTGTACGTCACTCGTCCGTGTGGTAGTTCAGAAACTCCAATGCATCATCTTGATATAGATCGACATTATGCATGTGAAATTTGGAGGTGAGTACGCCTACGAATAGTGGATATTCTTCTTCTTCGTCTGAACCGCCCTCAACATCTTCAGGTACAATTGGAACGGGCTCCAATTCAGAAAATAATCCAACTTCTGCACCATCGGGCCCTGGCTCCCAAGGTGGATCCACATCGGATTCATCGTCCGACCCTCCATAACCTGCAACAAACGATGGCCCCTCGCCGGTGGATGTCATCGGGAGTACATCATCCCTCCTTAAACATCTTTTGTAAAGATCCCAATCATATGTGGATTTCCAACCACTAGAAGTTGATGACGTCCCCCAATATATATTTCTATCATCGGATGTCGAAGGACGGATGTACATGTCCCATCCACCAACCGAGTGTCGCGCAGAGGTTATGTTTTCCATACTACCACCGCACACGGGCACTTCTGTGTTTTGCCTTTCACTTACGGAGTGTCGGCTTGAGGTCGTGTATTCCCCTCGAACGGCAGTAGATGTTGAGGTCACAAAAAAATCACTTGGAGATGAAAATTCTACATATACCTCGATATAGGGTGATCCACTGGCAAGATGAGTCTCCACTATTGCCTCAAAGCTCTAAAGACCTTTGATGTCGAATGAGTCATATCTCACCGGATCAACCGAAGCGCAAAATTTATACTTAATAGACTGAACTTTAATTGGCGTTGTTCCGAATAGTTTACGCCTAATTCTTTTGCGAAGTTCCACCAAATCGACGTTCCGATTAAAACTCAGTCGCGCAATGTTCTCCGATAAGAAAACAACACCATTTTCGGTGTCACGAACTTCACCATCGTAGTAAATAACAACATTAATACGTTCACTCATTTTCAATTTTTTTCTTTTGCCTCAATTTCCCATATGCAACCCGAGAATGAAATTTGGTGATTTATAGCCTAATTTTGTTGGAGACATCAGTAGCAAAAGCGCCCACGTGGGAGCTCTTTTCAAGACTCTCACGACAAAGGCACCCTATGGAAGCATTTTTGGCCACTATTTGTTCGAAATGCCTCCTTAAATTAATTTTGTCGGAGACTCAGAGCAAAAGAGCGTCCCGTGGGAGCTCTTTTCAAGACTCTCACGACAAAGTGCACCCTATCGGAAGCTTTTTGGCAACTATTTGTTCGAAACGTCTCCTCAAATTAATTTTATCGGATACTACTGTAGCAAAAGAGCGTCCACGTAAGAGCTCTTTTAAGTACTCCTGCTGACAGTGTACCATGCTGGAAGCGTTTTTGGCCACTGTTTGTTCAAAAACGTCTCCTCAAAATTATTTTACCGGAGACTCATCAGAGCAAAAGAGTGTCCACGTGGGAGCTCTTTTCAAGATTCTCACGACAAAGTGCACCCTTCCGAAGCGTTTTTGGCCACTCGTTTGTTGAAATATCTTCTCAAAATTATTTTACCAAGACTCATCACAAAAATTCAATTATTTTTTATTATTTTTTCCCTAGCCCAAAAATTCAATTCATTTTTCATAAGGGAGGAAGGGCAAAAACGCGTCTCACGCCAGCAAGATTTTCACGGTTATTCAAGAAGAAAGCCACGAGATGCACTTTGTGCCACCTCAAGAAAGCGCGCCCACGTAAGCGCACTTTTGCTGAGGTGGCACAAAGCGTCCTCGAGGCGCACTTTTTCATTGTTTCCCCAAAACGCGCCGACATGGACGTTTTGGGGAAACGCCTTTTCGTAAATATTCTTCAAACTGCCCATTTTCCGTAAATAAATTAATTTTTTGGTAAATATGGGATATTTACCCGAATTAAAGAAACCACACAGAGAGTTCCAGAGCCATTAATGGCGCTCAGAATCGCCCAATCGAGCAGACATCAAATCAGAACACCCTAACTCGTATCCATCGCCGGATGAGGGTTATGAGGCGTCACTCAACAAACCACAAGTCAACTTATACATATTAATTTTAATGTGTTAATAAACATACCACATCTAATATCATTTACCATATTTGATACTTAATTTCATTCAAGTAACTAAAGTACTATTCATTTGGGTCTTTTACACACTATAGCGAGAGTATATATATCGCCATTTCCTTGTTCAATTCATCGTCATTGTACCAAACATTTTAGACATATATATATAGAACCGAAACTTTACTAAATAAATTCACACCTAGATCACAACAATACTAGTAACCGAAAACCTTTATCTACACCTTCACACGATATGCCATAGTTTAATCATTAACCTAACTCATCCAATAAATATAGCTAATAAGTATAACATCATTCACCCATTAAGACTTTACTATATGATACCCTTAATATATCCACAACATTCGAATATCACACACACATAATATAAATAATACCAAGGAACAACTTCCAAATTAGCTTATGATAAAAATCGAACCTACATGATTACTAGAGCTGATATCAAACACATTTTAAAACAACATCAACATAGAGACTTAGCCATTTTCACATGGCAATTTATAAACATCTCGATCATTAAAGTCTTAAAAAGAGTGATATAGCCTATACATGCCATAATAGTCATAATTTACTACTTCAAAAGGGGTACCAAAAATAGGTGATAGTGTGGTGAGCTTCTGAAGTGATCCCCGAGCACAAATTGAGCATCCAAAAGTAACCTACGCGTTTAGAAAATAACCAAAAACAAAGTAAGCTTTCGTAGCTTAGTAAGAATTAAGCAATTAGTTTCCATTCCCATAACTTATTCAAATAAAATAAATAAATAAATAAATTAATAACCTTATTTATGTATAATCATTAAACTGAATAACCAAACTCTCCAAAAGTTAAATGCATAACCGCATTCTAAATAATTTATGTACATAATACATATTAAATAAGTATTCCATTTACACAACAACTTCTATCATTCTTAAAGTTATAGAGATGATACTTACCTCTAGTTTGCATACCAACCCCAAACTTAGTCATGCATGCATATACATAGGATAATGTACTCAATCATTCTTGTATACTTATTTGCATCTATAATAGAAATCTTTAAAACGAACCTCACACCTGTATATTGTTAATATGGTTTAGCAACGTCTCACACACTTAGTGCTATTACTTAATATTTCTCGTAACGTATCGCTCACATAGAGCCGTTACTTCATGCTTATCGTAACGTATCGCTCACATAGAGCCGTTACTTCGTGCGTATCGTAACGTATCGCTCACATAGAGCCGCTACTTACAAATTTGCACATATGGTGCTCATTGAACCATTTCGCACAACTTTTGGTTCTCATAACTTGTTATTCATTCGATATGCTTACTTTATATATATAATTTACATTCACCTTGCACACAAGAACATACACTTATATGTATATCAAAGTATTCAATATCCCAAGTACTATATTGCATTCGGACTATACCACATCAAGCCATCATCAACTCCATTTAGTATGCCTGAATCTCATTATAATGTCATTATCAAAATTTCCTATTTCATGCACCTAAATACAACAATCAAGTGCCATCACCATCGACTATCTCTTATCAATTTCATATATATATATTCGGTAATACATTGAAATAAACTATCACCATTCAACTTAAACTTGTAATAAAGTAAAATTTCAATTCAATTCCATTGCTTAAAACTTACTTCGATAATCGACCAAATAAGCTTCCCGGTTACTCGTCTAGTTTAGCCTTCCCCGATCCGTTTCCAAATATTTCCTTCCTTGATCTAAAACCAAATTTAAAAGAGTCTATTCAAATAAATTTCATACATCACCATTTGAAACATTTAAGATTACCATTCTTTCAATCTATCATTCATAAATTTGAAACTTTTACAAATTAATACTAGTTCCTTTCATTTATTCAAACATATATAAATAAAAAAAATTTATACCCCTTAATCCAAAGCCGAATACTCCTCAAGCTAATTAAATCTCTTTATAACATTTAAATAATTCATAGCATATAACTTACCAATTTGCAATTTACTCCTATAATTTCACTTTCTTGCAATTTAATCCCCAAAGCAAAGAACACTCAAATCATATAAAATTTAAATTTATTATAAGAGGGCTGAATTTTCTCCTTTATACTAGACTAAACAAACGGTATGTTTAACCTTTAGACCTTCATTCATAAAATTTTCTTATAAGCTAAACCATCACACATCCATTTCATATAATTTCCATACTCAAACATGTTAATTCCTAACCTATGTTTAACAATCTATCATCAAACAAAAGAAAATCAAAACATCCTCCCATGGCCGAACCTAGATCATGATGAATGTTCCAAAATTTTCACATGGGCTTGATAGTGTTCAAGATGACTAGCTTAAAACTGCTAAAATTTACAAAGAATCAAGCTTAATTCTTACCTCAATTTGACATGAAATGACCGAATGAAACAAAGATGTTAGCTTCCCTTTTTCCTTTGTGTTTTCGTGAAGAAGAAGATAGAGAAAAAGAGATAATAATTTTTTTCTTTTCTTGTTTACTAACATCAATGAATAAATTATCATCCCACTAACTTAATTTAATAATATAATTAACAAACATTAGTGCTTTTCATCATGCTTGCCGTCCACTAACCTTATTTTAGGGCAAATTGACATGCAAGCCCATCCTTTCAACAATACTACAATTAAACCCTTCAATTTAATGAATGTTACTTTTACTACTTCATCAATTTGATCTTTTCTCTTAATTCAAACACACCAAAGCAATAAAATTCACACATTTCAACACATATTCACTAAAAATTACTACACATGAAAACAAAATAATATTATGAGATTTTTTTTTCTGGTTCGGATTCATGGTCCCGAAACCACCGTTCCGATCAGGGTCGTAATTAGGCTGTTACAACTCCCCCTTAAGGAATTTTCATCCCCGAAAATCTTACCGACGAATAAGTGTGGATAGCATTCTTTCATTGATTCCTCTGTCTCCTAAGTTGCTTCCTCTATCCCATGCCTATGCCACATAACTTTAACTAGTGATATTTTCTTATTTCTCAACTCTTTCACTTCATGAGCTAAGATGCGAATCGATTTTTCCTCATAAGTCAAATCGGGCTGAATCTCGATTTTCGATGGACTAATCACGTGAGAAGGGTCGAATCTGTATCTTCTAAGCATCGACACGTGGAAAATACTATGGATCTTATCTAACTCAGATGGTAACCTCAATCTGTACGCCACCGGCCCGATACGCTCAATAATCTCATACGGCCCAATAAATCTCGGACTCAACTTTCCTTTACGACCAAATCTAAATAACTTCTTCCACAGGGAAACTTTCAAAATCACTCGATCTCCATTCTGGAACTCAATATCTTTACGTTTCAAATCTGCGTAAGACTTTTGATGATCCGATGTCGCTTTCAAACTATCACGAATTACCGCCACCTTCTGCTCAGTTTCTTTAATCAAGTCAACCCCGAGTATCTTATTTTCACTGAGTTCGGTCCAGTACAAAGGCGTACGAAATTTTCGACCGTACAAAGCTTCGTAGGGGGCCATTTTGATACTAGATTGAAAGCTATTATTATACGCAAATTCAATCAAAGGCAAGTATCGTTCCCACCTACCCTCAAACTCAAGAACGCAACATCTAAACATATCCTCGAGTATTTGGATAACACGCTCGGACTGACCATTCGACTGAGGGTGAAAAGCCGTACTGAAGTGTAACTTATTACCTAAAGTATCTTGTAGTATCTTTTAAAATCGCGATGTGAATCTCGGATCTCTATCCGACACAATAGAAATAGGTACTCCATGCAACCGTACAATCTGCGATAAGTACAACTCGGCTAATTTATCGAGTGAGAAATCTGACGTACTGGGATGAAATGGGCCGATTTTGTAGTCTATCCACTATAACCCATATTAATCTTTCTTACTTGATGAAAAAGGCAAACCCGATACAAAATCCATCGTAACAAGATCCCACTTCTATTCTGGTATCATAATCGGCTGAAGTAGTCCTAATAAAACTTGATGCTCGGCTTTCACTTGCTGACAAACTAAGCACTTCGAAACAAACTCAGATATGTCTCGTTTCATACCAGGCCACCAATAGAACTGTTTCAAATCATTATACATTTTCGTGATACCGGATGTATAGATAATCGACTATTATGAGCCTCATTCAATATCATCTGAACCAAATCCACATTCCTCGGAACACATAATCAACCTTTGAATTTCAGATAGTCATTCTCATCAATTCGAAACTCTGATTCAACATTACTTTCACACTGAACTCGTCTTGCCAACGAATCTTTGTCAACTTTCTGGGCATCGCTGACTTGTTGTATAAACAACGGTCTTGCTTTTAATTCGGCTACTATCGAACCATCACCAAAACATAGTCATATGTGCGTTCAACGCACGTAGAGCAAATAATGACTTTCAACTTAAAGCATTTGCAACAACATTAGCCTTTCCCTGGTGATAATCAATCACGAGTTCATAATCTTTGAACAACTCTAACCATCATCGCTGTCTCAAATTCAAGTCCCTCTGAGTCATTAAATACTTTAGACTCTTATGATCCAAATAGATATGACATTTCTCACCGAATAAATAGTGACGCCATATCTTCAAAGTAAAGACTATAGCGGCCAATTCAAGATCATGAGTCGGGTAATTTCTCTCGTGCGGTTTCAACTGTCTCAAGGCATAGGCTACGACTTTACCTTCTTGCATCAATACACAACCCAGCCCATTTAAAGATGCATCGCTGAAAACAATAAACTCCTTACCCGATTTTGGCTGAACAAGTACTGAAGCCTTCGTTAACAAGGTTTTCAGTTCATCAAAACTCTTCTGACACTTTTCCGACCACTCAAATTTTACATCTTTCTGAAGTAGCTTTGTCATCGCAGTTGCTATCATAGAAAACCCTTTCACGAAGCGTCTTTAATATTCGGCTAGCCCCAAAAAGCTACGAACCTCAGAAATATTCCGCGAAGGTTTCCAATCAAGTATTGCTGAAACTTTACCCGGGTCAACCCAAATACCCGACGCTAAAACAACATGTCCGAGAAAACTAACTTCACTCAACCAGAACTCACACTTGCTAAATTTCGTATAATTACTTATCACGCAAAATCTGCAACACCAACCTCAAATGCTCAGCATGTTCGATTTCATCTCGTGAATAGATCAGTATATCATCTATAAAAACAACCACAAACCGATCTAGATATTGCTTGAATACCCGATTCATTAAGTCCATAAAAATTATCAGGGCGTTAGTGAGCCCAAACGGCATCACTAAGAATTCATAGTGACCGTATCTTGTCCGAAAAGCAGTCTTTGGTATATCCGATTCTCGAACTCGCAGCTGGTAATACCTCGACCTCAAATCAATTTTTGAGAACACTGAAGCTCCCTTAAGTTGATCGAATAAATCGTCGATACGTGGTAATGGGTATTTATTCTTTACGGTAACTTTATTGAGCTGTCGATAGTCAATACACATTCTCAAAGTTTCGTCCTTCTTTTTCACAAATAGAATAGGTGCACCCCAAGGAGAAAAACTGGGTTGAGCGAAACATTTATCTGACAATTCTTGCAACTGAGCCTTCAATTCTTTTAATTCAGTCGGTACCATTCTGTACGGAGCTATCGAAATCGGAGTGGTCCCTAGCACTAATTCAATACCAAATTCTACCTCACGAGTAGATGGCAATCCCAGTAATTCTTTCGGAAATACATCTGGGTATTCACAAACAACCGGTACTAGTTCAATCTTCTTTTCGATTACCTTGCTGTCAATCATATATGCAAGATAAGCTTCACAACCCTGTCTCAAATACTGTCGAGCTAACATCGAAGATATTACAGTCGGTAATCCATTCAAATCCACTGATTCGATTCGAATAATCTCATTATTCTAGCATCTCAGATCAATAGTCTTTCGTCTGCAATTGTCTACTGCATCGTGAATTGTTAACCAATCCATACCGAGAATAATGTCAAACTCATCAAAAGGTAATAGCATCAGATCGGTCGGAAAACACATCTCTCGAATCATTAAGGGGCAGTTCTTGTACACTTTATCAACTAATACCCACTGACCCAGAGGGTTTGAAACTCGAATCACAAACTCAGTAGACTCAACAGGTAGAGTCTTACTGGATACTAATGTCTCGCACATATATGAGTGAGTTGAACCGCGTCAATCAAAGCAGTTACATTAGAATCAAGAGGGTAAAAATACCGGTAATGACATCTGAAGATGAGGCCTCCTCTCTAGCACAGATGGCGTACGCCCTAGTCAGTACACGAGTATTTGATCGAACAACTATATCTGCAGTCCCTCTCTGTGCAACACTCCTACCTCCCTCATAAATGGACGATCTGCCTCTAGCTGAAGTGCCACTAGGTCTCGCACTCTGAGCAGTACCCTTTTCAGTAGTCTCCGGGCAATCCCAAATGAAATGGTCCTGCGAGCCACACTTGTAACAAGTGCGGGAAATGTATTTGCCCCAACACTCTCCAAAATTTCATCTGCCGCACTGCTGACACTCAGGTTTGCTCGATTGATCATTGCCAACACTAGCCACCGATGTAACCCGAAAACTCACTGGTAGTTGCTCTCTTATAGAAATCCTAGTGTTGGGTTTGGATCGACCACCACCATTCTTAATCTTCTTTGTTATTGTCTGCGAATGTTTACTCGCTGATCACTTCCGAAAGTCTCTAGATTCAAGTTCAACCTTTCGTTTTTCTTTCCCCAGTTCTTCCTCCTTACAAGCTCTTTCAAATAGCACTACGAACTCGTTAATTTCAAGAATACCAACCAAAAGCTTTATGTCTTCATTCAAACCATCTTTGAACCTCCTATGTAACACCCCTTACTCGTATTCGATGCCGGAACAGGGTACGAGGCATTACTAAGGAGTACGGAACACTTACAGATGATTTAAACCATTTATCGCTCAAATATCAAAATTGATTATAGAAGTTTCCTTTAACAGACCATTGGAGTCCAAATCATGCATTGGGATTGGGTCGGGATTGAATCAGAATCGTATGAAATTTTTCGCAAAATCCCTAAGTTTATCTCATTTACAAAGCTCCCGCACCCGTGTGGCTCACATGACCGTGCCTCTGGGCCGTATAACTCTTTGACTTGCGTCTATGAAGGAACTTGAGTCACATGGCCTTAGTACACACCCGTGTTGCTAGGCCGTGGGGTAAAGTTAATTTTCACAAATTAGGCTATTTTCCAAGCCATATTTCTCACTCATTTGATCTTTATTCTTCACCCACATTTAATACATACAAAACCAATTTAAGATATTCAATGAGCCTTATACTTAATACCATTTGTTAGTCGTACACTTCATATAAATAACAAGAAATGTATATGGGCTCAATTCTCATTAAATTTCTCTTGTACTTATACTTTTTCACACTATGTATTCATATAACATATAACAATCACACTCTCAGTATTTCATATATATTTTATAACAAATTATCTTGGTTTCAAACTACTTCATATTTGAGTTTTACTAATCAAATCATTTGAAACATCATCTTTACACATATAGTGCACTAGAGATGCACAATTCTATAATTATGAATGAACACATTTATCAAACATATTCCATGTTTTTATATGTATATTCTCATATTTCCATGTATCAATTACCATCATTTCCTCGTATTTTGACAAATACATGTAACAATTCATAAACATGTAATTCACTAACCCTTCCCGCTAATCACAATTTAAAGTGACAAATCACTTATTGAGCCCAATTTCAATGTTCACTACAATCTATCATATAAATTTGGATGTACGTATCCACCAATAAATTCCATGTACAGTATCATCATCTCATATTTCCACATACATTACTTTACACATTATGAACTCAAATAACATATACAAGACATACCAATGTATTTCAAATACGTTTTCATAATATTTCATTTAGAATTAAGATTATTTCATATTAGAACTCTTCTCATTAACTCATTTGGAATACCAATTCATATAGATAATAGACTCAAGGATGTACAAATATATAATCACAAATGAACTCATTCGTCAACCAAGTTCTACGTTCATGTCTCATCAACTCGTATTTCTTTATATCACATAATATATATATCATGATTTCCATTCCCTTAATATTTTTCCATATTTATCCCGTTGAATTTCTTGAAATTTTCGATGGATTTTCAGAGGTACACTTTAGTGTACAAATCCAGGTCCGTCAATTCATGTTCATGTGGGCACATTTCCATTTCAGAGAGCACACTCCTTGAACCTCATCCTTACAGTGGGATTACGGTCCAAAGCTAAATCCTCAGAAGAGAGCACACTCCATGAACCTCATCCTACACAGCGGGATTACCAAGACAAAGCTAAATCCCTTTAATATAAACTCATAGAGTATTGTCGGGATTACCGGTCAAAGCTAAATCCTCGCAACGACAATTACTTTAATGAGCTTGGATCCGAATTACAGGTCAGGCTAAATTGACCCTCATTCGGATTACTCGTCCGGCTAAATCCATTTTCCACATATTCTTTGGAGGGCTATATCAGGATCACCCGTCCGGTTAGATCCTTTTCACACATATTCTTGGGAGGCTATATTGGGATAGGATCACCCGTCCAAGGCTAGATCCTTTTATCGTCAATTCCTTTTCGAGAGATCCATCAATTTCCCTTTCATTCAACCGGATTTCTTCCACTTTTATCAAATATATCAATGTTTCATCAACTTTCATACAATGAACATTCAAATTATATTCATATCAATAACATACATTTCAAGCATTTAAGAATATAATTCAAGTTACATGAACTTACAATTCGATTTTTATACCATAACAATAATCTTAGTTTCATAATAAATATTTGAAATAAAACATTATATCATTTCTACCTCAACGTTTATCAATTATAATCGAGCATGTGATCAATTTATACACAAGTCATTCATTTATTATTTTCCTCCTCCTCCTCTCCATCCACATCCTTAGTATAAACAACACACTTGTAAGTAACATTACCTATTATTTTCACTATTTACTTATGTGAATATTCAAGCTATCCATCCGTGTCATAGTCACTAAATTATTTTTATCTTGAGCTACAGAACTCCAAATTAAGATCCGTAAATTTTATTTGAAACTAGACTCATATATATTCTTACCATAATATTTCCAAAATTTATGGTATGGCCAATTAGTACAGTTTATTAGTTAAGTTCTCCCTATTACACAGTCCTACTGCTCTGACCTCTCTTCACTAAAATCAATTATCTCATAGTACAATTTTCATATAGTGTTTCCGATTATTTATAATGAAAATAGGATCACTAAGGAATACAGGCATATAAATTATAATGCATAATTATTTTTTATATTTTTAGTGAATTTATAAAGTAAGAACAGGGGCTCATGAAGTTATTCTAAACCAGTCTTACTAAAATTTAAATATCTTAAAATGTAGACTTCCTTTGCTTTCTTTGTTTCTTTTATATGAAAATAGACTCAACAAGATTTAATTCTATATCTCACTCAACTTCTAATTCAATTTATACCATTTTGGTGATTTTTCAAAGTTAGACAACTGCTGCTGTCCAAAACTGCTTTAGTGTAACATGTTGATTTCTATTTTGTCCCAAATTCCACAATTCATACATTTCAGTCCTTGCTCAATTAACCCTCAATTGAGCTAATTTTATCATTTAATACTTTTCTCTATCATTTTAAACTACTTCATAACCTTTTAAAATTAGAATTTTAACATTAGGCCTTAATTTTAACTCTTTCATAATTAGGTCCTAAAACCAATTTCCATCAATTTTACTTGATAAAATCACCATATATCAAAATTAAAGCTTCAATTATATATTTATTCATCATATTATTCCAGTACTCATCCATAGAAACTTTAAAAATTTTCCATAGAATCAAAACTAATGACATACTACGTTGGACCCAACTGTAAAAGTTCAAAACATAGAAATTTCAAGGAGAAAGCAAGAATCAAACTTACATGAAGCCAGAGTATGAAAACCAGCTTGAACCCTCTTCCATGACTATTTTTCAGCTGATGAAAATGAAGAGAAATGAAGAGAATTCTAGATATTCCAATTTGGTCCCATATTTATTTAACTAATTTTGACAATTTTCCAATTTTACCCTTATTTCAGCCATTTCCTGATTTTTCTCAGCTATTGCCGCCAAAAATATCTCCTTTGGGGTTATTTTCACTTTAGGTCCTTCCACATTTGACAATTAAGCTATTTAATCCTTCTAGCAACTTTTACACCTTTTTCAATTTAGTCCTTTTTATTTTATTAACCACCCAAACGTCAAAATTTCCTAACGAAATTTTTATACCAATTTATTGACATTCTGTAAATATTCATAAAAATATTTTTGACTCGATTTATAACACCGAGATCTTGATACCTCTTTTTCTCAATTTCTTAACCAAATAAATCTTTATAAAACACAATTTACTATTTCAAAAATCTTTTAAAAGCTACCTTTGACTTGTAAATATTAAATAATACAATCTATGAGTTCATTTGTCAGATTTGATGGACTCGAACCACTATTTCTAATATAACTGAAATTTGAGCTATTACATCCTAGACATAACAGCTTCTGATGAAACACACTCGCGAGCTTAGCGACTGAGTCGCACAAACTTTCGCTCGTATTCAGATACGGTCATACGACCCTGTTTGAGCTCGAGAAATTCTTTACGTTTAGAGTCAATAAAGCGTTGACTTATATACTTCTTACGAAATTCTATCTGGAAGAAATTCAAAGTAATCCTTTCATTCAGGACAACTGACACCAGCGTGTTCCACCAGTAGTAGGCAGAATCCCGTAACAAAGATATAGCACACTTCAAACATTCATCGGGTGTGCAAGATAATTCATCGAAAACACGAACGGTGTTGTCGAGCCAAAATTCAGCTCGCTCAGCATCATCATCATCCTCGGCTCTAAATTCCTGAGCTCGTGCTTCCTAATGCGATCAACCGGAGGTTTAATTACTCTTTCAAGATTAGCAACTGGAGGAATCACCGGTACTACAGGGTGTACATTCAGATTTTGGGGTGGTTGAACAGCCAGATTGGTTCGTATGTAATGGCTGAACCAATCGTTCATCATACTATAGAAGGCATTTCTAGCCCCCTCATCAGGATTACTCGTAGCTGGTCGAGATCCCTCTGGCACTGTTCCATGTGTGGGAGTGGGCGCCACACTCTCGACGTCATCAGCTATAGCTCGCTCGGGATCAAAATCCATTACTATAAGAAATAAACACATTTCACTGTCAGAAGTCATCACACTATAAAATTTATGGCATGTATAGCTAGACTCCCACGCGCTACGTTAGTCTGAGAATCGACTAAACCTTAGCTATGATACCATCAAATATAACACCCCTAACCCGTATCCGTCGCCGGATGAGGGTTACGAGGCATCACTCAACAAACCACAAGTCAACTTATACATATTAATTTTAATACATTAATAAACATACCACATCTAATATCATTTACCATATTTGATACAAATTTCATTCAAGTAACTAAAGTACTATTCATTTGGGTCTTTTCGCACACTATAGTCGAGTATATATATACGCCATTTCACTTGTTCAATTCATCGTCATTGTACCAAACATTTTAGACATATATATATAGAACCGAAAATTTACTAAATAAATTCACACCTAGATCACAACAATACTAGTAACCGAAAACCTTTATCTACACCTTCACACGTATATGCCATAGTTTAATCATTAACTGAACTCATCCAATAAATATAGGTAATAAGTATAACATCATTCACCCATTAAGACTTTAATATATGATACCCTTAATATATCCATAGCATTTGAATATCATACACACATAATATATATAATACCAAGGAACAACTTCCAAATTAGCTTATGATAAAAACCGAACCTACATGATTACTAGAGCTAATATCAAACACATTTTAAAACAACATCAACATAGAGACTTAGCCATTTTCACATGGCAATTTATAATCATTAAAGTCTTAAAAAGAGTGATATAGCCTATACATGCCATAATAGTCATAATTTACTACTTCAAAAGGGGTACCAAAAATAGGAGATAGTTTGGTGAGCTTCCGAAGTGATCCCCGAGCACAAATTGAGCATCCAAAAGTAACCTATGCGTTTAGAAAATAACCAAAAACAAAGTAAGCTTTCGTAGCTTAGTAAGAATTAAGCAATTAGTTTCCATTCCCATAACTTATTCAAATAAAATAAATAAATTAATTAATTAATAACCCTATTTATGTATAATCATTAAACTGAATAACCAAACTCTCCAAAAGTTGAATGCATAACCACATTCTAAATAATTTATGTACATAATACATATAAAATAAGTATTCCATTTACACAACAACTTCTATCATTCTTAAAGTTATAGAGATGATACTTACCTCTAGTTTGCATACCAACCCCAAACTTAGTCATGTATGCATATACATAGGATAATGTACTCAATCATTCTTGTATACTTATTTGCATCTATAATAGAAATCTTTAAAACGAACCTCACACCTGCACATTGTTAATATGGTTTAGCAACGTCTCACACACTTAGTGCTATTACTTAATATTTCTCGTAACGTATCGCTCACATAGAGCTGTTACTTCATGCTTATCGTAATGTATCGCTCACATAGAGCCGTTACTTCCTGCGTATCGTAACGTATCGCTCACATAGAGCCGTTACTTCATGCTTATCGTAACGTATCGCTCACATAGAGCCGTTACTTCCTGCGTATCGTAACGTATCGCTCACATAGAGCCGTTACTTAAGAGTTTCCATAACATGTCGCTCACATAGAGCCGTTACTTACAAATTTGCACTTATGGTGCTGATTGAACCATTTCGCACAACTTTTGCTTCTCATAAGTTGTTATTCATTCGATATGCTTACTTTATATATATAATTTACATTCACCTTACACACAAGAACATACACTTATATGTATATCAAAGTATTCAATATTCCAAGTACTATATTTCACTCGGACTATACCACATCAAGCCATCATCAACTCCATTTAGTATGTCTGAATCTCATTAAAATGTCATTATCAAAATTTCCTATTTCATGCACCTAAATACAACAATCAAGTGCCATCACCATCGATTATCTCTTATCAATTTCATATATATATATATATATATATATATTCGGCAATACATTGAAATAAACTATCACCATTCAACTTAAACTTGTAATAAAGTAAAATTTCAATTTAATTCCATTGCTTAAAACTTTCTTCGATAATCGACCAAATAAGCTTCCCGGTTACTCGTCTAGTTTAGCCTTCCCCCGATCCGTTTCCAAATCTTTCCTTCCTTGATCTACAACTAAATTTAAAAGAGTCTATTCAAATAAATTTCGTACATCGCCATTTGAAACATTTAATATTACCATTCTTTCAATCTATCATTCATAATTTGAAACTTTTACAAATTAATACTAGTTCCTTTCATTCATTCGAACATATATAAATAAAAAAAAATTTGTACCCCTTAATCCAAAGCCGAATACTCCTCAAGCTAATTAAATCTCTTTATAACATTTAAATAATTCATAGCATGTAATTTACCAATTTGCAATTTACTCCTCTAATTTCATTTTCTTGCAATTTAATCCCCAAAGCAAAGAACACTCAAATCATATAAAATTTGAATTTATTATAAGAGGGCCAAAATTTCCCCTTCATTATACTAGACTAAACAAACCGTATGTTTAACCTTTAGACCTTCATTTATAAAATTTTCTTATAAGTTAAACCATTACACATCCATTTCATATAATTTCATACTCAAACATGTTAATTCCTAACCTATGTTTAACAATCTATCATCAAACAAAAGAAAATCAAAACATCCTCCTAGGTCGAACCTAGATCATGATGAATGTTCCAAAATTTTCACATGGGCTTGATAGTGTTCAAGATGACTAGCTTAAAAGTGCTAAAATTTACAAAGAATCAAGCTTAATTCTTACCTCAATTTGACATGAAATGGCCGAATGAAACAAAGATGTTAGCTTCCCTTTTTCTTTTGTGTTTTCGTGAAGAAGAAGATGGAGAGAAAGAGATAATAAATTTTTCTTTTCTTGTTTACTAACATCAATAAATAAATTATCATCCCACTAACTTAATTTAATAATATAATAAACAAACATTAGGAGCAAATATCTCAAAAATACCAAAAAAAATCAAAAATTACCGGAAAGGACAGGTTTCAAAAATATTGATTAGGAAGGGCAATTTCCCCAAAAATCGCGTCCACGTCGGTAGCGTTTTTGGGGAAAGGCTAAAAAAGCGTCCATGGGGGCGCTTTAGGCCACCTCAGCAAAAAATGCTCCCACGAGGTGCGCTTTTCTTGAGGTGGCCTAAAGCAGCTCCCCATGGACGCGCTTTTAGTCAAGAATCTGTGATCAAAAATTTGACCGTTGGACCCCAACGGTCAAAAAAGCAATGGGAAAAAAAAAACCTATAAATACACCCCCAACCCTTCATTTTTTTTACACTTCAATCCTTTCTCATTTTTCTCTCAATTTTCTCTCAATTTGCTCTCAATTTGCTCTCAATTTTCTCTCAAGTTTCTCTCAAAGCCCTTGAAATTTACGCTTAAATTTCAAAATAGTCTTCTACCATTTACGAAAAAGCCGTTTATAATTTTTTTAATATATTTATTTTTTTGGAAAATTTAAAAATTCTTTATCGGAGTACAATGGTCGGGGATTTACATCGCCTAGACAGCAATCACATTGGCGTCCAGCAATTGAAAATGGTAAGTTTGAATTTTAATTTTTCAATATTATTAAATTTTTTTAATTATGCAATTTTTAATTAATTTTGAATTTTATTATTTTTTAAAGCGATCGTAGATCGGTGTTGTAATGTTATATTCGCAACATGCGGTCCCCATCGCCATTGATCGAGAATTACTGCGGAAGCGGGTTTTTGCACGTACACGATAGGCGGGGTTCAAGTTGGACCCGGTTTTGATCGGTAGCGTTGATAGAGAGGTGGAGACCCGAGACGCACACTTTCCGTCGCCATGCGAGAGTGTACCATCACCTTAGAAGATGTGCGATTCTGATTGGGATTACTGGGTGGATGGGTCGGTGAGTCACTGGTCCGTAACATCTCTCGATTGGATGGTCGTATGCTACGAGCTCCTGGATGCCATTCCGGATAAATTACAAGGAGGTCGGATCGATATGGTTTGGTTACGAGACACATTCCCGCAGCCGAATGAAGATTCGACTGAAGATGAAAGAATACGGTATGCACGGGCATTCATACTTCAGATAATTGGAGGCTATCTGATGCCGGACCTCTCTAGAAACCTCGTCCACCTGAGATGGCTCCTGAAACTTGTTGATTTCAGAGCAGCCGGTGAATTGAGTTGAAGTGCGCCGTGCTATCGAGGTTGTACCGGAGATGTCTTGGGCGACGGTGCGGATAAAGCAAAAATCGAGGTTGCCTATCACTCTGCGATCATGGGCATGGTTTCGATTTCCATTTTACGTCCTCGACTCGACCGACCATATTCATTCCCATTGATAACGAGGTAAATTTAATATTATATTTTACAATTATGTCGTAGATTTATAGTATAATTGCATGCTAAAAGTTTATTTAATTAGGTGGAACCATCCGACAAGTCATGTTGGAATACCGACTCGCTTGAGGATATACTCCTATTGGAACAACGGTCGGAATCACAAGTAAGTGTCAAATTTCGTTATTATAATTTAGTATTTATGTATATAACTAATATTTTGGTAATGTTAATATAGTTTCAATGGACACCGACGAGGATCCCGAAATTGGCGAGAATTAGGAGGAGTTCCTCCAAAATCCGAGCAGTTGGCACGTTAAGGTTCCGCTAATCACCTACGCGACCGTGGAGATACACCGGTCGGATCGAGTTATGCGGCAATTTGGATTCCGCAATCGATTCCGTGGCTCTGAGGTGCTCGATGATGAGCATGATGTGGACTTACAACAATGAAGACACGGATTGGCAAGCCGTATCATTGTCGGTGAAGAGAGGCGACGACAAATTCGCTAGCGAAGGAACGTCGGGCCCTTTACATTCAAGGAGAAGGGTGATGAGGCGGGCCCGACAACAGCGCCTACGACCACCGGGCCCATCAACAGCGCCTATACAATCACCGGGCCCATCAGTTCGGTGACAACACCGACAACACACGTCCACGATTTATGCGGTGCGTACCACCCCTTACATGTATCCTCCTAACCCATATATGTTTCCTTTTCTAGTCCCCAGTGTTGGAATGCATGGCGGGTTCGAGTCCGTTCGACAACTCTTTTTAGCCACCGATCGTGAGGCCGACATCGGGTGTGGGATTAGAGGAGGTGCCGTCGGGAGCGTTCTTTCTACCGAGCTCCTTCACCGTGACGGATGCGATCACCCCGCCGTGGTTTATGCAAACACCTCCGGGTCATTATTTTATCAAGGTGGGTCATCATCGCAACACCGAACTAGACCCACTTGGGAGGGACCGGATTTCTGCACGAGGTTCCACGACCCGTCGGAAGCTAGAAGAAGGAGGAATCCGGTACAGAATCGTCGGCCGATCGCCCGTGTGTGGCACTTGGTTCCCACCCCATCCGCACTAAACCCTAAACCCCTAATTTGAGTAATTGTAAATTAATATATAATTTTAGTTTAATTTTTTTGTAATTAAGGTTTAATTTTTGTAATTAAGTTGTAATATATTTAATAAAATTTGAGTTTATTTTTTTTGTAATATAATTTTTTATTTTATTTAATTTTAATAACTTTGACAAAATAGGTTTGGTTTTTTTTTTGTAATTAAGTTGTAATATATTTAATACAATTTGAGTTTGTTTTTTTTGTAATTTAATTTTTTAAATTATTTAATTTTAATAACTTTGACAAAATAGGTTTGGTTTTTTTTTGTAAGTTGTAATATATTTAATACAATTTGAGTTTGTTTTTTTTAATTTAATTTTTTAATTTATTTAATTTTAATAACTTTGACAAAATAGGTTTGGTTTATTTTTTTTTTGTAATTAAGTTGTAATATATTTAATACAATTTGAGTTTGTTTTTTTTGTAATTTAATTTTTTAAATTATTTAATTTTAATAACTTTGACAAAATAGGTTTGGTTTTTTTTTTGTAAGTAAGTTGTAATATATTTAATACAATTTGAGTTTGTTTTTTTTAATTTAATTTTTTAATTTATTTAATTTTAATAACTTTGACAAAATAGGTTTGGTTTTTTTTTGTAATTAAGTTGTAATATATTTAATACAATTTAAGTTTGTTTTTTTGTAATTTAATTTTTTAATTTATTTAATTTTTAAATTTAATTTTTAAATTATTTAATTTTAATAACTTTGACAAAATAGGTTTGATTTTTTTTGTAATTAAGTTTTAATATATTTAATACAATTTGAGTTTGTTTTTTTTGTAATTAAGTTGTAATATATTTAATGCAATTTGAGTTTTTTTTGTAATTTAATTTTTTAATTTATTAAATTTTAATAACTTTGACAAAATAGGTTTGGTTTTTTTTTGTAAGTAAGTTGTAATATATTTAATACAATTTGAGTTTGTTTTTTTAATTTAATTTTTTAATTTATTTAATTTTAATAACTTTGACAAAATAGGTTTGGTTTATTTTTTTTTGTAATTAAGTTGTAATATATTTAATACAATTTGAGTTTTTTTTTGTAATTTAATTTTTTAAATTATTTAATTTTAATAACTTTGACAAAATAGGTTTGGTTTTTTTTGTAAGTAAGTTGTAATATATTTAATACAATTTGAGTTTGTTTTTTTAATTTAATTTTTTAATTTATTTAATTTTAATAACTTTGACAAAATAGGTTTGGTTTATTTTTTTTTGTAATTAAGTTGTGATATATTTAATACAATTTGAGTTTGTTTTTTTTGTAATTTATTTTTTAATTTATTTAATTTTTTAAATTTAATTTTTAAATTATTTAATTTTAATAACTTTGACAAAATAGGTTTGGTTTTTTTTGTAATTAAGTTGTAATATATTTAATACAATTTGAGTTTGTTTTTTTGTAATTTAATTTTTTAATTTTTTAATTTTAATAACTTTGACAAAATAGGTTTGGTTTTTTTTTTGTAATTAAGTTGTAATATATTTAATACAATTTGAGTTTGTTTTTTTAATTAAGTTGTAATATATTTAATACAATTTGAGTTTGTTTGTTTTTTTGTAATTTAATTTTTTAATTTATTTAATTTTAATAACTTTGACAAAATAGGTTTGGTTTTTTTGTAATTAAGTTGTAATATATTTAATACAATTTGAGTTTGTTTGTTTTTTTGTAATTTAATTTTTTAATTTTTTAAATTTAATTTTTTATATAATAAAATTGAGTTTACTTTTATTTGTTTTGTATTTTAATTTTTTATTTTAATTTTAATATCTTTGATAAGGTAGAAATGATTTAATTTCGTTTTCCTCCAAAAAATGAAATTACATAGCCAAAGAGACAAACAAGCTAAGAACACGGTCAACTAGTCCGATTTGGACACGGCGAGATGTATGGCGGGTTCCTACACCACCCGCACCGTGACTTTGGTTGGTCGGTTCTGGATATCCATATTGTTGCGTATTCTAGTCGAGGAAGGTCGACCTTTTGGTTTATGTCTCAATTCTCTATCCGGCAATGACTTATACTTGCAAGCGATACCGATGGCCATTTACGTTCATCTGGGATGGTGGAATACGTGTCTCCACACGTTGTACATGTTTTCTAATTTGTAGACTTCGTCGACATAGCTCATGGGGTCAAGACGAAGATTATGACAAGCCGCAAGTACTTGAGCACATGGGTAACGAAGTGCATCAAATATCCACATCGCATGTCCTATTTGTCAAGTGTACATGATAATGCCCGCCAACAATACCTTGGTTCGGTCTGTCAAACTCAGTGACACGAAACCATAATTGTCGTCGCGGTCGTGACAAAGCTGTGTGCATCGTGTTCGCCGTGCCTTCCCATGGTTAATTTCTTGCAAGACCTTCGGCTCCATACATGGCCTCCTTGCATCGCCTCGATAACTCGCCGCTCTCTTCGTAAATAGTGCCGCTTAAACGAAAATATGTCTCCGTAAAACCGCCAGAATCGGCAGATGACGGGTTCCTTTTAGCATGTAATTTATGCATTTCGCGGGTTTGTGGTCATATGACCATATCGTAGGCAGCCGTCATATGCTTGTGTCCACTGTTCAAAAGGAATATTGTGCAGTACTCGCACCTTGGCGTTATCTTCGCATAAGCGCCAACATCTCGTGAAAACGGTCTTTATTGATCTCGTACCACCTCGCCAATATACGTTGATATCGAATATTACATACCACTATTCAATTGCGAATAAATTGAAAATTTCAAAAGAAATTATATTAATAGAAATTTCATACCCATATCGGTCACTTGCCGTTTCATCTTTTAGATCGGTGTTGCCCATAGTAGTTGGATGCCACATGCCTCGTGCAATATCGATGGTGTGTGCGATGCCACATGCTTCCCTCGTCGTTCTATTGCCGCAAGTATTCCAGGCCCGATCCGATATAACGCATATGTCGGGTTGAGGCGGACATGCCTCCTTAACCTAGATAGGAAGAAGTCCGATCATCACCGACTTCGGTGTTATTGCGAACGCATAATCGGAAGGATTCTCCCACGTACCGTCTTGTGCCACAACTAGCAATAGCCGTCGTATATCTACCATACATGAAGGTACCGTCAATTTGTACCAATGGCTTGCGGTATGTAAAAGCATCTCGGCATTGCTTAAATGTCGAGCAGCGCTTGAACACTGCGCATCCACGAGCAGCGATCGTTGTAGTACGCCGGTTCCGTTTCAATGTACATTGTCTTTCGGGACATATCTCTCCAAAGACCTTACACCACTGTCACACTTCATTATATGAAGCGTCCCACCGACTGTGCAACTTTTCCAACGCTTCGCTTGGCTATCCAAGCCTTTACGTAAAAGGCGTGTACCCCATTTGGCTACGAATATTGCCAATTAAGGTAAACCATGTTGTTTTGGGATCGGCCTTCACCGTCGGGATTATTAAATCACCAACATGTCTAAATCCATCCTCGGATGATCTTGTGTTACACATCAGCGAAATCGTTAAATAATGCAACATTATATAATATTAGTGTTATTCAAATCATTGAACACATAGTGGTACTGCACTCTTAAGACATGTATGCGGACCTTTGTACTTCTTCACCTCCCACATCCCCGTCCTTTTCTCAACGACGCCATGATTTTCTATGCACATGTGCCGTCTTGCACAAAGACACTTCGCCTCGTACCTATCGAGCTTTGATTTAACCATAGTGTAGTTAACCCCGTTCCTGATGCTGTATTGTTTCAATGTACCAAGAAAAGTGTTATTGTTGGAAAGCGGTTACCAACTTCTAATTGGTCATAATCCAACGAAGAATTTTGTAGTCACGCGTCCGGTGTGGTAGTTCAGGAAACTCCAATGCATCATCTTGAGATAGATCGACATTATGCATGTGCGCTGGAGGCGAGTATGCCCTGAATAGCGGATCTTCTTCTTCTTCGTCTGAACCGCCCTCAACATCTTCAGGTACAATTGGAACGGGCTCCAGTTCAGAAAATAGTCCAACTTCTGCACCGTTAGGCCTTGGCTCCCGAGGTGGATCCATATCGGATTCATCGTCCGATCCTCCATAACCTGCAATAAACGAGGGCCCCTCGCTGGTGGATGCCGTCGGTAATACATCATCCCTCCTTAAACATCTTTCGTAAAGATTCCAATCGTATGTGGATTGCCATCCACTAGAAGTTGATGACGCCCCCAATACGTATTTACGTCATCCAAGCGTCGATTGGCGAATATGCATGTCCCATCTACCAACCGAGTGTCGTGCAGGGGTTATGTTTTCCATACTACCACCGCACACGGGCACTTTTGTATTTTGCCTCTCACTTACAGAGTGTCGACCTGGGGTCGTGTATTCCCCTCGAACGATACTAGATGTTGAGGTAGTAGCCGATCACTTGGAGATGAAAATTCTACATATAACTTCGAGATAGGCGATCCACGGCAAAATGAGTCTCCACCATTGCCTCAAGGCTCGGGACCTTTGATGTTGAATCGTCATATCTCACCGGATCAACCAAGCGCAAAATCTATACTTAATAGATCGAACTTTCATTGGCGTTGTTCAGAATATTTTACGCCTAATTCTTTTATGAGTTCTACCAAATCGACGTTTGATTAAAACTCAATCACTGTGTTCTCGATAAGAAAACAACACCATTTCCGTGTCACGCACTTCACCATCGTAGTAAATAACACCATTAATACGTTCACTCATTTTATTTTTTTCTTTTTGCTTGAATGCTTTCTGCCAACTGAGAATGCAATTTGGCTGATTTATAGCCTAATTTTGCCGGACAGCACTGTAGCAAAAGTGCGTCCACGTGGGAGCGCTTTTCGATTACTCGGGTAATAGTGCACCTCACTGAAAGCGTTTTGGCCTTGTTTGTTGAAACGTTTCTCAAAATAATTTTGTCGGAGACCATTGTAGCAAAAGCGGCCCACGTGAGGCGTTTTTACCACGGTTTGTTCGAAACGTCTCCTCAAAATTATTTTACCGGAGACTCTTGTCCAAAAATTATTTTATTTTTCACATTGCAAGTGGATGGAAAGATTCCCCAAAAATGCCTAAAAGCGCGTCCATGGGGGCGCTTTGGCCACCTCAAAGCGGCGCCCTCGTGGGGCGTTTTTCTTGAGGTGGCCTAAAGCGCTCCCCATGGACGCGCTTTTAGTTGCTTCCCAAAAAACGCTACCGACGTGGGCGCGATTTTTGGGAAATTACCTTTCAGGTCAATATTTTTGAAACACAGTACTTTCCGGTAATTTTTAGTTTTTTGATATTTTTGGGATATTTGCCCCAAACATTAGTGCTTTTCATCATGCTTGCCGTCCACTAACCTTATTTTAGGGCAAATTGACATGCAAGCCTATCCTTTCAACAATACTACAATTAAACCCTTCAATTTAATGAATGCTACTTTTACTACTTCATTAATTTGATCCTTTCTCTTAATTTAAACACACCAAAGCAATAAAATTCACACATTTCAACACATATTAACTAAAAATTACTACACATGAAAACAAAATAATATTATGAGATTTTTTTCTGGCTCGGATTCATGGTCCCGAAACCACCGTTCCGATTAGGGTCGTAATTGGGCTGTTACAAAATCCCATCACTATTTCCTTCTGCATCACGTTTCTGGTTCCCAACGAGACTGATCACCTACTCCATTTAATATTCTCAGATACAGTCTCTCAATTTCATTTCCATCTTATCATTTCTAAAACCAATTCAGCCATTCCTTCCCAAGCCTTCCCCCTTTTAACGCTTTCATCTTCTAATCTCTTCCTTCAGAGTTCTTCACCCTTCCTTTTAATCTCTGCCAAAAGCTCTGCATAATTCGGTGGTCTTCCGATCAGGTAAATTTCACCCTTCCCCTTTATCGTTTTAGTAGCTATGGTGTGCGCTAGTTTATTTGCTACTCGTGGGGTATATTCAAATCTGCTGACATTCGATTTTCATTTTTAATCGTTGAATATCATGGATATAGGCTCCAATCTCTAATTTGTCTTCATTTTTTGTTTTGCATTTCTTGATAATTGTTAATGCGTCTCCTTCTATGGTGATATCGCCACTTCATTTCATAACCCATCTGAGTTGCGGCTCTACAAGCCATCGCTTCTGCAGTAAAGGCTGGGTCTATCTATTGGTAAATCTTAGAAAAAGAAAGGAGAATAGATCCTTCCTGTTCACACGACGGCCTTCTCTTTGCTAGATGATTCTTTCCATCGTATCTTCGCATCAAAATTAATTTTCACCGCACGATCCGGAGGTGTTGTTGCGGTATTTTCAAACGTAAGGTCCTTCCGTGTTCTTTCTTCCTTCCTTCTAGCTCGATATATAACTCTTGATGAAATTTGAAGCCTTTTTCCCGATCTGTTAATCTTTTATGAACCTTCTTGTTTCGTCTCCCAGATTATCCATAAGGCCTGACAAAAAACTTTGCAATGATGAGGGCTATTTCTTTCAAAACCCAAGTAAGTCATTAAGTGAAATCTAAGCGTAGGCGTACTTAATATATCGATAAACTCAGTTCTTCCTAAATTATTTTTGTGACAAGATACACTCACGAACACATGATGCTTGTTTGACTTCCTTCCCACACCGAGGGCAAGTTCTGCTTTGTTAGAGAGCTTTAGGAGTCGCATGTTGACCCTTGTAGGGAGATAATTCCACGAAATTCTCCAAATAGTGATTTTGATTTTAGAGGGGAGATTCAAAGCCCATAATTTTTTGTAGTCGGTCTGTAAAGCATAAGCTCTAGGATCTGCTTCATTGCACTGTAATAGTTTGTAGGCACTATGTACCGTAAATTCACCAGATGGCGCTCCACTCCAGGCAAGAATGTCGTCACGGGCCTCTTCTGCAAGCAGGATATAGAGGATATTGTTTACTACATCCGTCGGAAAGGTAGAAACTATTAACTCTTCTTTCCATTTTCTACTGTTTTCATCAATAAGTTCAGCAACTTTAAAATTATGCAAGTTATTAACACAAGATAATAATCTGGTCTTATTAAAATCTGGTATCCAAGAATCATTCAAGACTGAGATATCTGACCCACAACCCACTTTCCAGCATATACCGTCTGATAAAACACATTTGGCCGCCCAAATGCTCTTCCATGTTAAAGAACAATTATTTCCCAAACGCGAATTTAAAAAATCATCATTTGGAAAGTATTTAGCTTTAAAAACTTGCACGACTAATGAGTTTGGCATCGTAAGGATCCTCCATCCTTGTTTTGTTAATAAAGCCACATTAAACTTAGCCAAATTTTTGAAACCCAAACCTTCTTCATCTTTTGGTAGACACAAATACTTCCATTGACACCAGTGAATACCTCTTTTTCCATGTGCCTTCTGCCACCAAAATTTGGCCATAGTACCTTCAAGCTCTCCACAAAGGGAATTTGGAAGTAAAAAACACGACATGATATAAGTCAAAATCGCTTGAAGTACAGATTTAATGAAAATTTCTTTTCCTTCTTGTGACAAAAATCTACTACTCCACCATTTTATTCTAATCTGAATATTATCTTTAAGATTCTGGAAAGATTCTTTTTTACGTCTGCCCACCATGTTAGGAAGCCCTAGGTACTTTTCCATATCTGCTGAAGATCTCACTCCTAAAATTGCCAAAATCTGCCTTTTGCTCTCTTCTGAAGTGTTTGAGCTATAAAAAATTATGGATTTATTAAAATTAACACATTGCCCCGAATATTCTTCGTATTCCTTAAGAATTCGTTTTAGCAGCCTTACTCCTTTATCTGTTGCTTTCCTAAACAGTATGCAATCATCTGCAAATAGTAGATGTTTGCTTTTGCCCCTTTAATCAGACCTTCCTTCCTAGCCAATCGCATTAGTGCCGACAAACCCTCACTGTATATTAAGAAAAGAAAAGGGCTAAGAGGGTCACCCTGTCTCAAACCTCTAGTTGCTTGGAAAACTCTGCTTCTTTTCCCATTCATGTTGATAGCAAATGACGCTGTGGTAATACATTTTAAAATTTTTCCACCCACCTGTTTGCAAAGCCCATCCGCAACATCACTTCTTTTATAAAGCTCCATTCCACTCTATCATAAGCTTTACTCATATCCAGTTTGACCGTCATATAACCTTTCTTTCCTGTGCGCTTTTGACGAAAAGTGTGAAGAATTTCGTAAGTAAGAATGACATTATTAGAAATTAACCTTCCTGGGACAAATGCATTCTGAACCTCAACGATACAGCCCTCAATTACACCCTGCAACCTGTTTGCTATTACCTTTGCCACAATTTTGTATAGAACCGAACACAAGCTTATTTGCTTGAAATTGGCTAGACTAGTAGGATTTTGAGTTTTTGGGATAAGTATGATGTCTGTGGAATTTAGTCGCCCAAGGTCCTGATTATCGTTAAGAAATCCAAGGTAAAATTTCATAACATCTGTACCTACTGTGTGCCAAAATCGTTGGAAAAATAGTCCGAAAACTCATCTGGTCCTTGTGCTTTCGTTAGTCCCATCCCTTTTAACGCAGCCAACACTTCTTCTTCGGTATATTCTGAAAGTAGATTAGCATTTATTTCTTGTGAAATACTCGTCTCAATACCTTGCATTATATGAGAAAGATCCCCAATTCCGTTAGACATAAATAACTTTTGAAAGTATGAGGTTGCTGCTTCAGCCATCTGACTGTCATCACTACTCTCCCCTCCACCTTCAAGCTGTAGCCTTGAAATAGTATTCCGTTTCCTCCGAGCTGAGGCGAACTTATGAAAAAAAGCTGAATTTTTGTCCCCAACTTTAAGCCAATTCGCTCTTGCCCTATACTCCCAATACATCTCATCTTTGACTATTTTCATGTTCAAGTTGACTCTAGTTTCAATAATTTTTACTATCGTGTCATCATCTCTTTCTTTTGTTTCCAGCGTCTCTAGTTCATTGGTCAGCTTCCTTTTTAGCCCTCCTCGTTTTTCTGATTGATGCTTCCCATTTCTTCAATTGATCTTGCAAACTCTCCAATTTCTCCAAAATTGTTCCAGTGTTTGAATTCCACGAAGTTTTAATTACTTCCTCAAGAGAGTTCTCCATAATCCACCATGCTTCAAATTTAAATTGTGATATTCGTGCATTAATCTTGTCATCGATTGTATTTAGAAGAAGTGGACAGTGGTCGGACAAATACTGGGATAAATGATGAATACTACTCATTGGAAAAAGAAACTTCCATTTTTCATTAGCAACACCTCTGTCAAGTCTTTCTCTGACATTATTTTCTGCAAAGTTTCCTCTCTCCAAAGTAAACCAAACCCCTGAATACCCTATATCTTCAAGTTGACAGTCTTCTAAAGTCTCATGAAATACCTCCATTCTCCTTTCATCTTTTGGTAGCCCTCCTTCTTTCTCAAATGAATACAATATTTCACTAAAGTCCCCCATTACTAGCCACGGTAGATTTTTATCTTCTCTCAACCTTTTTAATAAAGCCCAAGTTTCATTCTTACAATTAGCATAAGGCGATCTATAGAAGCCTGTAGATCTCCATTCTCCAATATTGTTGTCCTCTTTGACCAGTACATCGATATGAGACTTAGAAAAACTCTTAAGAGTCACTGAAATATCTTCTTTCCATGTCAGACATAACCCTCCACGCGAACCTTCAGCTTCAATCTCTATCCCATTCATGTAATCACAATTCCTCCTGACTTTCTTCATTCGTTTCTTATCAATTTTAGTCTCCATCAAGAAGACCAAGTGGGGATGTTGCTGCTTCAAGAAGTATCGCAGCCTCTTCGATTTTCGTGGACTCACCAATCCATGAACGTTCCAACTAATGGTTTTCATTGTGTCCGGTCGGCTTGCCTCCTGGCAGATGCCGATCTTATTTGTAGTGAAACATCATCTTGTTCCATATTCTCAACTATTTCTTCTGATAGAACCATCCCGTTAACCTCCTCTCCTTCTACTTTTGGCTTTTTTGCTACATCTTAAAATATGCATTTTTCACCGTTGTACACAGTTATAATTTCATCAGGCTTCCTCTTTCTTGTACTTCCTTCATCCTTTTTTTCCATCACCTTGCGAGACTTTTCTAATCTTTTCCATTTTGTTTTCATAAATAAACCAGGACTATTTATCTCTTTGTTACTACTGACATCTACCTGGAATTCGGCCACAGTTCTGCTTTCAACATTTTGCTCAATCACCCCTTCTTCCCATTGAAACACATAAGGCTGCACCTGTTTCATGCTATCACTTTCTGCATTTATTATGCAATTTGTTTCTTGATTATTTACGCCTCCTGTATATGAACATTGAGTCCTCCCCTTTTTTTTAAAGTGGCGTTAAACATCAAACTCTCCTTTCCAAATAAACTAGATTCAGCTTTTAAAGCTAACGAGAAAGGAGGATTAACTCTAACTTTTTCTTTTTGTGTAGGATCAAGCTCTTTACATTCCATAAAACTATGACCCATCTTACCACATCCAAAACAAAACATAGGTAGCTTCTAATACTTGAAAGGAATCCACGATTTTTTATATTATCAGTTGAGACAAAAATACCTCGACGAAGGGGTTTTTGCACATCGAGATTAATTCAGAGCCGACAAATCTCTTTGGTAATTTTAGATTTAATAACTCCTCCAAAAGAAACACCAATGGCATGTAATAAATCTTTTTTATCAAATTCCGGTGGACACGAATTAATACTTAACCAGTATGGAGATGCAGTAAGCCAAATTTGGGCCCTATCCGTCTGCTGCCAGATCCTATTAAATAGGATTAGGTTTTTACGAAACAACCATGGCCTCCCTTCCATAACTACTTCCAAATCTTCCTCCAAATCAAAAGTAATCAAAAATAGATTCTGACCTGCCGTTTGAATCTCGAATTTCTTTTTAGTCTTCCATATGCTCTTCATTTATGCTTTAAAACTTTTCGGATTATACAGCTTCTCTGTCCAGATTGTACAGATCAAAGATGGTTTCTCACTTGGAGTAACAGTTAACCCTTTAACAGATAGCTGAACAAGTTCTTCTGTCAGAAGAGAGATCTCCTCTCCCTCAGTTTGGTCATCACCACCGCTTTCTGTCATCCCAAGCCGCAGCAGATATTTCTTTCTCTAGGACTCTCTGCAGAGCACCCTTGGTGAATCTTAGTCCAATATAAAATTAGAAAATTATATTAGAGATTTTGTTGAAAAGTCTGAATCGAATTTATGTGTAATATTAGTATATTTTATACTTATTCAAATTTAATCTAACCGAAAATATGGATTTCAAATTTTATTTAAGCTAATCCATATTTATAAAATAAAATTCATATATGAATTTAGACTTAAATATTGAAGCTAGAACTTAAATAATATTTTGAATAATTTAAATTTTTTAATAAAATTTATATTTTAGGTGTACAGCCTTTCTATATTTCAGACCTTTAAACAGATATAATATTTTTTATATAAACCCTCTTAAATTTCGAGTTTAAGACAACATTAAAGAAGTCTTAAACGGGATCCAAAGTTGTTTACGTGACGGAAGGGAAGAGTGACGGATAGGATGAAGAGAAAAACAGTACTGTGGTAAGCACCCAGAAGATTCCGAAGCCCAATGGCAAATCTCGTAATTTAAACCCAAACCGGCGGCATTTCAATAACCCCCGCCAAGAAAATATCTAGCTTAATTCTCTCGAAGTTTCCTATCCTTCTTCTACTTAGATATTTTTCTCGCTCTCCAAACTAAAAAGAAAAAACAAAAAATCTGAAAAAAAATCCTAACAGCGACAACATCAACTAGTGTTTCGGTTTTTCTCAAAAAGAACATTGGTGTTTTTTTTCCTAACCTGTTGTTCCTGTTTCTAAGATCTCATTGAAGTTATGGTTTTTGTATAGTTTCTCTTTTTCTTAAGAGCTAAAAGATTTTGGACGGCTAAGATGGACCGGGAAGGAGGATCCCACGGCGGATCTTGTTACTACACTATTCTCGGGATTCGCAAGGACGCCTCCTTCTCCGATATCCGTACTGCTTACCGTAAGCTTGCTCTGGTAATCAAAAAGCGTCTCTGGTTTTCATTAATTTCCAACGTTTAAGATAATAAAAAAAGGTGCGTTTAATGTATTCTTTTTGACGTTTTATTTTTCCTTTTTTGGAAGAAATGGCACCCGGACAGATACGTCACAAATCCGGCGGTTGCCGGCGAAGCGAAACTCAGGTTTCAGCAAATCCAAGAAGCTTATTCCGGTAACATTGTCGAATCCCTCCCTCTAATGCTATCGCCGTCGAATTTTATCACCTTATTTGTTCATCAAATTGGCCGTTCGCTTTTTTCACAGTTCTCTCAAACGGGTCCAAGAGATCAATGTATGACGCTAGTCTCTACGATCCCTTGGCAGATGATGACCAAGTGCGTATAAATATACATGTATATTTATTTAAAGGTTAAAACATGCTCCAGGTCTTTGAACTCTTCTTACATTTGGAGTTTAGTCCTCTTACTTTTACTTGCAATAATTATTGTACTCAATCTTTTGGATTTAAAAATGCAACTCCATTTCTTAGTACTATTAAAATTCCTCTATTAAATTTAAGTTCATTATAACATCAGTTTTGAAAAGTAAAGGGACTAAATTTTAAATATACAATGACTTGGAGCATATTTTAATATTTATTTAATTTTGCTAAGATCAAATCTTTTGCCTCCCTGAACTTTGTAAATTTTGCAAGCAGGACTTCTGTGACTTTATGCAAGAGATGATCTCGATGATGAACAATGTGAAAGACGAGGTGATCCCTTGATTTCCTTTTAAATGTTGTATATGTAATTTATGATATCATCGACAGTTTAATTGATAAATTGGTGGGATATATAGGGGGATAGTTTCGAGGATCTGCAAAAGATGTTCGCCGATATGGTCGGCAGCGGAGATGGTATGAGCTTCAACTTCAACACTGATCCCACGGAGACGAAGAAGGCGCATTTCACGGCATCTAAGACTTAAGAACAAAGGTAAACGCGAGGTAGCCATTAGCATTCAACCTTCCTTTTCTTAGTTAATCCAATGAGCTTGTAAGGCCTAATTTCCTTCATTAGAGAAATAGAGGGTTTGTTTAGTTTTAGCCATTTAGGACCTTGTGGAACTTGGGAATTTCTTAAACCTTTTGAAAATGATTTTAGAGAAATCGGTGTGATGATTGGCATTGGCATCAATGGTGTGTTCTGTTTTTAGCTCTTTTATTTTTTGCTGCTTGTAGTGGAAACGGCACTCAATACTGCAGGTGGTTTGCTTTTCAAGCACCAATTTGCTTTATGCAATTAGGAATTAAAACAGGTTTTTGTTCCAGTAAAACAATTTCTGGGTGGCATATATTTGTAGGGGTGAGCGTTCGATCGAATCGAATTGAATGAAAAAATTTCGAGTTAATCGAGTTGACGAATTATATTTTATCATCTTAATTTGATTTGAAATTTTCTCGAATCGAGTCGAGTGAGATGGAATTCGAATCGAATATATTTGTTTGAGTTAAATTTTAAAAAATAATTTTGGGTCATTGTAACCACTATCACCCATCGTAATAAAATTTGTCTACCTTAATCAAATTTTTATTAACTTTCATCACCTCGTAATTTATTTATTAATCTTTTATATAAGAGTTAGTTTTTTGCTTGCTTAGTTATTTCAATTATCTTTAGATTTTTGTTATTATGTATTTTGAAATTAAAATATATATTAAATGTAAAATGTGATTTTTAATAAAAATTATTTTAAAGATAAAATATAAAATTGATACAAATATAAGATTTTAATACTGAATATTTTATGGCATAATTAATAATTTAATTTTAATATAAATATTTAATATGATTAAACAATTTAATAATATAAATAATATAAAATATGAAATTTAATTTAATAATATAAATAGTAGATATAAATAAAATTATTACTATTTATGTTTAGTGATTTTTTGGATAATTTTAATTTTTTATTTGAGGGTAAAAGGTGAGAAGTAAAAGTTTAGGGAAAAAATAAAAAGTTTTAGGGAATAAAAGTTTGAGGAAAGTAAATAGGAGAGTAAAATTTTGGAAGGAAAATATAAAAAAAAAAAATTGGGGGGATGGGTTTGGGATAGATGGGGAGTGGGATGGGAAGGGAGTAAAAGTTTTAAGGGAAAAGTGGGAGAGAGTAAAAATTTGGGGGGGAAATAAAAGGTTTTGAGGGTTTTTTGGAGTAAAATTTTGAGAAAAAGTAAATGGGAGAGTAAAATTTTGGTGGGAAATAGATTTTGGGTAGATTGGAGGGTTGGGATGGGAGGAAGTTTTGGGGGAAAAGTGGGAAGGAGTAAAAATTTTGAGAGAAAAGTAAAAAGGTTTGGGAGTTTAGGGTAAAAATATAAAATATTATATTTTAATATTCGAATTATTTGAATTATTCGAGTTATTCAATTGAAAACTTAACTCGATTGAACTCGAAATTGAAAAAAAATTGAGTTGACTCGAATAACTCGATTAACTTCGAATAATTGATTCGTTTAAATCTAAATTGAATTTTTTTCGATTTTTTCGAGTCGAATCGAGTTTTGTTCACCCTTATATATTTGGGTGTCAATTTTAATATTTGACACATTTTGAACGAAAGAATAAAATAGTTAAAGGACCCCTGCAATCCCTCTCAATTTTGAAATTTACCAAAGTGATCCCTCTCAAAATTTAGAATAATTTAATCCTATCAATTTTGAAAGCGAGTAATAAAAATAATTAATAACAATGTTAATGTTTTTCATTAATTATACATGATTTTGATTGATATAATAAAAGTTTAGTCAAAGTTTATACATTTTGTAAATTTGCTCTTAATTTAAAAGTTTTATCCGATAAAATGGTGAGATTGAATTTGTTGAATGTTTTAGAATTAAAGTTAAAATGACAAAATATATGAACATTGATGGTTAAATTTGTTATTACACTAATAAAAATTATGTATAATGAAATACATGAAACTGTTACTTGCTTTTGAAATTTAATAGAGATTAAATTGTTTTAATTTTTTGAAAAGAGCTAATTTACTGAATTTTGATATGAAGAGGGACTGAAAAGGTTTTTTACCAATAAAATACAAACCACAATTTGGTTTCTGGGCATCACTCTTATCAGCATTCAGCAAGAAAAAATGGTGGTTAGGAGCCCAGTGGCGATTTTGATGGATTAAGATGAGGTGATTTGGGTTCTGGCCATCAAAGTATTGTTGCAAAGATCATCTTCATATTCATAATTCAACAACAAAATCAAGTTTATCATCATTATCTGGGTTTCAACCTTGGCAACGCCAAGCTGCATTTTCTTTTGATGCCATTGTTTTGTGGCAGTTTTTGCCCGAAAGAAGGGACAAAAAAAAAAAAACTACTGAGTATGGGCGTTGATGGCTCAATCATAATGTAAATAGTAGTTTCAAAATCAATCAACAAAGTATGAAAAGTCCCGTTTACAGCCGGTCTTTCGGTAAAAATTTTTGTCTATTATTTAAATATTATATAATTTTTATTTTGTTATTAATTTTACAATTATTTTAAAGGTATTTATTTATTAAGTTGTAATTATTTTAGTGTTATTTAAGTATTGTATTTTTAATTTGTGAGAAATATTTATTTTAATATTTTAGTATGTTTAATGTATTATATTTTTAAATTTATTTTATAAAGAAATAATATAAAAAATATAATACGGGTAGGTCAAACCGAGCTCAAATTTAACATTTTTATCTAAATTAAATTTAAATAAAATCTTATGCCCATTTTTTAAATCCAGCTCAATAAACTCAAATTTTTACATTGACCTGTTCCGATCTTGACCCAATTACGAGGGGGTCTAAATGAAAAGTGATATTGTAGCCGTTTCTTATATTGTATGTCTTAAATAATTGTTTTTCTGATCCTTTGAAAATATTATTATATACTTGTATAAATATGTTATTTAACTTTTGAGGTGTATTTTATTTTTATCATGTTTTAATTGTTTTTTATTTTTATGTTATCACGTTTTAATTATTTTTATTTTTCTATTTTGAAACATCGTGAATGATTTATTGTTTTGCTGAGAAGGGAATTGTATTTAGGTGAGTAAAATTTGATTTATTTTGAAAAAATTAAAAATAATATTAAATTTTGAACTAATTGAATCTAATTATTCGAGTTATTCGAATTATTCGGTCAACTCGAATAACTCGATTCGAGTTGAATCCGACAATATATAATTCGAATAACAGATTGGTATAAATATCTCTTTGGTCCCTATCAATTTTGAAAATAAACAAATTGACATCTCTCAACAAAATTACAAAATAAAAAAATTCAAAATAATTTTAAAATTAAAATATTTATAAAAATATATATATAAGAAGTTTAAATTTTAAAAAATTAAAATATAAATTTTGGGACCTAATTAATATTCAAATCAATCATACTCAAGTATTTTTTTTTTTTCTTTGAATTTTTTTCTAGTATATATGGTTTCAAATTTATGTGCTCTAACATAGAATTAGTTATATTGTAATAATATTTTTATTTGACATGTTTAATTTTTTAATTTTACTTGATTCGACTCGACTAGAAAAAATTTTAAATTTAGTTAGGATGATAAAATAAGACTCATTAACTCGATTAATTGAAATTTTTTCACTTGATTCGATCGAACGCTCATTCCTAATTACATTTATCCCTCCAACATATGTATTGCGGGCCTTGAAATCACTAAGTCCAACTCAATCTAGGCACAAACTAATCAGATATTTTAAGAGAAAATATCAAAAAAATTTTATAAGACGTCTGAATTAGGTTTAATGCTTCTGATCGCATATTAACGGTTTAATTTAGGTGTTTTTTTTAAAATAAAGCTAAGATTGGAGGAAGATGTATAGCAATTGAAGCTTTAAATTAGGGTCTATTTATGCAGCATAGTCAAAGTGAATCTCACATCGATCCACATTTAATTTGATATTAGTTTTTATCCTATAAATATATATTGGTGATAAAAGAAGCCAAATTAGGACCCGAGACGTACGGATCGGGCGATGCAAATGTGCTGAATCCGAGTTTATAGGTCATGATGGGGCTCAACTTCAACTGAAAGCCGAAAGCCCACTCCTCCACCATCCCTCAACCTCAAGACGAGGGGCTAACCCCATTTTCTATCTCCAGGTAAGAAAAACTGAAAAAAGGAAAATCTATTTCTCTCACTTTCAGAAGTGTGTGTTTGGAACTTTTTTTGGAACACGTAATGCGCGTTGCTTCACGTCTCGAATCACTCCCTGCACAAGGCACGCCTCTCTCTCTCTCTCCCCTATCATGTGTTTGGTTGCTTGGAAATTGAAGGGATATAAGAGAAAGGTTTTGATGTTATTATGTTTTGAGAAATGCGGAGGGAAGTAGAAGAACTCACAATCGAGCTTGGTAAAAGAAAAAAAAGTTGCTTCTCAATGGAAAACAGAAGAGAAAAAAAAACTAAGATTTTGAATTCAAATTTTAGGGGTTTTTTTTATTGGGGGGCGAATCTCGGAATTTGTATTTTGTGATGACATTGAAGTTTTGTTCTTATTTTCCACCTTCAGAGCATATATTGTTGCATTAAACTTCATTTAGAGTGTGCTATTTGATTAAATAGTTAGTCTTGTTTTGTTAAGAGTCGAAATAACAGTTCGCCATTAATTGTGATATTGATGTCAGACAAACAAACTTTTATCATTGGGTTCAGTTTTTTGTGTAAAAAAAAACATTTTAACTTTTTGGTGCAAAATTAGGGTTGAAGTTCACTCCTTGATGGCTTGTTCAATTGTTTTCAGTAATGTCTGATCTGTAAACTTCTCCATTGAAACTTGATTTGTGAAGGTTTACCCTCAGCTCCTTTATTCAAGGTTTTAAGGGTTTTGGTTCATTATCATAGTGATACTTGGGTTTTCATATTTTGGGTCTTAATTTGATCATGTAGGGATCTTTTATTTTGGGTCTTAGTTTGACTATGTAATGAACTTAAATCTTTTTGAGGCTTGATATGGTTGATATTTTATCTGTTATTCTTATTTTACTAATTCAACTGTTCTTCATTTTCAGGTTGGAGTCCATTGTTTGTCTGATGTGGTATAATTTATCCATTAAAACCTCGCCTTGTTATAGATCAAATTCAGATGAGATCCGCTGCCATTTATTTTTCAATGTTGCAAGCCCCCAGAGGCAGGATCCATGGCTTAGCTAACTTTTGTTTTGAAAGCTTCCGCAATATACGTTGCAGTCATGTAAATAGTTCGAGCCTCATGCCACTTGCTTCCAGGTATGGGGTTCAAGGAGGTTACAGTAGGAGATGGATTAGAAGGCCTATGACAACAAAAACAGGTGGAAGAAGCAAGATTAACCAGGCTGCTAAACCAAGTAACCTTGTGCGTAAAATTGTAGATGAAAAGGTGTCAACAAGCACTGCATTGGATTTAAATAAAGCAGATGAAACAAGTAAACATCAACAGATTCAGTATTGTGGTATTAAACAGATGATTGCAGAGAACAAAGACTTAGCCGACCTTGTAACGTTTATCATTTATGATACTGAAACTTCGGGCCTTAGTAGAAAAGATGACCGAATCATCGAGATAGCTCTTCAGGATCTGGCAGGAGGTGAAAACAGCACATTCCAGACGTTGGTTAATCCCGGATGCTTTGTTGCAAATTCTCATATTCATGGCATCACAAGCAACATGGTTTGTAGGCCTGATGTTCCAAGGTACACTATTTCTTGGGTTTCTTCCACAACTTATGAAATCAAAACGAGAAAATTTGTTTACTAGGCAGTGTTAGTGGTTAAATTTGAAACTTTTCCCCCATTGATTGCTGGATAATGACATTGGCGAACTGCTAATTGCATCTAAAGCCAAATTATTAGGTTTTGGTTATAACAGGATGTGCTGTATGGACCTTTTGTAGGATGGAGCAACTAATACCAATCCTGCTGCAGTTTATAAAAAGCCGTCAGAAACCCGGGGGTTATGTATTGTGGGGTGCTCACAATAGTTTTGCATTTGATTTACCGTTTTTAATCAATGAATTCAGTCGTTGCTCATATGAGATTCCTCCGAATTGGTTGTTTATGGACACCATTTCTCTCGCCCGTGAACTGATGAAGTCCGGAGGTCTCTCTCTTTTCCCTCACATTTTTTGTTGATATGGTTTAGCTGCAAGTTAAAAGCTTTGACATTGAAATCGAATTCCTTTTTATCCACAGGGTCCAACCTCCCTTTGGGAACATCCTTACAAGCACTTCGAGAGCACTACAAGATCCCATTAGTTGGTTCAGCACACAGAGCCATGTCTGATGTAAGAACCTTATCAATGATTCTACAGTTGTTAACATTTGACTTGAAACTCACACTCCCAAACCTTGTCACAAGATCTTTCACTGCCTTTGAATATGTCAACAATAAAAGGAAAAAGAGTTGAGCCTTAGTTTCGAGGTGGTTTATCCTGTATTTAATTATTTGTTGTATTCCTTAAACTCCATTCTTACCAATAAAATGCTATGCTGCATTTGTGATTCAATCACTATATGAATCATGTTTATTTGGAAATTAACATCCATTTCATGCTTATATATGTTTACTCTCTGAGCTTACCAACATAAGAAAGCACATGATTACTGACCTAAAGAATGTTGTAACAAGTAAGCTCAAGAGAGGAAGTATGAGATTGTATACGCAGTATATTTATGAGTACTGACCTAAAGAATGAATTTATTATACATACCTTCTTGATAACAACCTAATCTATCAAACACATCAAGGATAAATGCAAGGCTAAAGTCATATAGCTTCTATGCATTCATTCTACGCCTAAAACCTTTCCGATAGAATGCTAGATACCATTTTCACAAATGGCGAAATATAAATAATGAAATCTACTTTAAAACAGTTCCTAGTTTGATCAAACTAGTGTTATCTTCTATCACCAACTCTAAAGGAAGCGTCCCTTATAAAGTCATGTGGAACCAACTATCATATCTCAAACAAAGCATTTAGAAAACATTAAACTATTTATTGTATAGGTAATTTCAAATAATTAAACTTCTAATCAACTATCTATAAGTATTTAATATCGGTTGAAGAGAAAAACGATAAAATCTATATATTGATGAAAATAAGAAAATTTTAATTGTCATTTCACTCATTCGATTAAAAGAGATGCAGACTTATCAGAATTATTTTTTTTTATGAAGTTCCGAGTTAGTGGAATAATGTCCACTAGATGTGCGATTCATGAGTGATAATGCGCTTAATTGACATGTTTTTACTATTTATTTTAATTAATTTTGGACATAAGTTCTACTAAACTTGACAATTACTTGATCATTTTTTATTATTCAATGTCGAAAAACAAATTGATATGTGGATTGCATGAAAAATTTGGCACTAGAGTTCAAGTTGGCATACAAAACTTTTTTTTAAATTATTTATTATTTTGAACAATCTTTTATAAGTTCCGATCATATCTGCTCTTTTTTATAGAATATCTAGAACTACCCATAGCCCCTCCCAACGTATAAATAGGAGGATATTACGTTTCAGCGCACTCAAACACATGTCTTTTTACACTGACAATAATATTTATACTAATCAAATTACGACTCACTCGACATATTTATCATTATTATTGTTATCATTGTTGTTGTATATATATAGTTTAGGATGAAGGGTGCCCAGTTCAGAAACATTGTTTCACTTTTATTTTTCAATAGAATTTCCTTTATAATTATTTTCTTTCTTTTTTTTTTTTTTTTTTTTTTTGTTCTTTGGTAATGAGTAGCTAGATTTAATCTAGCTAAATACCGGTAATTAATATGGTGTTTGAATTGTTAGATTCGAAATCTCACTTATACTTTCCACTTTGGTATTTGTTAATTTTTTAATTGAGGAAATAAACTCAGCCGCTTCACACGTCATTTTAGCATCAATTCAAGAAGGGTGCCCCTTGATGCAGTGTTGGACAACATACAGTTGGTGAACCAATACAATTCGTAATTGGCGTTTCAGTTTACTGAATAACAAACATACGTGACCAATTGAATGAGTGGTTGAATCTGTCAAGCGAGTTAACGATCAAGCTTAAACGACCCATAGTTGAAACTGTTGATTTGAGTTGGATTCTTCTAATTTGCAAGGCTGCTGAGGAATTAAGTTATGGAAGTTGCTTTTAAGGTTATTCACTTGGTAAGGGTTAGTTGTCGGGTTATTCTCACAGTTAATTTACCACTGCGGAAGAATTAGATTGTTCTTCGATCTCTATAAACGACTTGTCGATTGGAGGAGAAAATCTATTTTCCAGACTCAATTTGAAGCTAGAATCAAAATCGAGCCTAAAAGCTAGAGCTTTCATTTGATTGGTTTATTAAGTTTTAATTTCATTTACTTATTTCTACTTCATTTTTTTCTTTATTTAATTTCTATTATTTATTTATTTCCATATTTAATCCTCTATTCTATTTTGTACAGGTTAGCATGAGCCGTGGGCACCTACGACCCATTTTAGTTATAATGAAATGCAAATCTGGATAGATCAATCTTTTTGCGATTGACCCTTCTCCCTATACTACAAATTTAATTTTGGTTTTAGGTATGGTAATTTATTTTTGATCGATTTAACACCCATCAATGAGTTAGAAAATAGTTGAGAAGATCTAAACGATTGAAAGTAAAAATTGAAGTTATGTGAGAATCTTAAATTAATCTCTTAAAATTCCATAAGGTCAAATTTGGCCAGCTTTTTTAATGATTCTAGTTCTCAAATCGTATAGCTTTGAATTATTTTCGAAACGATTTTTGAATAACTTGAACTTGAAATATGGTAATTTTTGTAAAGCAATGCATTTCCCTATGGGAAGTTCAAGATTAGTAGTTCACAAGATTAACTTCGACTTTCTAAAATATTTTGACCTCCTTTTTGTGTTATTTTTGTTCCCAAATCATAGATCATCAAGTTGTCTTCACAAGAATTTTGAATTAACTAATTTTAAGTTCTACAACACGACATATGATCATTTTTATCAAGGAGTGTAGTTTCTTGCCGACAGTTTGAAATTGACCACAAATAAACTTTTCCAGCTTGTGGAAACGGATCAAAATAAATTTACGTACTAAATTATCAATGATTTATAGTTCTTAACTAATCGAATTGATTCTAAGTTGTATTAAAATTTTAAAATTTGGTCCCGCGCCACTTTCGTATTTTTCCAACATGAAATACATCATATCACTGGGTTTAAGATAGAGAAATTGCCTATACGATACTTAGGTGTTCCTTTTGTGACTAAGAGACTCTTCTCCCTTAAGATTTCAACTTGTATTTATTCTTGTTCAGCCAAACATCTAAGCTATGCAGGAAGGATGCAATTTATCCGGTCAAGTTCAGAATTTTTTATGTAGACAATTTTTTGTTGCCAAAAGCAATACTTCAATCTATTAATCAGAGAAAAGACGAGGCCCCAAGGGTGCAAGGGTCAATTGAGGACAAATTTGTAAGGCCAAATCAAAAGGGGGGCTTGGATTGAAAAATCTTGAAATATGAAACCATGCTATATGATTAACCATATTGAAGCTATCCAGGGATAATTATAAATAGCTTAGCTGCAAGCTTGAAAGATTGGTCTTTGTGACATGTTTCTTCTTTTCGTAATAAAAGTTGGAATTGGAGAGTGATTCTAGGAGTTGGAGAGAAAGTTAGTTCTTGCTTTAACTTGTTAGCAGGACAAAAATAAGGAGAGAAAGATGGTTAGGTTCCATTGGCATAGAATTCTTTGGTTGCCTATAAAAGTGAGGCTCCAATCCATGGGGTTAACATTGATAGTCATTGCAATTTGGCTGAAAAGATAAGACATCATCTGTTGTTTGATTGTGAATATTTGAAGAAAGTTTGGGGAGAAGTCCTTAAGCTTTGCAATATTAACAGAAGGACCAGTAAATGGAATCAAGAGTTTCAGTGGGCTATTGCGTGTTTGAAGGGGAAATCTCTCATGACTCTTTATTTTAAGCTACTATAGAACGCTCCTATAAAATTTATATGGAGACAACGAAACAGTAGACAGAGCAGTTGCATGGATTAGATTGAGGGGGAAATCTATTAATACACTTACATAGTAAATGTACAATTATTTGGGGATAGGGGCGTAAATGAGTTGTTGGTGCTCTCAAGCTACTCGAATTCGATTAAAATAAAAAATTTAAATTTGATTCGGTAATTATCGAGCTGAGCTTAAGCTCGAGCTATCGATCAAATCAAATTCGAACTTAGTAATACTTTGACTCGAACACCTTGCGTATCTCATCAAGTTTTTTATATTTTATATTATTAAATTAAATTATTGCCCTTAATATATTTTATTAACCCTAAACTTAATAATTGAATCGAGTTCGAGCTTGAGTACAAAAATTGGTAAACGAGTTTAATCGAGCTCGAGTAGCTTGATTATATCTCAAGCTGAGATTAAGCTTAAAAATAGATGTTCGATCAAGCTTGAGCTTGAACTTGACAATATTCAAGCTTGGCTCAACTTGATTACACTCCTAAGTCAAATATTAGACTAATTAATTATTTCTTTTTTGAATTTTTGAAACCAAACCAATTGGCTGGTACCAGCAAATGAAAATTTAACCATTTGCTATGCATTTATATTAACTATAAATTATAAATATCATCTATATATTCAAATTAAATTTTACAAATAAATTATATTAATTATTTAAAAGTATTTAAAATTTATATTTCATAGATCATAATATTAATAATGTGTTATCATAAATTTGAATATGATTTAAATTAAATTATTTTTACGTTTAAAATAGATATTTTAACTTTTCACAGTTTTTTTTAATAATAACGATAAACACATAAAATATTAAACTAAGCTTATCAAAAACACTTTTCCACTTACATTTTTGAAAGCATATATTAAACTAACGTGTACCATCATGTTTTCATTAAGAGGGTTACCGAAGTTAACAAAAGAGTACCTAAATGTAAAAATACAATAATGTAGAAACCAAAATATAACTTTATAAGTATTAAGTGACCAAATTGTAATATTAACCTTTGTTTAATGACAATTTATGCAGTTTACCCATTTAAATAAATAAATAAATAACTGTGCTATAAAATGCCAAAAGTTGATAAATGGAAAGACCTTTTTGTCGATGAAATTCACCTCCAAAGGGGAACCAAAGGAATCAGCTTCTTCTTCTTCTTCTTCTTCTTCTTCCTCACACTCACATCCAACACCAAAGACCTAACTACCTTCATACTCTGTAATTTCTTGGGTTTTTATTTATTCAGTGATTTACTTTTTAAAAAAATCTAAGATCAGAGCTCTAAACTATTCAAGGTTTAACTCCAGAAATTATTGTTTACACTTTGGGTCCAAAATAATTAAAAAAAAAGAGGGTGATTTAGAAATGGATGCTGATACATGGAGTGTTCGTCTTTCTTCAGCTTCTAAGAGATATCAATCATCTCTTGAATCACGATCTAGTAAGCTTTAATAAAACCCCATCTTCTTTTGCACTTCCATTTTGTGATTAAATACATATATTTGGTTTTATTTAGCTGTGTATGGAGGACAATTAAGGGAAAGGAAGTAACTCGACTTAAATTGATTACAAGAAGATTAGATTTTAGGACGAATTTTTTTTACCTATTTTTTTGATTGAAAATGATTTGATGTTTGGAAATGGGTCTAAAATGCAGATATGTTAATGGGGTTTGAAGAAATAGATGAAGAAGATGATATAAGAGAGGAATTTCCATGCCCTTTTTGTTCAGAGTATTTCGATATCGTTGGCTTGTGCTGTCACATTGATGATGAGCATCCAGTGGAGGCTAAAAATGGGGTATTTTTTCTTTCTTTTATTTATTTATTTATTCCTCACTGCCCTTTTATATATTTTTACAAGCAAGATGGGTATATTGATTTCTTTTTTTTTCATCATCCTTTAAGATTTTGTTCAAAGTAGCATAGTTCACTTAACTGAGTTAAGCTTTGAATTTTAAGGGGTTTGTTTGTTATGGCCCCTGGTAGTTCAGATTTTAAGCCTTTGCCTCAAAAGCTTAAATGAGTCTTTTGATGGTTGAGTACTTATGGAGTTTGATAATTTGGATTATTAAGTTTTGGACTAAGAGCTCGAGTTTAACCAATTTGAATGTGTTCATTGAATCTAAATTCTGTTTGTGATGTTTTTTTTTGGTTCACAGGTATGTCCGGTCTGTGCATTGAGGGTGGGGGTCGATATGGTTGCGCATATAACGCTACAACATGGAAATATATTCAAGATATCCTTGTTTATTGAGTTATTATTTATTACGAATTGTCTTCCAAGTTTCCTCTCTAAGTTGTATCTTTGAGTTCTTTCTTTTTAGATTGCCATGTACCTTAAAATCATTATCCGTGTCTGCTAAAGATGTCGAGTTTGATGTTGATTCTCAATTTTACCTGTTATTTTTTTCCTCTTTGTTCCTGTTCTTTGATGCTCGGATCATCGAATGACATTTAAGATGAGTCTCCTGTCCTTCTCTCCCTGTTTGGTGTAGTAGTAGCATTGCTAGCTTTGTTGGTCACTCCTACATCACTGTAAGGGCATGATTTAGATATTTTTGTTTCCTTAACGAGTGGTTACATGCAGCGCAAGAGGAAATCACGTAAAGGTGGATCTCATTCAACACTCTCCCTTCTGAAGAAAGAGTTGAGGGAAGGAAACCTACAGACTCTCTTGGGGGGTTCTTCTTGTATAGTGTCTTCATCCAATTCAGCACCTGATCCATTGTTGTCTTTGTTTATTTTACCAATGGTTGATGATTTTGTTAGTGATCAGCCTCCGTTTCCTACTGAAACAAGCAGAAATAACAAAAGTTCTGACGTGAATAAGTCCGAAAGGTAAGTTTTAACTATGTTTTAAAATCCGGTTGTCCCTTTTTCTCCATGGTTGCTTGAGGCAGTCTTACTAATGGATCTTGTCATAGCCTTCTTGTTTGGTATGACGTCTCAAAAAGTTGGGTTCTAAGTGAAAAGGGCATGCAGAGGTTTAACAACATTGTGTTTTCCTATCGAGGTTTTAGGCTTTTTATGATTCTGATATTTTGTTTCGATGACAGAATTATCCAATCATCACCTCTTTCTGTTAAGGACCAGGAAGAGAAGGCAAAGAGATGCGAATGCGTTCAAGGGCTGCTGTTGTCTACAATTGTTGATGATATCTTATAAAGCAGCTGCTGCAATTTCGGACACCGGTTCCTGATGGACATTAAGTTCAGGGAAGAGCCTTCATCCCACTTTCAATCTAGGGTTCGTTAACTGTTAGTGGTGAATATCTTGATGTATGTATTAAGCAAAATGTTGAAATAAGGTGTAGCAATGAGTGTAATTTTTAATGTTCGATGATGGACTTATTTTGAAGTTCTTATTTTGTCCAACAACATATTTAAGAGTTAAGTGATGGAGATTACATAAATATTATTGGAACGAATTACTAGGCCTAACGTGTTCAATCCAAAAGTTTAAAAGTTGAAGCCCATTGAAAAGCTAAAACTTTATACCTAAGTTTACATGCACTCAAATAGAGCTTACCGTATAGCGCCTCATTTTCTCTTGTACGGCTCTCTTTTATAATTTAATTTTTTTTATAAAATAGTTTTGAATGTCACAAATTTGTGAATCAAAATTTAAATAATATTTTCTCTAATCTTTTACATTAATTTTCAGATCGATTTGGATTTAAAGTATATTATTTTATTTGCCGATGAGTATTAATTTACTTATCAATCGTTGAATTATCGCTTGTAACTTATTACCCAAACTTTTATAAAAAATAAAAATTAATACCTTAATGATTTAAATAAAATTTTAAATAGTTTAATGATATTTTTTTTAACTTTTAAAATTAAATAGATGGGACATATTAAACTTCTTCTTTTCTTGCATAATCATTTCAATATATTAAAGGCAAGTGACATTTTATAAAAGTAAAGCATTGAATTTAAATCTTGAAACCATTATTATATTAAAGTGGAATTATTTAAATACTATTTCGATCCAAACAGAATTAATTTTAAGTTGTAAAACTGGTGAGAATACTTATGATGATATTAAAATAATTTCAGTATCGAAACTTTAAACACCAAACACGGTTGAAAAAAAAGTACTTACTAGGTACTTAAAAACTATACTTTAGCGCAGCCTAAACCATGTGATGAAATGAAAACAATGCAAAATTCCCATAAAAAGAACAAAATTATTGAAGCGTCCACAAGACTGGAACAATCCTTAAAACCCATAGATTGATTAATAGAAAGAAGCTATCTATAAAGGCTATAAGATGGAATGAATAAATTTTAGCCACGTTTGAAGAACCATAACAATCCATCCACTTGCTTGTTTCAACTTTGATGCATTTGCATGTCCACTTTGCCTTTCAAGTTTGAGATAAGTGGCTAACCCTAAGTAGGCCCTACAAGCACATGGCCAAGTCAGCAAATGCGTTGATTTTTCTTCTCTTTTTTATTTTATTTTATCTAAAAATTTGAGATATTTATTCCACTAAATTCCGTTAAAGAGTCAGACAACTACTCTCAGTTACCCTTCAATACAAACCGTAACATTAAATATAAATTATTTCTAAATATAATTATAATACAAAATAATAATAATATAACCCAATATTTTATTTCTATTCTTTCCTTAAATTTTTATTTCATATCTTTCTTGCTAAATTATCATCCCAGTTTTAATTCATACATACAAAGTCAAAGATATAATATATATGGAAATTAGTGAGAGGCAGCTTGCAATTTCCACTGGGTGGACTATGATTATAAAGAAAAGAAACAATAATGCGATGAAAATAATGTGATATATAAATTTTAATTTAATTTAATTTAATTTAATTATATATATAATTTTTATTTAATTATACATATTTTAAAATATTTGTTGATATATGTAATTCGTAATCGTAAATAATATTATGTTAATAGTTAGTAATTTGTGAAAATTAAATTTAAAATAAAGTTTTATATATAATTAAAAAATTTAAATTTATGTATCACATTGCATATACTAAAATTTATGTATATTTTTAGATTTATCCATTAGGTTTTTGAATAATTTGATACAAGGAAAATAATAAATAATTTTTTTAAAAGAATATAAATTTGCGAATTTATCTTAAACAAGCAACCCCTGAATTTGGTAATCATAATCCTCACCTAAACAACAAGTAGCTTTCTCTCAGCCCCACCATTATTTTCTCGGGAAAAATTCAACCCCACCTTATTTTCTTGCCAGCCAAAACACAGCAAATTCCCATTATCTTCTTTTTTAAATTTCTTTTTAATACAGAAAAGAATCCTCTGCGGATGAATGAGCAAATAAGTCAAACCCAATTTTCATTAAGAATTGGAAATTTGATAGAGATTTTCTTTCACAATATAGACTTATAGGAGATGAAAAATAAGGGGGGAAAAAACCAAAAGTCAAAACCACTTTCACTTCTTTTTTTTCACATCCTTATATCTTATCCTTTTAATAATATTTTTACATCATGGTTATATTCAATTTCAAGGATGAATTGATAGTTACATGACATATAACCGCATCTTACTTTTTTAATAATATTTTTACATGATAAAAATCTTTTTATTTTAATTAAAGGTCGAGAATTCAATTCTCATATTGAGTATGAAATATTTTAAAATTTATGATCAATATCTATCCTTTTAATTAATTTACATAATATAGAATATTAATAGATTACATAAGAGATATATAAAAATAATAGAAGTAAATTAATTTTATTGTAGAATAATATTTGTACAAAAGGCCAGTTAGCATAGTTTTCTTCAAGAATATTTGATAAAAACAAAATAAAATAAAGAAATTGAAAATTAAATAGTTTTTTTCTCTTTAAACAACTTAAATTATGTGCTCTAAACAGTGAAATGATATCGGGATTTGGGATCAAGATGAGATTTATAAAGTGTTTGAAGAGATTTTGAAGGAAATTTTAGCAATCACTCTTGTTGTTAAAGCAAGAGATAGTCTCGTTTAGAGATTTTACGTGTAATTAATTTTTCTTTAGTTTGATTTCTTTTCACCAAAAAAAAAGAAAGAAAGAAATATATATATATATATATAGGGGCGAAGGCAGGATAATTTTTTAAAGAGAGCTGGATGAAATTTTAATTTTTTTATAGTTTATATCTTTCTAATTTGTAAAATATTAAATCGAATTTTTATAATTTTAAAAATTAAAGTATAATTTTACTTTTATTAATTTAAAATTTTAAAAATTTAAATATCCTGAATAAAAATTTTATCTTTTAGAAGTAATGAGCCATGCTAGCCATTGACTACGTCCTGCATATATATATATTTTTGTATTGAATTAATATAACTAAATATGTGTTAATTTGATAATACTATTAATAATTTATAAAAATATAATTAAATTAAAATTACGTGTGTAAAATGACGCAAAATCAATTTTCATGTAAAAAGGGGCTGTTTTGTTATTTTAGAGGTATTATTTCTGTTTCATAATTTATTCCTTATTAGAAGGAAAAAGGATTAAGATTTGGGACATAAATGTCATTATTGAAGAGTTTTGTCCAAAAATCAGCACCTGAACCCCGCGTTTCTCTCTCTCTCTCTAGCTTTCTCTACTTCTTTTTTTTTTCAATCAAATCACTGTGAATCTCTCTCTATCTCTTTCTCTCTCTAGTTTTTTTTTTTTCAGCTTTGATTTTCGGAAGCCAGAAAAACACAACAAAAGGAATGCTTTTTATGCATGCAGACAGAAAATGAACAGACACCAAATGAATCTCCATAGCTGCTCGATCTGAAGTTTAACTTTGTTCATCTTTTAACTGTGAGTTCTTTTGGGTTTCTTAAAAGTTCACTTTTTTTGGGGCTTTTGGCAGTTCATTTTTTCAGATTTTTTTACTGTTAAATTTTGGATCTTGAATCGAATTTTGGGTTTCTTATCAAACTGTTGAAAATGGCTTGGTTTTGATTTTCTGGTTTTATTTAATCTTTTTTTTTTTTGTAGATTTATGGGTTAAGAGTAACATTTTTTGAGGTCGATTATTTTAATGAGTAAAGAATTTAGCTTTGGATGATAAGTTTTGTACATTGTCTCATTGCTTTTTTGGCGATTAGTGTAAAGTTCAATACAGATGAGTTAATATGTGGAAATTTTCAGATCAGTTTTCTGGGGTTTTTGTTTTAATTTTTGTGAATTGAAGTAGTGAAGTGTGTAAGGCCGTTTCTTTCAATTGTTGTTGCTGCATTGGGTTTTTTTGCAGTTCAAGTCATCTGGATTTGTCTTCCATTTTATATAATCAAAGATGAAAAAAAGTTGTGGGAAGCTTTTGATCTGTTTGATTCGCTTTTATCCTTTTTTTTTAGTGGTAAAAATGTGTTTTAAAGATTAATAATGAGTTATAAAGTATATGAAATTGTTGATAATTTGGGATTTGATTTTAATCTATTGATACTGTTTAACTTATTGCAAGTCTTTTAGATTTTTATCAAACTAAGCTGGGTTTTTAAGCATTTATATATGGACCTGGCAAGTTTTTCTTATCTTTGGATGTGGTGATGCTAAATAGTTTTCATTTGGATTGCTAGGTCTTGGGTGTTTTGGAGATTTGGAGATGTTAAGACCTAAAACATGAGCCAGGCTGAAGTATTGAGGATGAAGCCACCTCTTGTTCCGCTTGCGACCTTGATCAGTCGTGAGCTGAGAAACGAGAAAGTTGAGAAGCCTTTTGTGAAGTACGGACAAGCTGCTTTGGCCAAAAAAGGAGAAGATTACTTTCTGGTTAAACCTGATTGTCAAAGGATTCCCGGGAATCCAGCAACGTCATTTTCAGTATTCGCGGTATTCTCTTCCTTTCTCTTTCAAAACATGAAGTCTTGTTTGGTTTTCAAGAAATTAAGAACGAACGCGGGAGAAATTGAATTGTATTGTGGGAAGGAAGAGATTCCGTGTTGAGTTTTGGTCAATGCATGATATTGTTTAATTTGTCCACATAAAAATGATAACCAAAGTTTCTTAGGATTCTTCTTCTTTTCTCCCTTACTGATCAAGTTGATAAATCTAAATTTGGCAATACTATTAGAGCTTCCTAATATTGGTTTTATTCACAGATTTTTGATGGGCATAATGGTATATCAGCTGCCATTTTTGCAAAGGAGAACTTATTGAGTAATGTCTTGAGTGCAATACCGCAAGGCATCAGTAGGGAGGAGTGGCTTCAAGCCCTTCCTCGGGCTCTGGTTGCTGGCTTTGTGAAAACGGACATTGAATTTCAGCAGAGAGGTACTTATTCGATTCTATTTCATGGCACTTGTTTTCACTCAGTCAAATTCTGCTGCGTGCTTACTTATCTGTCTGACAGGGGAAACTTCCGGGACAACAGTCACATTTGTTGTGATTGATGGATGGACTGTCACTGTTGCATCTGTGGGTGATTCTCGGTGTATATTAGATACCCAAGGGGGCATAGTTTCTCTCCTGACTGTAGATCATAGGCTAGAAGAGAATGCAGAAGAAAGGGAGCGTGTCACTGCCAGCGGGGGTGAAGTAGGAAGGCTTAATGTTTTCGGGGGCAATGAGGTAATCTACTTTTCAATAGGAGGAATTATAGGTGGTGGAATGGGTCGTTTGTGAAGGTTGCAAACGTTTTTAACTCCTTATCTTAATGGATTGAATCTTTGTAGGTTGGCCCACTTCGTTGCTGGCCTGGTGGGTTATGCCTCTCTAGGTCAATCGGTGACACAGATGTTGGAGAGTTTATTGTCCCGATACCACACGTTAAGCAAGTGAAGGTTACATCTTCATCCTTATTGCTGATGCATTTTTTTCCTTCCAAACAGTCAAACCTGAAACTTGTTTTCTATTTTAATTTAGTTGTCAAATGCTGGAGGTCGACTTATTATTGCTTCAGATGGTATTTGGGATGCTTTATCTTCAGACATGGCTGCCAAGTCTTGTCGGGGATTACCAGCAGACCTCGGAGCAAAGATGGTTGTTAAGGTGATAACCTGACTGGTGTTTTCTCCTTGTATTATCCACTCAATTTGTTTTGATATCTAATCATGTTTATTACTCTTTAGGAAGCTTTGAGGTCGAGGGGCCTAAAGGATGATACAACCTGTCTGGTTGTTGATATTATCCCGTCTGACCAACCAGTCCTACCTTCAACTCCAAGGAAGAAGCAGAATATGCTCAGTTCAATTCTTTTCAGGAAGAAATCTCTAAATTTCACAAACAAGACTACAAATAAACTTTCTGCCATTGGAGTTGTTGAGGAGATCTTTGAAGAGGGTTCTGCTGTGCTTGCCGAAAGGTTCGTATCATTTGAATTCTTCTCTGCTCTTCTAAATGCTAACCAGTTTCCAGTTTTGCTTGTTGCTTTGTAATACTCATGTTGGGTGTCAATGCATGTGGGAAAGAATATGGATCAATGGTCTTAAATGAATTGGCATACATTTGACATGTTAGTTGCAACCATTCCGTCGCAGGTTGGGTAAGGATTTCCCCACGAATCCAAACTCCGGAATCTTCCGATGTGCAGTCTGTCAAGTTGATCAACCTCCAGCTGAGGGTTTAACTCTGAGCTCTGGGCCATTTTTCTCACACGGTTCGAAGCGCTGGGAAGGACCGTTTCTCTGCACTAACTGTCGGAAAAAGAAAGATGCCATGGAAGGAAAAAGGCCAAGCAGGCCCACGGTGGTCGCATAACATCTAATTTGGTAACAAAAAGTAAATATGGTGTGATATTTTTTTTCCCTTGCTATGGTTTTGCATTACCTGGTGATTGCAATAGATGTGGCTAAGAATCAAGGTAGAAATAGAGTTAGGTGTTGTTTTGCCAATTATTGTTTGTGAGTTTACGTTGGCTGTTTTACCAACCAAACTCCGGACAAAGATTTTATGCTATCTGATAGATGATCATGTGAGTTTACATTGTCTGTTTTACCGACCAACTCCGGAAAAAAAGAAGCTATGTGATAGATGTTCGTGATAAGTTTTGATTGCTAACAGCATCAATGTTGTAAGTAAAAGTGAAAGATTGAGCAGTGTATATATATATATATATATCTCAATATCTATTTTCAGATGCCCTTCTTCATTAACATGGGCATCTTCTCAACTTTCTAGCCTGACTAAGCTCAATGGCAGCAATGATGCCTATCTACGCCTGTTAGGCCATCAAGAGCAGGCCTTAAAAAAAACCTGCTAAAGTGAGCTTCATACGCCTAATAAGTTCAGATCTCTTCCATAATCAGGTTTTAGGGTAAGAATGAAGACTTTAGGTCAACTTGCAAGACATTATTTGTTTCAATGGAGAACTCCTTTCTAAAACCATAACGTACTCTTTCACTCCAACAAGGGCCACTATCTTCTTCAGTTGCACATTACTTTGCCCTCAAAGCATCAACATGGCACCTCTCTAAGACCATGTCAGTCTGATCACGTACTATTAGAGTAGTTTTAAATGAACAGTGTTCGGTTTCTATTCATTTTTATTTGTTTATGAATAAAATTTTGATGCTAGTTTATTAAACAAATTGAATAGGAACAAACCTTATTCAATTCATTTATATTCATAAATAAACTCGTTTATCATCAAGGGAATATTTGATGAATAGTTTGATTTATAAGTAGTTTGGTTTTTGTTCGTTTATATTCCTTTATCAAGCTAGATAAATAAACAAATATGAATAAGATTTTGAAACGAAAAATTTAACACATTTTAATTTGTTTGAAGTTGGTTTATAAAATCATCTAAACCTGGATCAGGACCGGAAGGATGGAAATATTCAAGATGTTCATGCAATCATTTTGCTTACGTAAATGGTCCCTCATATCAACCTCTTTAATATTATCATGAATTCGCATTCTCAGTTCTTCAAATGATAGGGAGAAACTAAGAGGGCAGGAATAGCAAAGAAGGGCAAAAATGCCATATCGAGTTTTTGTCAATTGGTTTAAAACAAGATGATGATGACCAAGTGGTTCATGGAAACTAAATGAACTAAGCATTAATTCCATCTTGGCTCAATCAGCAGAAACATAAGAAGGTTCTTCCTTTTATACAAAGAAGCGTCAGCTGCTCCCATTTTCGGTGAAAAAGTTGCCACAATGTGCCCTTAGAGATCCAAACTACACCAATCCCTCACCTGCCACAACCAGTCAGGTCCATTAATCAGAAGATTGAAGATATAGAAGGTGCAACCTAACCGAGATGGTTTTATGCCCTTTGCTAGTAGTTTCAATAACTTAGTATCAACATGCCACTTTAAGCAAAGAGAAATTAGAAAAAAAACTTACTCAGGTCATCAAAGGATATATTGTTAACACCTGTACCAGGCTTTATAACACGAATTCTTCCTGCAAGGAGATATTACAAGGTACAAATGTCACAAATTGATAATGCATCATCTACAAAGGTGATGAACTCCTTAAGATAAAAACCACATAAACATTATCAATGCATAGTTCAATGCAGAATGCAGTTTGCTGGTGTCTACTTTCTTCAAGAACTTAACTCGGTTTTAGATCAAACTCATATAGCACTACCCCAATAATGAGGTCATCAAAAACAGATAACAAATAAATGAGCCCTAAAACAATAAAATGGATAACAAGGGAGATAAATAGGGGCAATAAAAAGCCACATACCATCGCGACGGATGCATATTTCTGGTACATGTTTAACTTCACCATTTATGCTGTCATTGTAAACTCTAGTTTCAATGTCACCCTCAACAAAGACTTGAGAGCTGCATCAAAAAATCCATTCTTCAGACACACACAAAGATAAAAACAGTGCTATTTTCTAGGATAATCCGACTTTAGATTGTATCAAAAGTACGAATTTATTACTTTTTTGTGACTTGTTGAACTGCATATGCCCCAAGTATATCATTATGCACAGCAATTCGATGCCATTGGACAGGTTTTGGTGTGTTCTGGTCCCGTACAACTCTCAGGTCAAACATACCACCTGTTCCAACTGTAAATATAGTTACAGTTCTCCCATTTCGCAAAATCTTTTGCACGGGGGCTTGCCCAACTTTTCCACAAATAATTGCCTGTAAAAAATGCGTAATAGTCTGTTTACCTCTCCTTTTAAAGGTAATAGAAAAGATGAATAGGGAGACAGGCACACACACATAAAAAGCTAGGTGATTGCTTAGAACCTGTGTCACTCCAATCTGGGTGTCAGACACAAGTACATGTCCAACATGGTTATGTTCAACTTTTGCCAAGATGAGTCCTTAAAAGGATCATATCCTCAATCCATATCTGGATATGCATCCAAGTCCTGTGTCGGACTTAAAAAGAGTAAAAACCTAAGTTTCTAAGCAAGGGCGGATTTAAGCAGGGCTCGCAGAGAGGGGGACGGGGGAAGGCAGCCCCCCCAAATTCTTTGAAAAATGCCTTTTAGCCCTCTTAACAATTATTTAAAAATATGATAAATTTTGTTTGGCCCTCAAAAGTTTTTCTTTTATTTGGTTTAATTTTTTGGGAATTTGTAATATAGTATGATAAATTTGATAATATTTTTAGTTTAAATCACATTCATGTTATTAATTAATATCTTTCTTACCTTTTAATCAATTAAATAAATTCACTTATATTAATTATGGTATAAATAGTTTTCATTTTATGTTCATAATAAGAAAAAAAAAAACAGGTTAAACCATGACAATATCTAATGCAAGTTTACATTTTACTTTTAACATTACGTTTTTCTTTTGTAATATAAAATAGTTCTATGCTTATTTTAATTATTTTACATGTACCATGTCTATTCACTTAAGGATCCTATCGTATACCACCTTTAGTGATTAAAGGCAAGAAACATATTTACAATCTAAGATTTGCAGTAACAAAAGTGCTATATATCACACAATCACCAAGAGGTTATACCTTGTGTACACCACGGAAATTCCAACCCTTTCCAGGTCTGACACCTTGGAGCAGTGGCTCACGCCTGTTAGGCTTGTCGCCAAGAATCTCATCTATCTCTTCGTTTTTCGCTTCCTCATTTTCGAAGTCATCAAGCGAACCTGTTGAATACCACATCTTGGAGGTACGTTGCACACCCGCTGCAACTACAACATTTTCGTGAACAAATTTTTACCAATATGGCATTCCAGTTTTATTAATTAAAAAAATTTCTTTCACCCTCATCAACTGTTTGTTAAAATTGCTAAAAGAACCCACATTGATCAGCATAAATAATACACATATTACAAGATTTTTTTTAATTTTTGTAATGCCGGTCATAGAAAATAAAACAAAACAAAGCATGCAGATGAAAAATATGAAAACAGTTACTTATATTAATATGTTTAATCTCATAAACATAAACGTAAAAGAAGAGAGAGACCTAGAGAAGAGTTGCGTATCGTAGAAACAGAAAGTCTAAGGAGCTTTGCCGATCTGATAGCGAATGAACTCATGCTGTTTTTCTTTGAATTGATCCAAACTCAGAAAACCCAAGGGAAGTGAAGGGATGATGAAGCAAGCAATACAGTTGAAAGGAGAAAGTGGGAAAGGGAAGAGGGTTTTAGTTTTGGTGAAGTAGGATGGGCCTTTTTGTGGGGCTTTTCCGTTAAAACTTAAATGTGCTTGTTACTCCTGCTGGGTTGTAAATACTAGTACTCCCACAAAGAAAAGCCTCTTTTCTATTAAATGATTAATGGATTTTCATTCCAATTTTATAATAAAAATATTTTTTTATTAATTTCATTATAAGTTCTGATCATCCAACTAATAAAAAGAAAGATAATATGCTTCAACACATTCGAGTCTACACCTTCCGCAACAATACATATACTAATCGAACTAAAACTCAATTTATTTGAAACATCTCAAACTATAAATTTAGCCGAATTCAACATCTTTCAACACTTAATATGTCTGCTTAAAACCCAGACCGTAAATTTTGTTATTTAAATATAAAAAATTATATACAAAATAAATTCAAGCACAATTTCGATTGAAATCATGTAAACGAGCATTGCTCAAATAACTCAACTTTACCTAAAGCTGGAGTCGGGCTTCTATAATGGCATTCAGTGGAGCTCAAATCAAATTTCAGGTCCAATTGCAGCAATTCTTCCTTAAATGTATTTTTTTAGAAAAAGGCAAAGAGAAAAGCCTATAACATTCAAAAGTTAAAGAAACTAATGCCATACATAAGAAAATAAAAATAAAAGCCCTATCTACAACATTGAAGAAACAAAATCCAGCCTTAACAACTCAGTCTAAAAGGTTTGACATACAAAATGCAGTAATCCATCCAAGGAAAAATAAATAAACAAATAAAAAACATAATACAACTTTATCATGTCTTAACGTCCCCAAAAACCAATATGCCTCAAAGCTGTTTGTCATTTGTCATTGACAACCATACATAGTTCCCAAGTACCAAAATTTCTGCATTCATTCCAACCCACCATTTGACGATCAGCAGTCAGTTCAACCGCGTTGTGGGTTCCTGGCCCTTGAAGGTCGCCAGGGTTCTGCCTTGCTGCTCCCACTGCCACCACCAAAACGATTCGAATCTGGAGGTGTAGCTCTGCTACCACCACCTGCCAAACGATCAGAATCCTGAGGTGGAGCCCTACTGCCACTAGTCCAGCGATCAGATTGCGAGGGAGGAGCCCTGCTGCCAGCAGCCCGTCGGTCAGGCTCCAACGGTGCTGGCTTGCCCCATCGATCAGGTTCAGAAGGTGGAGCTGGACCAGAGCTTTCAGGCCTTAGCCGGAACTTAGGAACATATTTCCCGGTAGTTGGCAGCAGCAGCAGCAGCTGGAGTCGCAACGACAGGCTCGGTTGTACGGGACCCAGCAGGAAGTTCAGAAGGCCTAGAAATCCCCTCCGGTGCCCTTCCCAAGAGAGCTTCTCGCCTCAGCCTCTCTTTCTCTTCCAATTCTCGCTCCCTTTGCCTCTGCTTTTCAGCAATCTCATCCATTTTTGCTTTGTGTTCAGCTTCTTCTTTCCTTCGTCTCTCAGCCTCTGCAAGTTTCAAAGATCCAATAAATAATGACGAAAACAGAATTTAAATAACAGAAAAACATAACTGATATGACTCTGAACAAAGTACTCAAATTTGTTTAAGTTAATAAGAGGTGAGACAATTCTATTATGTGAGAAAGGGAAATTCATGAATCAAGTAAACTGGCTTTTTTCAAAAGAAAAAATCTCATTGAAAATATATACACCTTCACGTTTACGAGCTTCCTCCTCTTCGCGCATCTTCTTTATTCTCTCCTCCTCAGACCTCACATAAAATATTTTCTTTCTCTTAATATCTCTTTCCTGCTTCCGAGCCTGAATTATTTGTTTGATCCTCTCCTCTCTCTCTACTCTCCGTTGGTCAAACTCAGCTTGCCGACGACTTATTACTCTTTCCTCGAAAATCATCTGTGGAAAAGCAGAAACAAAATGCGTATGTTAAATGACTAACACTGGAAAAGATGTAGGAACCTGCAAAGAAGATTATCTCTGCCAAGAGCTCTCTCTCTCAAGAACATAAAGCCACAAATCCCAAAGGTACTGACCTTGTTTTCTAACATACGTGCCAGCCTATTCTTCTCTTTCAAGTCCCCATCATGCCGCTGTCTGCTCAACTCAACTTCCAGCTACAAGTCAGAAGGAAAAAAGAATTAAAGATGATATCATCAAAAGGTTGGCAATGGCAACAAAAACCTCTCAAACAAAGATGATGCAACATAGATTGACAGTCCATCCATTAGAGATAGATACGCAAATGAAGGAAGGGCATCTGTTGAAGCAAACTTGAGCACATCAAAATATTTTATATGCTTATAGAATTGCAAACAAGGTATGTTCTAAATGCAAAAACAGGTGGGATAACAAAATCGAGAACTGGAATTTTCACCTGTTGCTCACGTTCATGAAGCACCTTCTCTTCTACCAATCGCCGTTGAAAAGCAGCTTCAATCAAGGGGGCTGCTTCCTCTCTCTTTGCCCTTTCTAGATGGTCCATTGTTTTGGCAACCTTTTGTAGTCTCTTCTCCTGTTCCTGCCTCTCCTTCAGCTGCTCACTCAAAGCCCGCTCGATCAAGGTTTGCTTTGTTAATTTCTCCTGGATGCACCCATTCATAGTCAAAAACCAAATTCAATATGAATAAAAGAACTTGATTGGATGAAAAAAATGGCCACTTACCCCATCCAAAATTGGCTTCTTTTTCCCCCTTTTCAAATGCTTTTCAGTTTCCTGTAGTAGTGCCTGTGCTTCTTCAAGCTCTCGCTCCTCTATTTCCTTACGAATTCTTTCAGCTCGTTGTTGCTCAAACATAGCAGCAAGCCTCTTCTTTTCTGCTTCTTCAGTTTTCTTCAGCAAATTCTGCCTCTTTGACTCCTCCTCACGTTCCTAACATATCAAAACAAACAAAAGCATGGGCACAAGTTTATGAAATTTATGTTATTTTGCTAAATAATGAAACCTTATGTTTTAAATGGTGATACCATTTCCAATAGTTGACGCTCTTGTTCTTCCTTTCTTTTCTCAATGATTGATTTCCGTGCAAGAAGTCTTTTGTGTTCCTTGTCTACAATTTCCCCTAACCCTGGTAAAACTTCACCCAGCTTTGATGCTTTCTTCGGAGTGGGGTATATCATTGCTCTTGCTTTATTCAAAGACTCAGCAAGAACAGCCAAGTGATCTTGAAGCTTGTCAGATTCAAGACCCTGAAAAGGACAGCATAATGAAAAAGAAATATATTATCGTCTGCCATACAGAGGCCTTTAAGAAATGTGAACAGAATGCATAAATCCTAGAAATATCCAACAAAGAAATAAGCATAAACAGCCAAAAATCCTAACTTACCATATTACCAAACAGCACAGCACCTTTCATGTGGTCAACTTTCATGGCTATGAAATTATGTTTCACAGCATCAACAGAAATCTTTTCAACCATAGAAAATTCAAAAAAGGGGATCATCTGAGACAGACTCTCAATTTTCATTGTCTGGTAAAGTTGGGAAACCTGGAGAAGCAAGTAAATCAAGCATAAACACAAGAACACACATGCTTAAGTTTAACACAAGTAAAAAAATAAAAAAGAACAATGAAAAGAAAATTAACAAAAAACAGAAACAGACCTGCTTAAGCAATCTGAGGGTAGCAAGCCTTTCAAGGGAAGGTACATATTGAGAAAGTTGAACTTCGGCAACAGATGAAGCTGAAGTCAGCTTCCCACCCAGTTTTGATATTTTCATCAACAAAGGATGTATCTTAGATGCAACATCAAGAGGGAGAAAATCATTCTCTAAAAGATGGTAAAGATCTTTCACTTCTTGAGTTGCACAACTAAGTACACCTTTGGATAGCTAAATAAAAAGGAAATAACAAAAAGCAGTTGGTCAAGACTCTAAAGACATTAAAAATTCTAGTCACATAAATGTAGAGCCAGTACCATTTGGTATCCCATACAACTGAGAGAGAGAGAGAGAGAGAGAGAGAGAGAGAGAGAGAGAGAGAGAGAACTCAAGTCTAACTTACAAATATGCAAAGACTTATTTCTTTATCTTAAAGAACATAGCAAAGAGAAACCATCACTTCATGAATATAATGATTCAGGACCAAAAAGAGATCCAGGAACAGAGCAGATTTTTAAGGCTATGATAACCTAGATAAAGAGTTAAGCCTATATAGCAATTGATTATTCGCCTTAAACAATGGAGAAATTATGTGATGTAGCCAAACCCAAATAGTTTGTGATTAGCGGCCCTAGTTGGGTTAAGTTCCACCATATTAAAATTGATTTGAGAAATGTCATTGTTAAGAGTACTTAGACATCAACAATCAGTAATTGACAACATTACCATCCATAATCTTGCTTCTTTTTTAAAGGCTATTTGAGCAACTTAAACTTTGAAAATTCATGAGAAACAAGCCATCAAAAAAAAAAGTAACATGCAGAAAGAAAAAGAAACAAAGCAAAAAGAACTCATAAAATTTAAGCATACCAGCTCTGTGAGAACTGCTGACCTTGACAACTGTAAGAAACACAATATCAGAGTTGGTTAACATCAAGAAAAACAAAAATACATCAAATGAAAATACAACATACCACTTCTCTGTTCTCAAGTTTAGATTCAAGATTAAATCCTATAAGATTTGCCATTCGAAGGTTGCGTTCTTTCTCATTTTCAAGTTCCAAGTGTGATGCACCACGTGTTTGATTGTAAGGGGAAACTGACAGTGCAGCCAAAACAACTGATGACGCTATCAACTGCAAGTCCTTCTGACTTAAGTTTTTATTAAAGCTTTTTTGAAGTGAAAATAGTTTGAACCATGCATAAGCATGATAAAGATGGCTGCCTGAAATCCAGAATATTTCAGTTAACTTGGCATAATAAACCACCATCAAGGAAGCCTTGGGAGTTTTCTTGACAATGGACATCAATCCATGAATATCTTCAACAGAACGAAAAGCTTCCTGTAAGTACCAACATAACAAGCAACAATAGGAAGCAGGTAAGATCTATCCATTACATGATAGCAAACTCGTCCATTAAGCACAAAAAGGTGGATATGGCAAGAAGCATACCTGCCAGAGTCCAAGTTCAGTAGCAATCTTTAGCTGCTCAAATCTTGTATCAAGATACAGTTGCAAACTTTCAGGTGCTGAAAGATCAGGTCTGTCCCTCTGCTCTTTATATTTATTTAGATTTGCTAAATGATTCCTTATAATCTCACACAACCTTCGGAACTCTGTTGTCCGTTTATACTGCTTGCAGAACTGGAATGCCCGATGTGCTGTCATCTACAGGATAGTTTTAAAACAGAAAGCTTTGTTATTCCAAATTTTTACATATAATCATGGAAACAAGACATTATCAAGTACAAACATAAAACAAGAGACATTAATGCCGCTATGTTTCAACTGTATGGATGTGCAGGTGAAATCACCTACACCAGACCAAAAACAATTTTTTTGGACAAACAAAATCCTATGTTCCTGAAAACTTACCTTTCAAACTAAAAGATAGTTAACCACCCCCAAAAAAAAAAAAGAAGCATTGATTCCAAATGCTAAATTAATTATCATTTTCCCAAGACCAAAATCTTTTTTTTCCCATGTTCTTTTTTTTTTTTTTTTCAGTAACCTCGTTCATTCTTTGTAATTCACCAAATAACAACTGTAAGTCCCTATGTTACTCAAAACTTATCCTTTAAAGCTTAAAGATTGTAATACAAAGAATACTTCAATTCTAAATACCAAATCAATTAACAGTTCCACTCATCTTTCAATGAAAGACTACGAACACAAAAATAGTATGCAAGAACCTAGAGTCCCTTCTATGATAATGCTAAAAACAGGTTTGTCAATTTTGATGTAGTAGTAAAAAATTGAAAATTTACAGATATAGTTGCAACAAATGACGAACATTTATGGAAAGTCATTAAGACAGGAAATACCGCATAGAGTGCCTCTAACTTGGAATTGTTCCGCAATATTTCAAGCACTGTTCTATAGGTCTCCCAGAGAAACTTGAACCAAGGAGTAACAAGCTCACGATCAGACCTATCCTTTCCTTTCTCTCCACTGACATAGCTTAGCATTAGATCTTCAGGCCTTTTATCAGCTTCAAGGTCATCAACATCAAGAGCTTCTTCTAAGGCTTCTGCCTGGCTTCGAGCCTGCTCGGCTTTCTGAGTAGAAAGATGCATGAAGTGCTTGATCACCTCCTCCAGAGAACTAACATTTACTTGTTGACATACAATACGATATTGAATCAGACCATCCTTGGCAAAACGACCCTTCCGCATGTCAACACACAGCTCTACATATTTAAACATGATCTTTTCAAGCGGCTTCTGCCAAGCTCTGTATCTCTTTGAAGTTATTAGATTGTGAAGAGCCTGCAAAGCATCTTGCTTCTGCCCAACATTAATCAACTCTGCATCAACCACATCACAAAGTCAATACATTACAAACACATTATACCATAAAAGTTTAATTAAATATCACAACCCAACATAAACTTTTAAAAAACTAGGGCAATGACTGCAAGACCCAGATTCACATTAACAGCAGATAATCGTTCTGATACTAAACAATGGGTAGCATATATTAACAAAAAAAAAAATTGAATAAACAACGAACAAACTAATAAAGGAAACATTTGTATCTAACCTTCAGCTCTCTTCAAGGCATTCTCTGGTTTCGCAAAATTCGCCATGTTTTGAATCAAAATCTTAAAACCGCCCCTGGTCACCTAAAACAAACAACGCCGTTTTCTATCAATCAAATAATTTAAAGAATAATTAATCTTAAAAAAAACTTTTATCTTCAATCTAGGAAGGAAGCCAAACACAAGTTCCCAATCAAAATTAAAAAAAATAAAAATAAAACTACGATCCGAAATTGTATTAAAATTCCTAAAATATATCCACTAAATTCACACAAAATCTAAAATACAAATAAAAAAAAATAAGTCGGTCTCAGCCCGATCTGATATAAAAATAACGATGAAATTTTCCGAAAAAAAATAAATATGAGATTGAATATTGGAGACTCACCTGAAAAGGAGGGTTAAGAGCGGCCGCGATGAATGACAACTGAAGTAGAAGAAGAAGAAAGAAGGAGGGTTTGTCTGAGGCTTCTGCTTGAAAAGAAAGATAAAAAAATAAATAAACATTTTGATTCCTAGACCCAATAGGATTCTATCTTCAAATAAATTCGGCCCAAATAAATTCGGCCCTACATACTTTATTATAAACTACAAGTTTAGTCACTTCCATTTGCCTAAAATTATGTTTTAGTCACCAAACTTTTAAAATTTACTATATGGTCACAAACATTATTAATTTTACATTATGGTCAGTGAGTCGTTAACTTCTGTGTGACGGAAAGCTGATGTGGCATGTTAATATCATCATTTCATGTGAAAATTTTTAAGTCAAATTGTACAACAAGTCCTTGTACTTCTTATTTTTGAGCAATTTTTTTGTTTAAATATATATTTGGCCTCTGAATGTGACACATTATCCCAAGTTGGTACTTATGATTTGGACATGTTCCCTTTGTCTACAGCAAATCCCAAGATTTTTCATAGCGAAAAATATTAAACTTTTTTTCAATGTTGGATTAATATTTGTTATTGATGATAGATGCAAAAGGTGGAGATAAAAATTGAGATGCACCGATAGAGTCTTAGTTTAGTTAGTATTGATATTTTTATCAGTGCAAAAGAATATATGAGTTCAAATGAGTTGATGCGCATTATTTTGAGGAAGGGCTATAAATAATTCTAGAGATTATGTCAAAAAATAGTGATACTACGCTCATATAAAATGAAGTAAAAAAAAAGGTGAGTGGATAATAATAAAAAGTCAGATCTCCACACCTTTTTTTCTCATTGGTTTATTAAAAATAAATACAAATATTTTTTTTTTCAAATACATGATAGTGTGATACTGGTTAATTTAATTTTTTTTCTAAATTTATTCTTAAATATTTTATTTTTCTCAACAAATTTCTTATTTATCTTTTTTAATGCTTAATTTATGTCATCAAACTATTATATTTCTATAATTAATATTTGTTTTCAAGTAATCTTAAAATTGTCATTTTTTTTTTAATATTTAAAAAATTGAAGGATGATGTTTATGTTGCTGGAGATTATCAAATCCCCTACTATTTGGTCGGAGATGGTGGAACAACCAAAGAAGGTGACTGAAGGGTGCTGGAAGCGGTAGCAAGTAGGGTTATATATTGGGAGAAAAAAAGAAGGAAAGATAGGAAGCAATGCTTTTTAAATTAAATCAATAGTTGAATAGGTTAGGTTACTAATCGCTGATTTGATTGATTTAATCGATTTAATCAATTTAATTAAAAATAATTAAAATTTAAAAAAATAAAAAGTTAAAAAATTCAATTCAACCGATTCATATTAATTTTCAATCTAATTAATTTAAAACTACTTTTCGAATTGATCTCTAGCGGAATTAATTCAATTGACGTGGATAAAAGAGAAAAGAGCAAGAGGAAAAGAGAGAAAGAGAGTTTTAACTGATTTTTTATTCAATTTGATTTTTAAAATTTTAAAATTTAATTTTTATCTTTTTCATATTTATATATATTGAATTTTCATTTTTTACATATTTTTAGATTTTTAAATTAGTGTTTTTCTTTTAAAATTTAAGCTCTTTTGAATTTTTAGAATAATTAAGAAGGAAAGACATGTTTGTTCCCTATTTGTCTAGGTGTCACTTCCTAGTTTAGTCACATCACTCAATTGTTCAAAAACAAATGTTTTATGGTAAGAATTACTTTACATAACAGATACCAATTTTAAGAACCAGTTTGATAAAAAAAATCTAGGGTCAACTTAAGAAAAATAACAAAATTCAAGACTCAATTTATATATTTAGCCTTTATTTGAAAATTATATTTTATTAATTAGTTTTATTTTAATTTAAAAATATTAAAGGGATTGGTTTAATATTAGTTTGATTTATTGTTTGTACCAAAGTGATTGGTTTATCTTCGATAAAAGTATCTGGAAGTCTCTATAATTAGAGGTGGATTGCATTTCGATGCATTTTGAAAAATTGACTAAATTAATCATTATACATTTCAAAACATGCAAATTAACTTATTCATTAAATTTTTTGTTAAATGATAACATGGAATGTTAAGTTAAATGATTAATTACTAATTTGATCCCTAAACTATAGCTAAAATATCAATTTAATTTTTAAAATTTTCTTAATAATAAATTGAAAAATAAAACTTAAAATAAATATATAAATTATGTTAAAAATCAATAAATTTAGGTTTCACTATATTTTAGTAATTTTTAATATAGTTTTAAAATATATTAACCCTAAAAATTTTCAATTCTAAATAATTAACAAGTACTGTGAAACTGTCGACTAAGTCTTTGTTCGATTGGCATGAGTATTATTGTCAATGTAGGAGGACGTGAGTTTGAATGCGCTGAAGCGTATTATCCTCCTATTTATGAGTCGGAGACATGCTATGCGTGATTTTAGGCATTATTTTTTCTAAAAAAAAAAAACTAATATGATCAGAACCTATAATAAGATTATTTAGAAAAACAAATAAGTATGAAGCCCGGAAAGAGGCATACGATGCCCTTGCTCCTCAAAATTTTTAGCGGTCACTAATCAACTGACAATCGTTCTGCATTAGTCTTGACATGATAAGCTTGATGATGAATCAACCATAATATCAGGCTATTTTGCCAAACTGACCCAAAAAATTTAATATTTATAAAAATGATCCAGGTTTAAAAACAATCACCAAAATGACCTGAAATGAACAGTAGAATAGGGTTTTGGCCTGTCAATGGCCGGCACCACATGGTATTTTGGCCTTATGATTGCCTGATGGTTGTGTCAGACTTTACAAAATTGAATTTTTTTGTTCTGGCCTTTTAATGGCCGGCACCAGGGTATTTTTTTTAAATCGTATCATACTGGTTTACAAATTTTTTAAAAAATTTTGGTGCTAGCCTTTCAATGGCCGGCACCAATTTTTTTTTAAAAATACTGTACTCTGGTGCTTGCCATTGACGGGCCAGCACCAAAATTTATTTGTTTTTTAAAATACTGAGTATGGTGCCGACCATTGACAGGTCAACTCCATTTTTTTTTAAATACTGTACTCTGGTGCCGGCCATTGACAGGCCAACACCAATTTTTTTTTTTAAATACTGAGTCTAGTGTCGACCATTGACAGGCTAGCACCAAAAAAAAAATTTAAATACTGTACTCTGATGTCGGCTATTAACAGGACAGCACAATTTTTTTTTTTTTTAAAATACTGAGTCTGGTGCCGGCAATTGATAGGCTAGCACCAAAAAAATATTTTTAAATCTTGACTCTGGTGCGGTCATTGATGATCCAAGACTAATTTTTTTAAATTACTAAGTCTGGTGTAGGCCATTGACAGGCCAATACCAAAAAAAATTAAAAAAATCTGAGTCCGCCATTGTGAGCCAAAGACCAAATTTTTTTTTAAATATCGAGTGCAGTGTCGACCATTGTGGGCCAGCACTAATTTTTTTTAAAAAAATTTTTGTATACTAGTATAATACGATTTTAAAAAAAATATCCTAGTGCCGCCATTGGAAGGCCAAAACCAAACAATTCAATTTTTTAAAGTCTGACACAATCATCAGGCAATCAATCATGGGACCAAAATATCAGGTGGTGTTGGCCATTGACAAGCCAAAACAACATTCTATTGTTCATTTCAGGTCATTTTAATGATTGTTTTTAAATCTGAATCATTTTTGTAAATATCAAATTTTTTGAGTCAATTTAATAAAATAGCCATAATATCTTCTTCTTGTTAGCAGTGAACCACAAATTTTGATGCTCTTGCACCTTAATTTGTTCTCTGTCACCTTGTTCCTTTTATTAATAATAAAGAATTTTGCAGAGAAATTATCAAATATTTTTAAAAAAAAATTTAACATAATTTTTAATATTTTTAATGATTTTTATTTATTGTTAAGATTTCTTAATTTTTTTTTTAGAATTGTTGTTAAGAACAATTTTTAAAAAATCAAAATGATATTTTAGCTATAGTTCAGTGACCAAATTAGTAATTAACCATTTTAATTTGCACATTTCTAATTTTTCAGTAGAGGGTCAAAATACAATCCACCCCTAAGTACCCGGGCCTCCCTAGTACTTTTACCGATTATCTTCACTTCATTTATCTATCCAGAAAGTTGTAATATCTTTTTTATATTTATCTATCCAAAAAGTTGTAACGTGATATATATAAGCATGCAGTTTATAGGAAAAAACTGTTTTAAACTGGATCATGTAAATCTTCATACTTCCCCACTTCTCATACAACTCTAAATGCTTCTTAAAATTGAACTAGAAAAACCAAAATAATATTCTCTTTACACACACAAAGAAGATGGCTGCCAAAATTCATGAAAAAAATAGGGTTTTGGTTTCCCAGAACTCACATTTCTCTTATGTTTTAAGCATTACACTTCCGCAACCAACGATACGAATCAAGATTCCCAAGGCGTTGGTGAAGGCTATGCAAAGAAGAAATCATGGCCGCCGAGAAAATGATGCCATCCACAAGAAAAAGAGTTTTAGGAAGAAGGTTGGATCAATGGCTTCCAGTGTGTTTGGTAAGAATAACAACTCCCCTGAGGCTGCCTCCGATGAAGCGATGATGAAGTTAAAGAAAATGATTGAAAGCCTTGACATGGAGTCGGAGAAAAATGGTGAAGATGAGTATGTTTTTAATGATGCGGTAATGGTTTTAGTTGATGAAAAGGAAACGGTGGAGGCTGAAGAGGGAGATGAAGGGAAAAAGGAACTGGCAATGGTGGTGGAGGCTGGAAATGAGAGGGAAGAGAGATTGAGATTGCTGCAGACGTACTCGAAAAAGATCAGCAATGTTGGCAACGATGATTCAGGTGTTGTTTGCGTGGACGACAATGGAGGAAAGGGGACTCTTGGAATGAAGGAAGGAAATGGAAGCAATGACATGACTTGGTCGCAAGCTAGAAGACAGAAGCCGAAGATAGCATGGTTGGTGAAGAGGATAACTGAAAAGGTGGTGGGAGTAAAAAGTAAGGACGAAGAAGTATGGAGGAAGAGGATACTAATGGGAGAAAAGTGCAAGCCTCTGAATTAATCTGGTGTAATTCAGTATGATGACAATGGCATTTTGTTACTAGAGTTTATCCCCTCCCCTGACTACCTACTTTGATGATGGCTGGCTGATGATAGTTTTTTCCTCTCGATTGTTTTATTTCTTTATTTATTTTTCATATACTTTTTCTAAAGTATGGAAGCTGTAAAAGCCAAAGTATGTTTATGATTATCTCTTACTCACTGCATTAAGTCTGCTTAACAATGAAATTTGGTCCATGGGTAAGAATTATTGACAACTATTTCAAAAAAGAAAAGAAAAATCAAACTTACAACAGGGTTTTATTAGGAAATAAATTCAATCGAAGTCGATACAGCCACTGTTTTGAAAAAGAACAGCACTCCAAAGGTTAATACAAGTAAATAAAACTAGTGAACAACTATCAATCAAGTAGGAGGATTATACAAGAATTGGGGCATTCTTTATCATTCAGGGTTTTACCTTTTTGGGACATATGGAACACTAAAAAGTAAGAACCTAATAATCTACATTTCATAAATCTATCTTTGTAATTGATCTGGTGTGTGATTGCTTGTGGTAGATGATGATGTCGTCCTACCATTAAGCAGGACACCGTTATCTGCTGGTGGACTCATTCCCCATTTCCCTTCAGATTCGGAGGGCTCCAGTACTTTCACAGTTCCGTCGCTCAACCCGATCGCAAATTGGTTTGCTTCTATCGGGTGTGCAGCCACAACAAGCGGGTATACAGTTTGACTTCTGCAAAACCAGCGTCCTCTTTATGAAACAAATACCAGAGAATTTTATGGTTGCTGCAGTTCATGCAATTAAGGGACAATTAAACAGTCTTATTGATGTAAGTGACAGAAAACTTACCCTTTTAAGATTACTGAGGACAAGTACACTGATGGAGCGATACGGCATCTAAGTCTCAGGCTATCAGCATCAAATACCCCAATGTTACCATCGCAAAAGGTGGCATAAACAGATTGACTATTACAGGAGTATGTTGCGTAAGATATGGGTCCATGCAATACGTCTTGTGGAATCCACTGCAGTAGATGAATGGGCATTAGTAAGTGTTGCCTCCATCAAAAGCAAATATTATATCACCAAATTCTGAACCACTTTTTTTACTTCCCTACCTGTCGAACACGCTCCATCTTGGAGGCATCATATATTGCTAACTGAGTTTCATGAACTACCAACATGCGAACTTGATCGGAGTGAAATTGTACTCTTGTGTCACCTGTAGGTGCCATTCCAGCTGGAATTTGGATTGCAACTGATTTCCTTTTCTCCCACGTATCAATGCTCCACAAGCACAGCTGCAGAAAGTAGCAAGATGTTAATAACATATTTGAAGTCCTTCGCTGTTTGAAGGAAGCATGGACATTAAAATAGAAAAGGAAAAAATAAAAATGAACATGACCATACAGACTAAACAAAAAAGATAGATGTGCAACTGTATTTCAGAGATGATGGAACACACAAAACAACAATGAAATTAGGTTGAAAAACCAGCTAATATGACAAGCCTGCTACTTACATTAGCATCGGCACCTGATGAAACCAAGATATTGAGGCTGGTTGAAAAAGCCAAACCAGTTATTCGTTTTTGGTGACCTTTCAATTTTGATTTCACCTAAAAAGGTTAAAAACAGAACATTGGAACCACTCACGAGAGCAAGATGATACAAGGGGAAAAGATAAATAAGAACACAACAAAAAGAGTTGGGAAGTGTCACCTCATCTACTCGAACATTGTATATATGGATAGTTGAATCCTCCATTCCGATTGCTATGATATTATTATCCTGAGGATGGAATGCTAGGAAGGTTGAAGCTGGAGGAGGAGACATGAATGTTGTCATTACCTGCAAATCACGAGTTATTAGCATGACAAGCAAGAAGTAAATCCAAAACACCAGCATATGAAGGCATACCTTGAAAGTCATCATGTTAAACAAAGAAACTTTTCCACCAGTTGCTGACATAACATATGAATCATTCTTTGAGAGTGCTATGCATGGTACCGCTTCTTCCAGGTTGACACCTGTGACATCATTAGTCATAAGAAGACCACTGTTTGGTTGCCAATGCTGCGGAACAACATTGGCAGTGGCCTTTAAAGTTCAAAGGACTTCAGAGTTCTGCTTGCCAGTAAAAGGGAATATAGAGAGAAAAAGTCAAAAGTGAAAGAAAAAAAGACACAATCTTATGTAATAGAAGGTGCTGTACCTTTCCAGATGGATTTTGCTCATTACGGGGCCACTTCCATAGCTTCTGAACACCATTTGACCCAAGTGCCAAAATACCGACGGCAGAATTTGTGTACAAAAGGCGAACAACCTTCAAAGAGATGCAATAATTCAGGGATAAATGGTATAAAAAAATTGTATAAACCAGATTATAGAAGGAAATCATGGCACCTTGCTGGAGGTATCTGTGCTGTCAGGTAAGGTAACCAACCGACAGTGACCAGGATCCACAATTTCAGCTAACTGCCAGGGTTTAGCCTTGTCCATTGCATCATCCAGAACTCTTGGCTTTTCGACACTTCTACTCAAGGGATCAACTCCATTCTTGAGAGAAAACAATCCAAAAAAAGAAACCAAAGGCAAGATGAACATCATACCAATAAAAGATAGAAGCGAAAAACAGTTCTCTTAAATAAACTAAAAGATAAGAAAAAAAAATTCCACCATTGGCATAATAGAAAAATGAACGGGGTCACCAAAAAGATCAAAAGAAGTTGACCCTTAAAATATATAATATCCTAATGTGCTTGTGGCAGTATGAACCATATTGTTACTACTACAAAACGTGAAGCAAGGAACATCCAGCTAACATACAAGCATCGGAGAAGGCCTGACAGGAGAGCTCCTCTCCACTTTACAACTGACAGGACCAACATTTGCAACTGCAGAAGAGCCGGAAGCCTAACCAGCAGGAAAAAATACGTGTGAAAACCTGCATGTCTCAAGACGTGGATGTTCTCAAATAAAATTTAAACCAAAACAATCATCACCTTAATTGCAGAAGAAACAATTGGCGTTCTTAATGGATCAAAAGATGTTTCAACTGGTCTTAAAGATCTGAGACCCAAAGCATTTGCAAGTATTTTGAATCCATTATCTGCTGTTGTCACAGAAAGGAGATTTCCTTCCTTATTGAATCTCACACGGGAAGACTCTGAAAATTTTAACATGATTAATTAGACACCCACCAAATAGCAATATGTTTCACAAAAGAACTATAAAATCTCAATATTTAACTTACAGGAAGTCCACCCTCGGCTTCTGTGAAAGTGAGAAGATTGACATTATCCATGTCCCAAAACTTTATCTGGCTATCTTCTCCCGCAGCCAAAAAGTGATTTTGTGTTGTGTCAAATGATACCACACCTGCTGATTTCTTTCTAAACCCCACATAAGTCCTCTTTATTGCTCCTTCACTTTCATTCCACTCAACCAGAAAAGACTCTCCATCTTTACTTGTTCCACAAGAGAACAATCTGAAACAAAAGTAGACATTAACAGAAGTTGAAAACTAGAATGACATGATACATGTAAAATTGGAGAACAAAGGGTTAACCAAAGGTGTTGTGAGAGAAAAGAATGGGGAAGGAGTACAACTCAAAGTTATTAACATCTAGTAACTAAACTTTCTGTCGTAAAGTTCATGATCATACCTGCTTCCATCAGCACTATAAAGCATTGTAGTACACGAATGACCTGGGGCATCATAATCAACTCTGGAACCCATATTATCATACAACCAGGCCTTAATTTTCCCATTGACAGCAGTTGAAAATATGAACTGGAATGATGTAGAGATAATCAGCAAATGAAAGTAAAAATTCCCGTCCAAATATGAAAGGTAAAGCAATTCAGTTCTCAGCCAAAAATAAAAACTAAGCATTTAACTGAACCGCAAAACTATACCAGACACTGGCCTAAAATAGTGAATAAAATATATTGGACCACTATAGCACCAAACAGAAGATCATTGGGAGGAGTTATGATCGGGTGTACAGAGATGGCTTAGATAAAATAGGCAGTTCTTCGATGGATATTAAACTGGATGAGGAATCATAAATTACAGGTTGTAAGAGCAAATAGCTATATGAAATTTCGTTCATTCAACAAGTTGATGGTCACAGCATCTTCAGGCGGCAGAGATTGGTTATAGTCGCATTCAGGACAGAAACAGAAGAAACAGTTGTGGCAGTTTTACAGCTAAGGCTTCATCACTTATTTCCCATTCTAACCACTAAAAAGTATATATATTCAATCAACCTAGGAGATTTTTGTATTTTACCTGAATGTTCTCTTTATGATGTGGACAGATGGAATAAACAGATGCATCATGACCTTCAAAATTAAACAGCTTTTTCCCTGTTATCGAGTCCCACACCTGTCCACTTTCTTTCATTAGGATAAGAAGAAATATCCACTTTAACCAAACCTATTTAGTGAAAATTTACCATTTCTCACCTTTATGAGCTTGTCATCTCCACAGGTAACGATGCACAGTTGTTTGTTTGGATGAGCAAAGGCTAAGTCATTTACACCACCAACATGGGCATCAATCTATTAAAAAAATAAGAAAAGCCAACTCTCAGTTGTGTATCCTTTAGCTCTAGGGTGTAAAACATATCAACGAACCTCTAAGCGCTGTATCAGATCATTTGATCCAGGATAAGCGTAAAAATGAATCAAGTGTTTGGAAAATGCAACTCCTGCAGCAAGAAAGGCAATAAGCACAAATATATGCGAGCTAAAATGTTTAGTAATCGGTTGAAAAAGCACACACCAAGAAAATTTCCATCAGGACTCCATGTGACGCGGTTGACAGATATAGGTGTATCATTGACCATCATAGCCTGCAAGTGACTCTAATAACAAAATCAATTGCACTGTTGAAATACATAAAATCACTAAACATATATGTCACATTGCAGCAACAGTAGACATTGGAAAAAACAGTACAAGGCAAAAAGTATTGGAAAAAATAGTACAAGGCAAAAAGTATTAACATAGAGAGAAATCTCAGTAACTTATGGCAGACAAACCTGAAACGTCATCGAACATGCCGACATTTCCCATATCTTGAATGGCTTTGAAACCAACCTTTCCCGCATTCCAAGTTCCCAGAGTGTAATTTCACCATTGGCAGAACCAACTATTCCAATTGCATTATGTCATAAAAAGAGAGAAGTTTCAAGCTAGTCTTAGTGTCTTAGTGTGAATGATAAAATAAACCTTCATACCAAGTAGCAATGTATGGTTTGTAGGATGAAAATCCATGCTTGTGACCATGGATCCTTGATGCAAGGTCAAAGCTACTGTTCTTGGTAGGTCATCCAATGACCAAGCTTGCTGCCGTGGTGTAGGATATGTAACCTAAACATGGAAATGAAGAAACATATTAAATTGTTAATGAACCAACCCAAATGAATCTAAGATTAGTATAGTTGCAAGGTGACTGAACAAGAGATCGGAGTCCAAAAATAAATAACAAAAACAAATGAGAAATTACCTCCTCAACCGATGGAGCAGGGCGCAATCTTTTCATTAGCAGTTCATGATCAGGGTTCTGATAATCAACCAAGCCGGGTGCTGATGGAGGTGTTCTTGGACGCTTCAAGACTGAAACTGTTGCAATGGAAGTGAAATTAAATGCATAACACCTAATAAATACATATTTTAATACATGTCTCGTAGTATCTCCATATATAGAAAATTTTACAATAAGAAAATTTCTTCCTTAAAAAGTAACACATCCAGAAATTATAAACAATGGGAACAACATTCTAACATTAGACCGCCAATTGGAACCACAACCAAAAATTTGAGAAAAAAATATTTACTAATGTCAAGCAATATGCACTAATAGAACAATTGTCCAAAATATGCCAAACTTTACAAGGCTATTTCTAATGATTCAGAATTGAAGTTCTGACCTTGATTTTGTGGAACAGGTATGGATGATGCAGTGACAACAGCAGCTTGAACAGACGAAGAGGCAGAAGCATTGGCCATCCAGCCAGCTAAAGCACCAGCATTAGCAGCTGCTGCTGCTGCTGCAGCTGGTGGAAAGGGCTACATGCCAAAGGTAGGAGAAAGCATATGTTAGTTGATATTCTAAATATTATAGAAGTAGAAAAACAAATAACCATTCAAGGGAATATCAAACTGCGATAGATGTTTGGTATCATACACTGTGAGCTCCAAGAGATGTATAAGTAGCAGGTTTTGCAACTGCAGCAACTGGAAGATTGACAGGTGTAGGTGCAAGAGGGCCATTTGGAGGCGTGCAAGTGTGATCTGTGAACAAAGTCTTGATGTCTGGGTTTGGCCTTGGATTCTTGCATAGCTGATGCTGCCAGTTCAAGCTGTATGAACCATACATACAAATCAAAACATATATATTACTGGTATAAAAATTATATTTGCTTCCTGTTTCCGTAATAGCAAGTATCATATCACACCTTTGGTTGATCAAAGTCCTTAGTCTTGAGGACTTCAAAGTAGGGAAAGCAAGCTTATCACGGAAAAGTGGATTTGCTTCTATGAGTTTCTTTAATTCTGCCAACATTATACTGCGAGCAGTTTTTGTATCCCCATATTTGGACAGCTGCTCATTTTCCCTGCATTCAGATGAGAAAAGTACATCCATTCAATCATGAAGATTTCAAGCATTCATTTGAGTTTGGTTTACAATGACGATTCTCTCAAAAAGGTCAAGCATTTAGTTGCACAGCTGAACACAAGTTATGTAAGTTCTTTTATATCAAATTTCTAACTTATTTAAAACCTAAATAATATGTCCACTTGTTACCCTATCAAGTCTCTAGACAAAAAAACTGATTAATAAATCGAAATCATTCATCAATGCTATACCTGGACAAACAATGTAGTTTATTTGTGCAATGGAATTACCTGAAATTGTTGAGGGTCAAAAGTTGAGTGATTTCTTTGTAGAGTTCCTCATTAAATGTAGAAAACACCTTCAAATCACCGACCAATATTTCAACAGCCTTTGCCTTGTCTTGCCTGAAATATCAATAAAAAGATCAAATTATTTCAGCAGGAGAAACAATAGCAAATCCTTCATTTAATAGAAATTGAAGGAATCTTATTAATTAACAGTTGAAGCATTAGCGATACCGATCAAGTGCTTCCAGATACTTCTGCTTCCTTATCTCAAAGAATATCTTCATGGAATATCGATTATCATCAACTTTTGTAAAACCTGATAAATACCGCTCAACTTCTTCCCATTCACCTGCCTGAACTTTCTCTTCAAAGTATTTCATGTTGAAGAAAAACCCTGATTCTTTCTCAAGCCTATGAAAAAATACATAGTTTCAGACATAAACTCAGAGCAACAAAAATGATAACGCGAATGAAATAACCTAAGTCCAAAATTTATGCGTTAAAGAACAGAGAATAATTTTGCACACTAGCAAAATTCTCACCACTTCACTCACAGAAGAACAAGCAATACAAGTGAGTTATGATTTCTTCTTTCTATTTTTTTTTTTTTTTCCTTCTGCTAACTAAAAGTTTAACCAACTTTAAACAAGAAAAAACCATATTCATTCCGTTTAAATGCATGTCTCCGATTCAAAACAAAACATACAGAAACCAAATATTAGAACTCCATTGCATATCTTTCATTACTGAAGGCATAGAAACTTTCCCTCTACACCCAAAATCTTCTGATTTTCGCCATTAACCACCACTAAAACTCAAATTAGCTTAACTATTTAAATATACCCTGACTAATTTTACCATAATAACCTCAAATAAAAAGCAAAAAATATATATATGATTTACAAATTTTGTCTACATTTACTTCTATTTGCAAACACCAAAAAAAAAAAAAAAAAAGCATATACAAAAACAAAGATACGAATATACGGTGCAGACTTATAAAGAAAAATTAATTAAATAAATAAACATAAACATAAACATAAAAGACTTTACCTATGAACTGACTCCTTGAATTTCTCTTCCTCCAGAAACTGAAGTATGAGAAACACCAATTCTCTGCTCAACGAAGACATTTTTCTCCTCTCGAAGAAACAAAAGAAACTCGATCTCCCAAAACCAGCCGAGTCCAGGAAACAACTCGAGATCGAGTTAAACTCAGCTCTGACTTCGAATCTGTATAAATTTCCAGAGATACACACGGATTTCCCCTTGAGTTTCTCTCTCTAAGGTTTAAATAAGCTCGAAATTCGAGGATTTCTAGGGTTTCAAAGCTGCGAAGAAGAAGAGAAGAAGATAAAGAAGAGAGAGAAAGAGAGAAACAGCATCGCTATCTTCGATGCGTTGTACAGGGTCTTTCATTTTTATACTGACCTATCAGTGAAAGGTAATTCTGCTTATCACTATAAGTACGTAGGCTTTTCGAAGTTGTTATCAGCTTATCATTGCGTGAGATGATAGGAAAGCAAAGGGCGGATTCGAAACCACTAATTCAAATCTAGTGAATATTCGGTACACACGTCCAGTCGGGTCCCCCCCAATATCATCTCTTTCCCACCCCTTACTTCTTTTTCTCTTTTCGTACTGTCACTTTCGTTATTACTCGAGTTTTTTCTCGTGGTACCCTTGTGAATGTCTCACGATATTTTGCTTTTGACTGGAGGTTGGTTCTTTTCTCATGCGATATATACGGATCTCGATCTTTTGGAAGGCTCACGCGCATTTTACAAAGCGCCCCAATTTTTTGTTATTTCTGATTAATTAAATATTCAATTCTTATTTTGGATTTTCCGATGTGAGGTAATGGCACTCAACGTCCCACCCCACCTTAAACTTTTCCTTTTGTTATTATTTAAAGGAGTAAAATATCATTTGGTCTCAACCTTTATAACTTTTTACAACTTGATCCTTGAATTGGATATTTTATAATTCCTTTATAAATTCATTAATATTTTCAATATTTTTAGATTTCATATATTTTATTTCAATCTTTTAGCTGATGATATAATAAAATTTCAAAGTATCACGATATCGTATTTTAACAAATCTAAATTTAGAGATCAAATTGAAAAATGTTGCCAAATTCAAAAATTAATGTGGATAAAATAGTTTAGGGACCTTGGGAAAAATCTTTAAATAATATATTTTGTTGAAATAAGTTCCGTTTTCTATATTTTTAGGCAAAATGTTTTTTAATTAAATTTATTTTCATTTCATTAATACAGTAAATAAAAATCAATTAAAATACAAAATTATGTAATACATTAGTAAAGATTTTAAACTTATGTCTTGTTTAAACTGCAATAAAAAAATAAAAATGATTAAAGATTTAAAAAATGGACATATGACTATCTTTAAAGTCTATTTGCCGAATTGAAATAGTGTCTCAACTTTTTCCCAATAGAATTACATAAATATTTTCAAAAATTTAAAATAAATTTAAAATATTGTTCACAAAAAATAATATATAAAATTTAAAATATATAAAATAAATATTTTCAAAAAAATATAACAATAAATTTAAATTTTCTATTAATATTTATATTAATATTAAATAAATAAAATTATATTCATATTAAATAAAATAAAAATTCCCACCATTGTCCCTCCCTTTCCCCTACCATCCCCCTCTGGCTCTGTACTGTTACTGTTGGTTTTCTAGTGAATGTTGCAATATACACCTTAGATGACAAAGAACATATCGGAAAATTTTGGTTTAGAAAATGATTTTATGCGATAGTGAAAATAAAAATTTAAAAATTAAGTCGATTTGTAATATTTATAGTAATAATTTTTTCTCAAAAATATTTGTGCTTTATGCGGAACTTAAGACGGAACTTAATATATTTATTATATGATTTAAAAATCAAAATATATAATAGTATAAAAATATATATAATCTATTTTATTATTTTAAATTGTAATGCATATTTAATGTACTAAAATATCATTATTGAAACAAATAATTTAATTATTCTACAATAAAAAATATTAGAAGTAATAAATAACTTGAAAATTTATATTTTGCATAAACATAATATTCATGTATTAACAAAAGGTTACATGAAACATATATAAGTAAGTTAATTTTAACTTATGCCATGCATCTTTAAAGGCTAATTTTAATCAAAATAGATGAACTCCGATCCTTGCTATGTATTAGTTAATTAATTTATGTGATTAAAGTACATGTCTTGCATGCTTTATATTATAGTATAGTATACATTTCTATTGCAATCCTATAGTTTTTATATCTTGCTTTGTGCACCTTATCTAAGGATTGAAACATATGATTGACATGTTGACTTTTAGAAATAATTAGAAGAAATAGATTAATATAATACCAAGCTAAAACATACCGTCCCAAATATTACAAACACAAAAAGTTACCAAAATATCATCAATTTCCCGATATGGAGTCTTAGCTCAAAGCTTGTAAGCAGGGCTGAACAATTTCCCGATATGGGAGGCTGAAGTGGCATTTTCGGACTAGACACAGTAGGATGTTTTATTCCAATTAGCCTTGATCATGCTCTACTCGTCTTCAATGAAAATTCTTCCAATAAAATCCGAAACCTCTTGAGTAGAGTTTTGGACCGAGCGGTGATATTGAAGAAGGATCGACATAGTGATTTGTAGGCATGCTCCAATTTCTTCTTGATGTCGTAGTCTTGTAAGATGTCAATGATGCCAAAGTATAACACAACTTCATAAACTTAGCCACTATGTGAAAAGAGACCGCTCCACCACATGTATCTTGATCAAAGTAAACTACCTTGACATTCATACTTGCTCTTCTTTGGCATGTTTGCTCTAGCAGTATCAATGGTTTCTGCCAAAAGAAAAATACATAGAAAATTATTTAGAATTTACATTAAGTTTTCTTTCCTACAAAATCACAACTTCATGAAGAGGCATCAATACACAACACATAAAATTCTAACGCATACTATCAAAGCCCATTTAGGATCCAATTCCTAAAGTATCTCGAATGCATATATAATTTTTCACCAAGAGGGTGATGAACAAATGGTATGTCATATGGTGACGGTCAAAAATCATTAGAAGGAAAGAGACCTTAAAATAGAATAACTAGTGATATGCAGAACCATCGGTCGCATTCTCCACCATTCTCATCCACCAAGTTCATGAATCATTTCATAGAAACTAGATAATGGGTAACAAAAATCAAGGCAACTCTTGATTCTTATCTAGTAGGATCATAAAGGGCCACAATTGCTACATGCCCCACCAAAAATAAAATTGTCTTACGAATTATTTCCACAAAATCACTCAGACAACACAATCAACCTTCAATTATTCCATCGAATATGATCAAGTATCAACAGATTGATGAGAAATTTAAAATTTAAGCATCATCATGGAGGAGCCTTGCCTAATTCCACATCTATAATAAGGAAATAACTAGAACCAAAAATATTATTTAAGGAAGAGAGCAAAACATCTTGGCTAGCTAAAATTGATCCATGTCCTGTAGCTCAAACTTCAAGGAATTCTGACCATGCATAAACTTTTCATTCGATATGAATCCTTTTTGCTGCATAGGAAGGCATATTCAAATCCTATTCTTATTTCAACAGATATTATCCATTCAAATTTTATGAGGAATAGTATGGTTTTCTATTAACTTACACATGCTTGAGAAAGCGGTGATAACCCCATTTTATCACCTCTATTATCATCCGAAAGTGTAGTCAACCAAAGACTATAATCCATAATTCTCTCGACCTCCAAGAACTACATAATCTCGATCAATTTGCCTATCACCATGTAGTCATAGGAAATTAGCAAAATACAACGTATTTGTGACATAATAGGAGTAAAGTAATAAAATATAGCTTACTTCATAAGCTCTTGGAACCAATTCATTTGAGGCGAAACACATAATTAAGATCCGGTCTTTAAGGGAGTGGTTTCATCAATTTCCTCTTCGGCTTATCGGTTGGCTGCCATGGGAGGATCCTTTCGAGTCAAACCGTCTATGAATTCGATAGTCGAGCAAAAGCAGATTCCCCATCACAATGAAGCCAGTATACGGTATTTAACAATGACAATTTTTGAGCAAGTGAGATAATTTCATCAATGATCAAAGGCGGGAAGCGGGTATCAAGAGTAGTCTTATTAAATTATTCAAAGAAAATATAAAAAATGAAGTGCATAGTTGGATTAGATTATTAGACTATTCCAAAATATGTCTTCCTTTTTCTTACTAGTTCGGAGATCAATAACTCGATGATCAAAATAAAATGAAGTGCATAGTTGGATTAGATTATTAGACTATTCCAAAATATGTCTTCCTTTTTTTCTTACTAGTTCGGGAGATCGGATGAGCGAAATCATGATCATCAAGAGACTAACTTTGAGTTGCAATACCGGCATGATCGATTCGAGGAAGCCAAAGTGTTGGTCTTCCCTCATGCGATGGTACCTAATCATGATATCCTAAAGGAGACCACCAAAGGAAGCAGATACAATTAAATAAATAAGCATGACAACACCAATAGCAAAGTCAACAAAATTTAGAATAATTACAATGTCTAAATAATAAAGGTTAGAATCATTAGAATTAGAAGGATCTTCGTATCTTTATATCTCATCCTCCTCTACATCTTCATCAAGGTTCATCCAAGACACTAACCACTACAATTAAGAGAATCGACCATTTTTACTAAGAAGACATTTTACGTGTACAAGGAGTTACATTGACCATTGTAGACTCAAATGCATTGAATAAAATCAGATTATGCTATATGAAACATCTTTGAAGTTGAGATGCAAAGGTTGCTGCATGGTATTTTACGCACTTTCAAGTTTATAAATAAATTGAGAAAACCACGAATGTTGTTTCAATAATGCACGACAAATGCAACCTAAATATCGATCCGATTCAAACAACCATAAACCAAATCGGTTTAAACCATTTCAATTATTATTATTATTAGATAAAATTGTTATCGACTCTAGTTGAGAATGATTGCAAAATGAGATTGTAATATAAAATGGTTCAAATGGCAAGTTCTTGGAAATTAGAAATAAATTCTTTGAAAATAAAATATTCTACCTGAAGGCTTGAAGAATTAAAACCACTATTATTTGACAAAGGATGCCATCACAGATGAACCAAAGGTGTTCATGTTGCTCATTTATTTATCAACAAGGAACAAACTTATCGTGTACATAAAACCGCATAGTGAATGGGCACTCACCTTTTATATTCTCATATATCGTCTCATAGTAGGCTATCACGGTAACATGGGGGGACCAAACACTCATACTAGTTCATCTCTTGGCGTACAACAAGCGTCCTTTTGCTAGCTCTAAGGCTTTTTGGCGTCCAAAAACTTCTCCACGATTCCTAGTGCAAACTCCATGGAAGTTCAGGGCCCTGCTTGTAATGAGGTTGCCATCCACCGATACTCTGTTGTCAATATGACTTTGATCGATAGTTTATCGCACATTGCGAGGGGTAAGTGTGGCCTTTTGCCCTGGACCATAACACAACACATGTTAACCATCAGGAATATCAAATCTGAAAATTTCTTTTGAGTCTTTGTTGTTTTTTTCACTCGAGATCAAAATTTTTGAAACAAATATAATTACAGGAACCACACACAAACTTGTCACTTGTAATCAAAAATAAAAGTAAGTGCAAGCACAATAGTGAAAGTTCAGAGTTTAAAGGCAAAAGCAAATGATACAACCTCAACAGTTTGTATTTTGTAGTGACCATATTGCCTAATTATAAGTTCTAATGTATATAGTAGTTGAAATTATTTAATCAAAAGCCTCTAGAAACGCAGAGACTACTTCCCAGAGGCAGATTATGGTTCTTTTAATTAAGTTGATCAATTATTTTATGAACAAAACAAACAAGTACAATCCCATGCAAATTTTATAATGAAAACACGAAAATGTAAACTCGATCAAGATTATACCTTGAGTAAACCATGAGGCTCCAAGCACCAAAGTGAAGATGCACATATAGCTCCATAGGGTTTGTTTGATTCCGCTTGCTTCTTTAACAAGTTCACCAAACTTATCAGTTAGCAAATGCTTGGGCACCACCAAGTCCTCCCTGTAGATATGAAAGACCAAGTTAAAATATATTACAAAGAAAAGAATATTGGGAGGAATTAGGAGTAAGGAGGGCGTAACAAGATCAAGTTAGCACTAATGACATATCAAATTCGAATGACCTATTTTCATCGTAATGACATATTGCTTTTCCTTTTCCTAAAAAGAACGTAACTCTTGTAGTAAAAGTGTCCGTACCAATGGCCCGAAACTTCATCGACTTTTCTTTTCCATACAATTGCTCAACGATTATTCTGACAAACTCCATGGTAGTGCGGGTCCACGACTTGTCACAACTTTGCCATCCTCTTGAACTCTTGATTCAACAATTGTTGCACATGATTGTAGTTGCTCCATAAATGATGGGTAACGGTAGCTTTGCCGAAACAATCATGAATTACGAGTTAAATCATGCAACATTATCTAAAACAAAACAAGCTACAAATGGCAAAACAACGTATACCATGATCTACGAAATAAATTAGCTTAAAATATTTATCATTTAGTACTTACTTTCGGTCCCTTCAATAGACCCCATGAACCAAGTGAAGCGTAGGTGAAGCACACACAGCGACATAAAGCGCCCATCTGACACCTTTTTCACAAGACTTTCAAGAACTCCACAATCTTTAAAGTTGCTAGCACCGGGCATGCCTCCTAAAAGCAAAACATATATACCAATGACAAAAATAAGCGTTTTCCATTTTGATCTAAAAACATTACTCACATGCAAATTATTTTCTTCTATAAATAAAATAATAAAAAGCCTTTTATCTTTTGCTTTGAAAATTACTAGTTGACTTCCATAAAATAAAAAGACCTTTTCATTTTGGCTTCGGAAGTTAGAAAGCAATACCAATTGAGTCTCAATTTTAAACCAAATCTTGTTGTAATCATTCATATATTTGCACTCTGCATTTTACTTCAACACCAAAAGCCTGAAGAAAAGAAGTTTAAAGAAAACAAACCGGAATAATTACTTCTTTGTTCTCATTCTATGTTTATGTTTCCTTTTGATTATTGAGCGATTGATTGCCTCGGTTTCATAAGGTAAGGAAACAAAGAAATATATCGAGACCCATTCTGAATTTGACAATCAAAGATAACCATGAGAAGAGTAATGAAGTTTTATACAATAAAAGTTATGAAGTTATGAGGAAGAAGAAATACAAAGCAGGTAAAAAAGAAAAAGTACGAGAGGCGAAGATGAAGAAATGACGTCTTTATTGATTTGGGAAAAATGTCGGAAGACCAAACGCGTCTAAATGTTCCCAACTTTCAACCAGACTCACTTCTCCACTATTGTTGTACCATAAATTGCTTCGAATATGGACTCGAACAATCATAAACCAAACGCAGAATCAGAAATGATTTATTACTTTTAGTAAGAAAATCATTATCTCTCAATAGAATCTGGTAAAATTGTAATTCCCATAAAATAAAAATTATTCTAATAAAATAAATTCTCACTACTTTCCAGAAGAATAACAATATTTGAAACTTGACTATAAAGTAAATAGCTCTTTTAGTGCCATCTAATTATAGGGAGAGATAGAATAATCCTGGTTAAATTAGTAAAATACAAATAATATTTGTTTAATAGAAAGTAATATTCTACTCTAAGTAAAATGGGGGGCGACACACCCTTGTCGACACACCCTTGTAAAACTATAAAGATTGTTGCCCTTTTATCTTGTATAAGAGGATTTGGGTCTCTCTTGTATTGGGTTTCATTATATGTGTTTCATTAACCTTTGGACATATGTAATTAGGGCTTAAATAATTTATAATTAAGTTCCTGCTTTTCGCTGATTAATTATAATATTATTTAGTCACAAAGTTATATCACTATAGTACTGTAACTGAGCTCTCCTTAATTACATACCACTACAAAAGTTACTTAAACAATGCTCGTACAATGACCTTTTCATCAGTGTGTTACCCTCGTAGGATAACATTAATCTCTTTGGGATAAATTAGTTCTCCCAATATGATCCTATTTTATCTCATGGTAATCATTACATCTTCATTTGTATAAACTCAATTATCACAAAGACAAGTAAACTGTGACCACATATACTTTTCATCTATCATGTAATGCCGATGAGATGATATCATTTACCCGTTAATTGGGTTATAAATTCCACTATTGTGAACGATGCTACAAATTGCAAAAGTTGTATACCTAATGCTCTAGCTTTCGGTTCATTATCTATTTGAACTCAGGCTTTTACTTAAATTAAAGCATATGAGTTACACATACATAGTCCATCATCCACTCAAGATTAAAGGATGATAAATTGTGAACATCACAAGTGAATAAATCCATAAACGACTCTAGGACTTATCTTCTGAGAGTCATTCGCTTTGATGCCAAAGCCAAAGCATATCTCCAATTAGACTTAATAGACGATATGTTAGTCTTTCAATCGGTTTGCTTATTTTTCGATTAAACTAAAAACATGTTTAGGTTCATCTACTAATACAAACTATCTTTTCGTATAACAATTCCATCACGTAATACTGCTTAGTATTAGTTAAACATTAAATAACCAATGAGCCCATATTTGATTCTGATTTACTTTACATGTAAAAACATTGAAGACAATATACAAATAGTACATAAAGGGAGAGGGACGCAATAGGGGGTTAGGTAGGGGGAGGTTTTTTATTTTATTTAATATTAATATATTTTGAATTTTTATATGTTTATTTGAATTTTTTAAGAATTAGGACCAAATTGAGAATATTTATAAATTTTGAGAGTTAAATTTTTAAATTTATGACTAAATCAATATAATAGGTAAACGTTGAGGGTTAAAGTTGTTATATACCCATTTTTTAACTGTTACATCAGCTTGTTGTTTGTGATTTTAATGAGAGTGACCAAAATCACCGACCATGTAATGCGGATACTTAAATTGCAAACATTTTATTTTGAGTACTTAAAATAAAAATTTTGATAATCGGGTGACTATCTATATAGCTTATTCTCTCTCTTTTTTTCAATTAGCAATAAACAAGTTCAAACAAAAAAAAATTGGATTATTGGGCATCGTTTATCTGAAACACATCATAGCATGCCACGTGTTAGGTGGCGTGACGACGCTCTTTATAGCGCAAGTCGAGTTTAATGAAGTAACGTGTGGTGCATGTCACACAGTGAGTCGGCTTTTTTACCCAACTAACCCCAAAAAATTAAATATTTATGAAAATGACCTAGCTTAAAAAACTATGACAAGAATGATCTAAAATCTACAGTATCGACACCCTGATGGCCAACACCCAACTCAATCACCTTGTAATGATTGCATGTTGATTGGGTCGGGGCTTAAAAAATATTTATTTAGTGTCGGCACTGCAATGGCCGGCACTCGTATATATTTTTTTGTATACTTTTTGAAAAATATAGGTATTTTAGGTTCAAAATTTTTTTATTGGGTGTTAGCTTCTACGTGGTTGGCACCACAAAAGAAATTAAATTTTTTTGGGTATTTATTGATGCCTACATTGTGGTGGCTAGCACCTGTGTCAAATAAAAATACTATTTTCTGGTCCCGTGTTTCTTGTGGCCAAGACTTGAGTAAAAAAAAAAATGGTGCTAGCCTTCCCCATATGGCACCTGACGATTTGTCAGATTTTTTTTTTTTTGTTGGGCATCCCTATGTTGGAACTAGTGTTTAAAAAAATTTTGGTCCCGACTTTTTCTTTGCCGGCACCAATAGGCTGTATATACCCGTCATGGTTGAACATTGGTTTTGATAAAACAGGAAAGGAGAAAAAAATTTATTGAGATTGGCCTGATGAAGAGAAGAAAATGGGGAGAGAGGTTGAAAAAATGTTTTATCTATTTGGAGTGTACCATAAACTGGAGATTTCATTTATGTATTGGTAGTTATGTGTCAACGGGGTTGAATTATATACTATCACAAGAACCGCAAAGGTTATGCTATCAAAGGGCGGAAGTGTCGATTACGACTTACATGAGTAGATGGTAGTTTTCGCATATCAAACCTTGCATCACGAGAACCCAAAACTTGGGGCACGAGATTCCCGGTGGATCCATTTGAAGCTCGACTCAACGTTGTTTGGTTGGAAGCTTGAATAAGAGAAGTCATTGCGTTAAAGGGCGGAGGAGTCGGTTACGGTTTACACGAGTAGATGGCAGTCTTTGTGAACTGAACCTGGTATCATGAAAACCCCAAACTTTGTGCACAAGAATTGTGATAAAGCCAATTGAAGCTCGGATTAGCGTTGTTTGGTCGTAAGATCGGATAAGAGAAGTCGTTCCAATTTTTGCGCAATTAATAATAAAATAAAGCAACACTAGTGTATTTGATTGAGGGTGGTCAAACCTAATCTTACTAAATGCACCGTTGGGCCATCAGATTCATGATGAAAGAAAATTAAGCAAGGTCAATTTTTACGAGATTGTCGATGGACCTGATTCAAGTAAAATACGAATTATTTGAAGAAAATACGTTTGAAAATACATTAGCAATTGTGTAGTTTGATTGATCCAAAAATTGGTTACTATTATTGCACCAGAAGAATTTTCATAAATTACGAAATTAGTTAGGTCAATTTTGTAAAAGAAATCGACAATAGTAGAGGTAAATATTTTTTGAGCAATATTTAATATAAATATTAATATGATAAAAAGAAAGGAAACTTTTAAAATTAGAAAAATTATTGTTCTTAAGTTTGAAAATTTTATCCACAGTTGAACCGATATAAAATCAAGAATAATAAAAAAACTTTCATGTAATGTTTTAAAATAAAATAAAAATGGTTAGAAAATTAATCATCCACAATTTTTTTTATTCTTTATAAGTATGAGCCATAATCATAAAAACATATTCAAGTAATGGAAAAGTATAATTAATAGAAAAGTTGTAACAATTTAGGAATAAAACTTATCTAAAAATGATTAAATTAAAATATAATATTATAATAAAAGAATTCAGTATTAAACAATGCTAAATCAATCAAATAAGTAAATTAAAGAAATTAGTGCTATGAACAAAATTAGAAGAAAAAAAAGAACAGTTGCCTTGTGATTGTCGGGTCACATCGACGTCAAATGGCAGGTCGATGTGACCCGACGATCACATGGCAGTTGTTTCATTCTACTTTTTTTTTCTTTTTTCTTTCTTTCTTCCTTCCTTTTATATATGCCAATGGTCCCTCCCCATCCACCACCACACTACACCGGCCGGTTGGCACCCTCACTTGAAATTTCTTTTGTGTGTATTAAGTTTGAAGTTTTAAGGTAAGTTAGTATATTGTTAGTTTTAATTATTTGTTCAATTATTTGTTGTTATTTTGAGTGGTGATTGATAATTTAATTATTAACTATGCAGAAATCACAATGACTTCTCTTATCCGAGCTTCAGACCACACAGCGCTAATGATTAACAAGCTGATTAAATAAAACCATATAATTTGTTTTTTTTTAAATGTTGTTGGTGTCAGTTTGTAAAAGAAATTTTTCATTAGTTGTGAAAATTGAAGTTGTCAAAATTAACAAATATCGATTTTATCATGTGTATAGGATGAGTACCGGGTCTTGAGGCCTTAACTCCATGGTTCGGGATATATTCTCGACCATCAGATTATATCATACTTGGATGCCATCATATTTGGCACAACAACATTCATGCATATGTTCAACTTAAGGTCGGACTTAATATCTACCCTAATTGAACGATGATGCCCAGAGACCTAGACTTTCCATCTTTCATGTAGGGAGTACACGATTACGTCGGATGACATATTGGTTCAATTGAGGCTCTCGATTGATGGATTTGTAGTCATGGGGCCAAGTAAAGTGGCCAGTCATTGGTGCCTTTACTACCGACTACCTAGATGCGTCCCCGATAATGGTGAAGTAATATTAACTAGTTTGAAATTTTCTTGGTTAAAAGAAAATTTTGAAACATTATCAAGCAATCCCACTAAGTCTGAGGTCATTTGTGCTGCTCCAACGTATATTCTGCAGTTGGTAGATAGGGTACTAATGCCGAGCTCAAATTAAAATAGAGTTCACATTATTACTTGCCCTTATTGGAAGATCTTAATAATGTCTGATCCCATAATTGAGGCTTAGCAATTTTAGCGACGTTGTACCACAAGTTTTCTCAAGCGACAAAGTATGAGACGCAAGACATGAGCGATTGCCTTATTCTGTTGTAGTCTTTGGCTCTATACATGATGCCATTTATGGCATCAATGAGTCACCAACCACCCATGTGGCCACTTGTTAATAGGTAATTTCTTTTTTGAAAAGTTTGTTGCTAAATAATTTTATTTTATGTGTGTGAACTTGTTAAAAATTTATTATTTATTTTTCAAATAGGTGATGACAATGGTAATAGAGAGGTCGAAGACAATAGTCGTATACTGCCAAATGATTGAGGCGCACTTCGAGGACAACGTAAAATATTAATCCGAATTTTACTTTCTTAAATTACAATATTTAAAATTGTACATTTTCATTTAATTACGATATTTCAATTAGATTTATTTAACTATATAAATTGTCAATCTCGTAGCTTGTGTGAATGTCGTATTCGAAGGAAGACGTTGCGATAATCATTCCAGTGTGGATCCATCCAGCAACTTGTATGGACAACCAATACATTATTGAATAATTTTTCAACGGTGGAATGGCATAATGATATTCAAGTGCTGAGACAATTTGGTTGCATTCAACATGCCCCGAAAGATCCACAAATGTTTGACAATGTCCATGGCATGAACAAAAGGGGTAAAAACAGCAAGAATTTGACGGTCGAACATCGAAGATATATCGCATTGTGAAACGTCCGGCTTGAGAGGCGGCCTCATATTCAGTGTTGTATGTTCAACTTTATGCCTTCGATCGAGTACCAACGTTGGTACGTGGAGAATAGGAAGCCATATATATTTGGTGGTCAGTTTATGGTAGTCCTGCCATATATGCTGTTAAAGTTGAGTGTCAATAATGACAATGTATTGCAAAGAAAGAGAGGAAAAAAAACAAATAGAATTTTACATGGAAACCTTTTCAGGAAAAAACCATGGGTAGATGAGAAGAAAATTCACTATGTTGAATTCAAATGATATAAGAGGATAGACGATTACGTTTATTTATAGGCTTAAAAACCTTATTTTAATCAAAGTCAAATAGAAGTAGTGCAGTAAGATTAAAACACCTTATTCTAATCAACATCAAATAGAGAAAGTAAACTTATATTCGAATTAAAACACCTTATTCTAATTAACATCAAATAGAAAATTCACTTTCCCTCGTAGATCCCCTATTTGCCACTTGTATTTTATTTTTAACAGGAATTGGGTCACACAACTTCTAACACATGCGCTGACAAGGGTCTCGACAAGGAAGTTCGATTTAAGCACATCATCGTCAAGCTCAATCGTTTGGTGTAACCCAACCTATCTCGATGCCCTATCCTAAGCCCCAACATTTGACCTTAAAAACATACTCATATCATTTAGATATGAGCGATTGCAGTTTTAGTTACCAAGAATAACAACCACCTTCTTTCGAGGATTTATTTGGCTCGACACCTCTGGCTTCGTAATACCCCCACCACCCCCGATGATGGGAAATACAATTTTAGTAGTTTCTTTAGTCTACCTCAAGGAACACCAGATACAGAGTGTGCTAGTCCAAGTGCATATGACTTGCACGACAAATATGCACCCCTCATCGACGGAGGCCGCCGCAATATTACATGTTGAGGACAACGCCTGGGTCCCAATAATTTCAATATTTCGTAAGATGGTAAGCAAATAACTTACAAATAAAACAAATATTTTTTAACATGGTAAACAAATAGTATACAAAAAAACAAATATTCTTTAACGTGGTAAACAAATATTATACCAATATTATACCAATATTGAAGCAATATTTTATCAGATGATAAAAAAACAATTTGTAAGATGTTATGCAAATATTTTATGAATATCAAGTAAAAATTTTGTTAAAGACGTAACAAATATTATACAAGTAGAAAAGATTACGAGATCCATATTGTAAGCAAATATTACACGAAAAAATATGTTAAGAAAGCTAAAAATTAATAAACAATTCAAAGATACTAAATTAATCACAACGAATATTATATATCATCTTCCCTTCCCCTCGATCGAGATGATTGACTAACATGGTAGGTGCGATGCGGGAAAGTGGTCCGATTGTGGCCAATTGTTCTGCACACCCCGCAATGCTTAGGTTCACCCATCTCTCTAACTTTCATGTCATCATGAATCCTTGTCACATGTAGTCGACCTTTAGGATGCCTATGGAGTCTCCGATCTAGCAACAACTCGAATGTAGGCGGAGGTACTTCCCTATTTGAGACATTTGGCCATACAAAAAACTCGTTCCCCCAAATATGCAATGTGCGTTGAAGCATGTAGACTACGTCTATGAATTGTTCAACATTCATATTGGAGGTCGCACATGCCGTGTACACATGGACATGGATATCGAAGTGTCTGGAACTTTCTTCACTCGCAGCATGTGTTTGGAAGATCAACTGCATAGGACTTCGGCAGAACCCCGTGTGACGGCAGATGTATTCTTGCACCTAGAAAGTTTTCATATCCCGAGAATACAATTTTGTATTCATCGATCATGCCCTCCAAGCGTTGATTTTCATGGCCTTATTAATCTCCACACCATACATGTTCATGGAATCCATCTACTCCACTTGTCTCAGCCTCATTCTTGGCATCAATATGGTCAGCTTGTAGAACGTTGCTGAGAAAACAACTAAAATTGGCAAATAACGTGTACGCTTCAAGACAGAGTTAATCGCTTATACTAGGTTGGTTATTATATGATCATATCGATACCCCTCCACAAGTTTCTCAAGAAAAATTCCCATAATTCGAAGTTCTCGGACTCTACAATGGCAAAAGCAACCGACGGTACGTTTCGATTGCCATATTCTACAACCGCAATAAATAGTATTTGTGTATATTTACCATAAAGTCAAGTAGCATCAACCTGTACTAACAGCTTGCAGTGGGAAAAATGTCTTAAAATAGGGATCGAACGTCCAAAATAATGGTCGAAAAACTCGTCTCCCCACTTATAGTTCGTCGTCCGGACCTTTGTAAGACAGTGCTTGCAAATCAATCATAGTATTTGGCATATACTCATGCATTGCGACTATCCACCCTTAAAGTTCTTTGTATGATGCATCTAAATACAATTGCTCTATCGCCATTTGTTTCACTCATCATGCTTTTCTGTAGCATACCTTGTAATTGAATCGAGTTTGCATGTTGGTAATAAGTGTAATGGCCTAAATTCAAGGTTATCGAACAATGGTTTCGCAACCATAAATCCGATTTAAAGAGAAATTTATTTTAATATTTTTGCATGAATATTTATATGATAGGAAAAACATATTAAAATATCGATAGAAAATTTTACCGATTTAGTGGTTAGTTAGAAAAAGGAATTATTGAAGGAATTGGGTAAAACAAGGTATCGAGACCTTGATCTCATAAAATTGAGTAGAAAATATTTTATAAATATTTATAAAATGTTAGTAATGTGGTATTAAAATTTCGTTAGAAAATTTTAACGTTTGGGTAGGTAATTAAATGAAAAGGACTAAATTAAAAAAAGGTGTAAAAGTTATTAAGGATTAAATAGCTCAATTGTCAAATGAAAAGGATTTAAAGAGCAAATAAGCCCAAAGGAGATATTTTAGGCGGCATAAGCTGAGAAAAAAATCAGGAGAATTATTGAAAGAAGGGTAAAATGGGAAAATAACAAAATTTATTAAATAAAACTAGGACTAATTTGAGATATCTAGAAATATCTTCATTTTTCTTTACTCTCATCATCCAAAAACGCCATAGGAGGGTTTTCTAAGCTGGTATATCATAATTTTTGCACCAAGTAAGTTAATACTTGCCTATTTCTTGTAATTTTTGTGTTTTTAAGACTTTTACAACTAGGTCCTATTACTAAATTCATTAGTTTTTATCTCATGGATGAAATTGAAAGTTACCATGGCTGAGTTCTGTAATTTTATGATGAAATAGCATGAAATTGAAGTTTTAATTTGTTTATGAGATGATTTTATTAGGTAATTTCAATAGAAATTGATTTTTAGGACCTAATTGTGAAAATGTTTGGAATTAAAGTCTACTGCTTAAATTATGATTCCCAAAGGTTATAAAGAAGTTTAAAGTGATAGAATAAAGTTTTAATTGAGATAAATCAGCTCAATTGAGAAGTTAATTGAGCAGGGACGAAATTATCATTTATTGAAAGCTTAGGGGGAAATTGGTAATAAGCAGTTTGCACTAAAACAGTTTTGGACAGCAGCAGTAGACTAACTTTGAAAAATCACCATAAATTGTAGAAATCGAATTAGAAGGTTAACAAAATATGAAATTAAAGCTTATTGAGTCTAGTTTCTCATAGAAGAAATTATGTAAGCAATAGATATTTAAATCATGAGATATAATGAATTTTGTGAGACAAGGTCAGAATGAATTTGGGTTCCCCTGTTTTAACTTTAGAAAATCATCAAAAATTGGATAAAAATAATTAGGGGCTTAAATTTATATGTTTAGAATTCTTAATGAGTCTATTTTCAATAGAAATAAACGGGAACATCATCTGAATCCTGTATGAAGAGATAATTAATTTTTAGTGAAGAAGGGTCAGAACTGTCAAACAGCAGAACAGGGGTAACTTTAAAGAATAAACTGTACTGATTGGCTAAACCAAAAATTCTGAAAATTTTATGGGAAGAATATATGTGAGTCTAGTTTCAGGAAAAATTAACGGATCTTAAATTGGAGTTCTGTAGCTCAAGATAAAAATAATTTAGTAACTATGACTCAAGTAGACAGTTTTGAATGAACTAAAAATAATAATAGAATTATTGAAAATGCTACATGTGAACATGAAATGTATTGAATTGATGATTGAATTTATTTATTTAGATCCGGAAAACTCAAATACGAAGCTAGATCGAGGAAAGGAAAAAGTCTCGGATTAGTAGTCTTTGGTATACGAACTAGTATCGAGGTAAGTTCGTGTAACTTGAATTGTACTCTTAAATGCTTGAAATGTATGTTATTGATGTGAATATAATTTGAATGTTCATTGTATGAAATTTTATGCAATATTGATATTTTTGATAAAAAGGGAAAGAAATCCCGGTTGAATGAAAGGAAAATTCGATGGATCTCTGAAAATAAATTGACGGTAAAAGGATCTAGCCGGACGGGTGATCCTATCTTGATATAGCCCTCGAAGAATATGTGTAAAATGGATTTAGCCGGACGGGTAATCCGAATTAGGGTCTGAATTTAGCTTTGGACTGTAATTCAGATCCAAGCTCATTAGAGTAATTGTCGTTGCGAGGATTTAGCACTGGTGGTAATCCCGACAATACTCTATGAGTTTACATTACAGGGGATTTAGCCTGGACTGGTAATCCCGCTGTAAGGATGAGGTTCGCGGGAGTGTGCTCTCTGAAATGAAAATGTGCACACATGAATATGAATTGACGGACTCGGATTTGTACACTAAAGTGTACCTCTGAAAATCCATCGAAATTCCGTGTAATTCAACGGGATAAATATGGAAATGTAACAAAGAAATGGAAATCATGGTATTGATGAGCTCATCAATCATGGTATATATTATTGATACATGGAAATTATTGAACTAACTTGAATGTTGAACTTGTGTATGTTAGGATATATGAATGTTTATTGCATTGTATTGAAAATGTTAGGTAAGTATAATTCTTGTTACATGGATTTACTAAGCACAAAGTGCTTATCCTGTTTCTTTTTCCCCTGTTTTGTAGTGTGAAAAGCTCGGAGGTCGGATTCGGTAGGAGATACATCACACTATCAGCCTCAAGATTTCGGTATATAAAGAAACTTTATTTTGGAAATTAATGGCATGTATAAGCTAATAAAGTAATGTTAATATAAAATGAATGTAAGGTCAGCCATTGGTATGGCTAGCAAATATTGGCTTGGTATGTGTTGATGTTATCTTATAAATATGCATGAATCTATTTTGAAAATATGTTGAATTGGATTGGTTGATGTGGATTGGTCTCGGTTTAAAATTGCAGGAAGGCTAAATATTTATAAAGGGGCTATATTGAGTAAAAAAAAAAAATCGTAAACTCTGGTAATGCCTTGTACCATATTCTGACGACGAATACGGGTAGGGGTGTTACAATAAGAACCGGTACATGAATGGTAGACGTGTCTTTTACCAACGACATGATACAATTGTAGATTGTTTCCGCATTTAGTTTTCAATCGTATTGCATCATACGTGCAGTTATGCATGTATGAGGCCCTTTTAATTTTCTGATTGTCCACATTTGAGTCATCTACATTAATGCAGCTCAAATCCGCCAGTTGCACCCACTATCATCCCTCTAGCATTCCCCAACACATAAAGTCTATGTAAACTTTGATACTTTGTAGTCCACTGACAACCTCGTGTTGTATTGCTTTATTGCATATATGTAGTCTTTATTATTATCGAACCATTGGCTTACGAACAACTCTTTAACATCTGAATTTGCCCCCATAAGGTGAACATGTACTATATCTAGATATTCGGGAAACTTGCGTGCAAGCATCGCATCAGGATCTACAGTTAACATGTGGGTCCCAAGATCATTTCATATAACTATACCAAATATTGTGTTCCCGATCGAAGAGGGTGTACATCTTAACCCTCCACCAAGTCTTTATCGTCTATATCTTTCGGGACCTTATTTAAATCGGTGTCACTAAATTCTTCAAGATCATGATGGGATTGATATTCATTATCAGACCCTTTTATCACCATTTGCTAAGGTACCCAACACCTCTGGATATATCTCTAGACAAATGACCTGGGATTGGGTTGTTATACAAACATCAATCGTAGTTTTGATTTTTGGGTGTTTGTGATGTCCCTCCACAGCCCAAATGATATTCCCAACGGATATTAATATCAAAGTCAGATACGTGATATTGACTTACTTGAGGGACAAATTGAACGAGTTCGGGATCAATTTACTCTACAAATAACTCAACTAGTCGGGGGTTCTCGATATCAGGTTGGCAATAAATTGCGATCATTGTGGCAACATCATCATCATCTACAAGTTCCATATTAGATAACTTCAATATATGTATTGAAATTGAAAATTTGTAGAACAATCTTGACATCTGCTTCCCACAACGGGTAGCTATTTTTGCACTGATTTTCCGTTTCAATTCCGCCAACATTATTTGCTTATTGAATCTCATTCCTATTTTCTAGTGACTTCAAAATGCACAACCTTCTTAAATTGTGTTTACCATTTCTATATCGAAATGAACATAGACTAACAACATCTAGTTATTCATCTTCAACAAAATTTGTTTCCTCCTCAACAGAACACTGATATTTCTTTCTTTTTTTTCCTCTTAAACTGTTAAAGAAAAAAAACTCAACCAAAACATAGAAAAGTTCAATATATAGCCTATTTGTGCTGGCAACGAGATAACCAACACCCAAAAAGTATCATTTTTTTTCAAACACAGATGTCGAAAGATAGAAGGCCGACACCAAAAAAAATTATTTTATTCACAAAATATGGTGGCGACAACTAAAAGGTCGACATCGAAATTTTATTTTAATTATTTTCCCCAAAAAAATATGATGTTGGCATGGGAAAGGTCAACAGAAAAAAAATATTTTTTACCTGACACGGGTGCCGACCACCACAATGTTGGTACCAAAAAATACCAAAAAAATTGAAATTTATTTTGGTAGTGTCAGCTACGTAGATGTCGATACCTAAAAAAAAAATATACTTTTTGAATCGAAAGTTACTTATATTTTTGAAATTATATAAAAAATATATATACGGGTGCCGGCTATTGCAGTGCTGGCACCAAAAAATTATTTTTTAAACCCCAACCTAATCAGAAGACAATCATTATATGGTGATTGAGTTGGGTGTCGGCCATAGGGGTGTCGACACCGTTTGACACTGTAGATTTTAAGTCATTTACATCATAATTTTTCAAATTGGGTCGTTTTCACAAATATTTACTTTTGGGGGCTAATTGGGAAAAAAAGCCTAGTGAGTCATATCATAACTCATAATGGCAACGGATGAATGAAGGTCTTATTTCCTTTTTTGAATCGGGGTTTTATCGCGATACTTTGAGTATCTCCGATCGCGACATGATTTTATGTCTCCGCTTTTCTTTTATTTTTTGTATTGTTTGCTTTTTTTCTCACCGAATTCTCTTTTGGCTGACCAATGAGAAGTCGACATGTCAACTTCAGTGTGGAGGAATTCAACATTGTTTTCTTTTTTTGGTTAACAAAATTTAATGTTTGGACATGATATTATATATGAATAATAAAAATTAAAAAATATAAAATGAAAGTGATTTAGATTGATATGAAATGACAATCATAATTACTTTGTTGACTCATATTATTTTATATACCCTAATTGAATTAATGTTTAAATAAAATTTCATTAAAAATAATTTTTAAGTAAATCAATATTATTTAGACTGTTTATGTTTTTTTTGTGTTTTTGATAAGTTTAGAAAAATAAGGTGACGGATAAAGAGAAGATCACGGTAGTGTAAATGAGATCGGTTCACATAAAAATTAGGGAGATAATTAATTAAAATAATTTTAGAATGTTAGGAGATTTATTCTTTTTTATCGTTATTTAGAGTATCTATAAAAAATATCTACTTCTCGTCTGATAAGACGTGCTCAAATAAGCATTCAACCATGCTAAATGCGTAAAAGATGTTCATAAGCGTATATCATGAGACCTTATTAGTACGAGATTATTGTGCTTAAATGAACTCCTTATCATATCAAGAATATGTTTATACTTTAAAGTGTTTATACCTAAAAAAATGAATGGATGACTCTCTTCAAGAGAAACAAGTGGTCTTACCCAAAGATGTTGAGGGCAGAAGGTCTACCAACACATTATTTCAAGATTATAAATTTGAGTCTTGCCTTATACAAATGCATGAATATTGGTGTAGTTAATTGTTGAAGTACTTATTTAATTGAGAACGTGTAACTAAACATTACTTTAGTTAAATGTGTTTTCTAAAAGAAAAGTTAAATGTGGGTAAAAGTTTCATAGAAGCCTATACATTAGGAAGTAAATTGTATGTTGTCCTGTTTATTAAAAATAGATAAATTAATTTTTGTATATTAAGAAAAATATGTAAATTAGTCTTCTCATAAAAATTCCATCAATATGTTAAGTGATTATTTGAAATTTTTAAAAGTTTTTTTAAGTATAATGACTTATTTAACCCTTTAACTTTACAAAAGAAAAATAATTTAGCTCTCCTTTGAATTTTTATCTTTTTAACTATTGAACTTTTTTTAATATTTTACTACACTAACTGATTGCACATAATGAAAATTTTCAATTAATTTTCAATGAGAAATTTGATTTCTCTCAATAGGAAATTAATTTTTTTAGCTTTAAATAAAATAGAATTTATTATATAAATAAATTGCGATTACTTTCTTACAAAGTAACAATGCTCAACTGGTATGTCATTTATGTCATTCCATAATTAAAATAGGAAAAAGTTAGAAGAGTTTTACTTTAACAATGAGTATTTAAATAATATTTTAATTAAAAATATAGTTTCATTGTTAAGAAACCTTAGGTGGCCATGACAATCCTTAGTGTGACTAAGGTTTGCCGCTCCTCATGTATTGGGATGGGCTCTCGGGTTTATCTTATACACTAAATATAATTATATGTGTTATTTAGACTTTTAATCAACTTATATAATTTAACTAACTTAATAACTATCTTTTATTTTTCAAAATATTAATTAATTTATCCAATTAAATTATTTTTCAATCAAATTCTAATTCGTTAAAGTCATGACAACTTTATCATATTAAAATCTACAATTAAATATATTTAATCGTCTCGTTCAATAAAACTATGATGACTAATTAATTTAATTCAGACTTTAAACTTTTATTGTTTAATTCATATAAATTAAATAATATTTTGAATAATTAATTTAATTTCTAATTCGCTTTTTGTACTTGGGAAAACGTATTTACTTCGAGTAGTGATAAATGCAATCTTTTTTCTTTTAATTGACATTTTCATTCATTCTATGATTTTGGTTCTACATGAAATCTCTCGTGGGTTATATCGAGCTAGTGGAGGGACCGATTGGACATATAAAATTAGGGCTTAAATAAATTGTATTTAAGTTTTAACTCTTTGTCCGTTAATTATAATATTATTTAATCATTGATTCATTCCACTAAAGTACCATGATTGAACTCTCCCTTATTACATACCATTAATAAAGCAACTCAGTAAATGCTTGTTCGGTGACATTTTCATGAGTATGTTACTCTCATATGAACTTTTTTTTTTATTTCATTGGGTTAAATCCGTTCACCTAGTACGATCATATGTTATATCATAATAACCTTTAAAGTTCTCTTATGAAAAAGTCAATTACTAACAAATGATAATTAAATCATTTCTCTTAGAAAATAACTCGTGACCACATTACTTTTCCATCTATCATGTAATGTTAATGAGATGACATCATTTACCCTTTACTGGGCTATGAATTTCACTATTGTAAATGAAGATATATCAGGCATAAGTCGTATACCCAACGTACCACCTTTTGGCCATTTAGTTATTTGAACTTGGGCTTTTAATATATCATAGTACACGAGTCATACATACATAGTTAGTCACTTACTCTTGATTGAGGTAATTCACATTATGAATGTCACAAGTAAATTAATCCATAAACGAACCTACGATTAATTCGACTTGGGTTCTGTCTGATGTATTGTCAATCCAAATAATCGCATCAATATCTCTATCTTCTGGGAGTCAACTACTTCGATACTTAAGACAAGATATCTCCCATTTGGACTTGATAGAAGATACAATAGTCCTTTAATCGATTTGTTCAATTTCAATTAATAAAACCATGAATTTTTTAAATTACCTACTAATACAAGTTGTCGTCTCATATTACGATCCGACCACGTAATGCAACTTAATATTAATTAAACATTATATAATCAGTGAGCTAATATTTACTTATATTTTGCTTTGTGTGCAACAACATTCGAGGGCATTATACACAACATTAATGGAAATAATGAAATTTTATTTAACTAATTTATTCGAAAATTAAAAATATAAATCACCAACAATCTACACTTAAAACACTAAATCTTAATTTAAAAAAGTTACTTTATACTAAATAAATTGGTCATAATGATTAATCATTGTATATTTGAATTATTATATGTCTCTTAGTAAAGATATTTTATTATATTAATTAAAGAATAATTAGAAAAATTTAATTAATTTTTAGTAATATAACTGTCATTAAATAACCATGAAAACAAAATAGTAAAATTAACAAAATAGAAGATTTTCTAAATAAAATCAATAGATTTACCCATTACACCTGAATGTAGACACATTAAAATCAGAAGTACAAATAACATCTTGTAGAACACTCATAATGCAAACCGAAGAAATATCCAAATCAAGCTTTCAACAAGGTTACCCTAGCAAAAGAGTGCAAATCGCCTTATTAACTTGCCTACTAGTTCAATGGATGTACAACGATTGAAGACAGGATTTAATATCGAAGAAGAGGTGAAATTAGAAAATTTTTTAGAGGTCGAAATTAAATTGTAATTTTTAATAATCTAAATTTTTATAATTTTTAAAGAATTAAATCAAAATTTTACTATTTTAAAAAGATTAAAGTATAATTTTACTTTTATTAATTTAAAATTTTTAAATTTCTAAAGTGATTTAAATGGATAATTTTTCAAACTGGGCCCTTCGACCCCTAAATACGCCGCTGTCTCCTAGCAATCCGAATTTGCAATCATCAACCATATCAGTTTTCCACGCGTTAACAGTCTGATTCCACCATCATGTTATCGAATCTCATAACTTCAATCCACGACAAAACTTTCCACAAGGCCAGCACTTCAGCAATATGAGAATCCAACGCACTTGCTCGAAAATCAGATCAACAATGGACAAATCTGCCATTCCAGTCACGCACCACCGCTGCCCAAGCTGTCGCATTATCGCTGTCGAACACAGCCGCATCGATGTTACATTTCAATCTCCCCCTCAAGGGCTCCTCCACTGCTTCTCCTGGTCAGTGCCGACACCATTAGAAGTCACCAACTCACCAAAAAGTTGTCTAGAGCTATGCCATTCCTGCAGATAAGAGTCAGCATTTCCAACAACGTAGATTTCGATGAAACCGAATCGACAAAACTCGCTCGTTCCTCCTAAAGTTACTTTGATCAAACAAGACCGACTCAATGCAACGCTCAAACGATCCATGTCGTTAAAGCGTGCAAAAGCTGATGCCTCTCGAGCCTTAAAGACTACTAAAGAACACATGCATTTCAGTCTGGATCATACCGGATTAAATGAATTTTACTGCTATTATGCATTTAGTTTGATTATTAGTGTTATTTCCATTATTTTTGGTTGTTTGATAATCTTAATTATTTTCATCCCACTAACAAAGGATAGTAGAATATTTTTATTTAACATAAATTATTAATATTAGAAATCTTATCACATACATATGTGTGTGGAACTCATTAATTTAAAAGGTAAATATGTATTAAAAATAACATACAATATATAATAAAACATATTGTTTAAAACTAATTAATTATATTAGCGCATAAAATATTCATAATATTAAAATAAAATTAAATTAAATTGTGAGTAAATAAAATTTAAACACATAAATACATCACATTAACAATACTAATTGTACTACAATTATTTTATCTGAGGTTTTATCAATAGAATAGAATAATAAACTTAAAAAATAAACTTAAATAAAAAATAAGATTAATTTTAAAAAATAAGATTAATTTTCTAAGCGAAGTTTTAGGTAAATATTTTTTAGCTCAAAAAGTAAGAGCTTAAATTTGATTCGTAAGTAATCTCGTTTCATTCTTCTAATTATTTAATTATTTTTTTAAAAAGTTAAGAATAAAAGATGTTATTAATTGCGTTTAAACTTTATATTAATTTATTACATATAATTTATGTTGGGCTAAGATATGTTCGTGCAATTTTTATATTTAAAATTAATCCTCAAAATTTATTAGTTTTGTTTTATTGATGCATAAATAGTAAATACGAAGAAATTGACTTAAATACGACACCAATAAGACAAAGCCAATAAATGAGAATAGTATAACCTGCATTAAGCATGAGTCACAGACCTAGGTAAGGATTTGAATTTTGGATAACATAATTTTATTAACCGTTTTAGTTGGTCGGTTTTAAATTATTATTATTATTAAATAATAAAACTTTTATTTAATTTTCCTGTTAAAAAATTATTTAATTTTATATTAAGGTAAAAGGATATTTTAGTTCTTTTCAATTTCGATATTGAGCAAATTAACTCCTTTAAAAATATCGTAATAATTTAATTTCTGTCAATTTCAAAAGTAATTAATTAATGACAATTATTCACGATATTAATATTTTTCATCAAAATTTGACTAGTATAATAATAAATTTAGTGATTATAAATTACATATTCCATCAATTTGGTCATGATTTAACAAATTTAGCATGCAATATTCTTGTAAATGTGTAAATGTTGATGCTAAATTTATTTATTTTTTAGAATCAAAATCAAATTAACAAAATATGTAAACATTGAGGACTAAATTTATTATTATACCAATCAAAATCATGCACAATTAACAATAAATATTAATACCGTGATTAATTGTCTTTAATTGCTCACTTTCAAATTTGTCAAGAATTAAATTGCTCTAATTTTCTTGAGAGAGATTAATTTGCTCAATTTTGAAATTGAGAGGACTAGAATTTTTTCACCGTGATATTAATATTCTATTATTTTAAAATTTTGACATAATGTCAAATTTAACCTTCAACGTTTACATATTTTGTTAATTTGAAAATTATTCTTATTTGACTAAATTTGATCATTAACATTTTAAAATAATTAAAATAATTTTTAATGGAAATGCTAACTAAAATATTAAATTTTTAATGGCGTTGGCAATTTATGTATACTTCATGCTAACATGACAATATTTATTTTATGTGCATGTCAACAAATAATTAAAAATTATAAAAATATATTAAAAAACATATAAAAAGTTCAATAACTTAAAACAAAAAACATGAAGTACATGTGCATCGTCATGCGAGCTGCCTTGTTTAAAAAATTAACATTTTAATCAGAATTTACCTTCAAAATCGACACTTTTTAAAGGATAGAAAGTAAAATTTAGCTTTAAAAAAAGAATAAAGGCTAAATGTGACATTATGTCTAAAAATTATTTGTCAAAATTTGTTTAGAGTAGTGGACTAAAGTTCTTATTTGATATTTAGATAACACAGATTCAAACCCCATCTTACTCTTCTTAAAAAATATTTCTCAAACTAATTCGATCAAATAAATAAAAGATATTTAAAAATTAGGATAAATACACGAACTTTGATCTAATGTGTAATTTGATAAATGAACTTTGATTTGGTTTAATTATACACATGAAACTTGAATTGCGATTCAATTTTATTTTGTTTCAATTGTACACATTTAAATAAATAAATACGTATATTTATTTTCATATCGGGCTAATTTTATTATTTGTATTTGTAATATATCAACGTAAAATGATGTTAATTCAATAATATTAATAGTGGTTTGTAAAAATTAGATTAAATCAAAATTTCATATATAAAATCACACAATATTAGAATTCACAAATGACATTATATATTAAATCAAAATAATGTATATTGTAACGAGCTTGTGTTCAATTGTACATGAAAATATCCTAATTTTAATATTTATCCCTTCAAAAATTTCTATCCATCATAAAGAATGGAGATTAAAACAGAACAGAACGCTTCTTCCCCACGTGAACCAATTTAAAATCCCGCTACAAAATAAGAAGACCCAAAAGTCCCGACCAAGATTTCCATATTCATCCCTAAAGTTTCAACCTTTCAGAAATTTGAATTAGGGTTTTGATATTTCCCAAAATTATCTGAAAAAAGGAAATTGAATTTGGGGTGTCATAACCAATTTTTTGAAAAAATGGTGATCGATTAGGGTTTAGAAAACGAAAATAAAATAGGGAGTCGACACCAATCCTTTTTGATGAGGTGTGATCAGGTCACATTGAGATGAATTATTTTAATAAAACATTTTAGATTTATTAAAACAATAATTTTGGTTTACGAAATCTAAGAAAATAGGTTCGGAAGTCGATTACGTGCGAGAAAGGATTAGCACCCTCGCAACGCCCAAAATTAGTACCAAATTAATTAATTGATGTCCTAATGTAAAAAATTTGAAATGATTTTAGAATACAATTCTGTTTAAAATTTTTTTTTTAAAAAACTCGAATGGGATATTGAGATTCTCTTGTTCCGAAGGAATAAAATATTATATCCAGCACGATAGGATATGACAATTTGAATCATCAAATCCAAGATCATCTCATGATTCTCAAGACTCATGCATTGAAAATATCAAAAGGATATTCGATTATTTGGCTAAGCGAAAAATCGAAACTCAGCACGTTAGGGCACAATTTCTCGGATTTCCAAACATAAAATATTGCCTTATTTTGAAAGCTTTTATTAAGCAATTATAAAATGGACTTAAAAATATATCTATTTGTCTTGTTAAAAGATAATCAATGTCGGGCGAAAGTGGGAATTTGGATCATGATGCAATAACAAAAAAAAAAAACGTAGTTACAAGCATGAATAGTGATACATGACAAATTGACAATAATATTATACAAATGGATAACTATAATACAAAAATACGAAGTAAACGAATTAAATACATACAACGACAATAATCTCACAATATGCACCATTTAAAAACTAGCATTAGTAGTTAAAAGAATGAAATAAATAACATAAAACAATTTAAAATAACTAATAAGATAATTTTAAATAAATAAACCATAAAAATGAGTTTAAAATAAATACTATAAAAAAATAAAATAAATAGTATAAAACAATTTAAAATGATTAATATACAAAACAATTTAAAATAGAAAAGAAACTTAAAATAAATAATATGTAGGTAACAATTTAAAATAACACATAAAATAGTCTAAAACAAATAATATGTTAAAAGAATTTTAAAAATAATATATTGAAAATACGAAATAGTTTAATATAAACAATGTATAAAATATTAAAACAAGCAATAATAAAACAATTTTAAAACAAATAATTATAATAAAAAATTAAAATGGATGGTGCGTAATTTGAGGCAAATATCCAAAAATACCAAAAAAAATTAAAAATTACCGGAAAGGATGTGTTTCAAAAATATTGACCGGAAGGGCAATTTTCCCAAAAATCGCGTCACGTCGTAGCGTTTTTGGGGAAAGCGACCTAAAAGCGCGTCTGAGGGAGCGCTTTTAGCCACCTCAACAAAAACGCCCACGAGGCTCGCTTTTCTTGAGGTGGCAAAAGCGCTCCCGAGGACGCGCTTTAGGCCATTTTCCCCAAAACGCGCTTACGTGACGTGTTTTGGGATTCTTTCCATCCACTTGCAATGTGAAAAATGAAATAAGTTTTGGGCGGTAGTCTCGGCAAAATAATTATGAGGAGACGTTTGAGAACAAACCGTGGCGAAAACGCTTCACGTGGGACGCGCTTTTGCTCTGATGGTCTCGGGCACAATTATTTTGAGGAGACGCGGAACAAACGGTGGCTGAAAATGCTCCCGTGGACTCTCTTTTGCTACTGTGGTCTCGGCAAAATTATTTTGAGAGAGACGCTTCGAACAAAATGGCAAAAACGCTTCAAAGCGAGGTGCACTATTACCGAGTATCTTGAAAAGCGCTCCCGTGGGACGCGCTTTTGCTACATTGCTATCCCGCAAAATTAGGCTATAAATCGGCCAAATTTCATTCTCGGTTAGCGTAAAGCAAATTCAAGCAAAAGGAAAAAAAAATTGGAAATGAGTGAACGATTAACGTTGTTATTTACTACGATGGTGGCGTCGTGACAATCAAGATGGTGTTGTTTTCTTATCGGAGAACATAGCGATTGAGTTTTAATCGAAACGTCAATTTGGTAGAACTTCGCAAAAGAATTAGGCGTAAAATATTCGGAACAACGCCAATGAAAGTTCAGTCTATTAAGTATTGATTTTGCGCTTCGGTTGTGTAACACCCCAAACCCGGCCCATGAGTCCTGACCGGATCTGGTATGTCACGGAGTAGAATAGTTTGAGTCATTTTGAAAGTTTGGTGAAAACTTGGTAAAATTGGGCTAAGGTATGAAAACGGGGTTTGAAAATTTAGTTGGGCTTTTATAAACATAGTTGGGTTGATAGACCCTTTTTAAAAACATTGATCATGTATCATTGTGAAATCATCAAAGTGATAGTTGACTTAGTGAATATTGTTACCCGATGGTAACTCCTTTGAAAACCCGTTAAATTTTATTAAGTTTGGAAAGGTTACTTTTAACCGGTTCAATTAATATTTATAAATTTCCATTTGTAACATAACATAAGTAAAATAAAAATACATCCACATAATAAATAGCGGCCTTATTACAATCCCAAATAAAAATACTTAGGAAATAAAATAATTAAACTTGACGAAAATAAATTTAACTCCAACAATAAGCATGGCCGCCTCGAGTCCTCTCCGGCTCCATCTCCGCGATCTATTTATCTGCAAAATGTTAAGGGAAAGGGGGTGAGTCACCAAGACTCAGTGTGTAATCCCCCACCCGATAAAGCAACTCATACACAAGTTATTAATAAACATGCACATGCAACCCAACCTAACCATCCATACTCCTTGACTACCCCGTGTGGTCAAAACCACTGGTGGTCAAAACCACTGATGACTTAGAGTCACAAATCAAATGATGGGGCCAACCCATCGTGTGGTCAAAACCACTGATGACCATAGGTCACAAATAATCAAGTGTGGTCAAAACCACTGGTGGTACCAAACCACTGGGACTTAGTCGCAAATAATCAATCGATGTGGTCAAAACCACTGATGACCATAGGTCGCAAATAATCTGATGGGGCCAACCCATCTTGTGGTCAAAACCATTGATGACCATAGGTCACAAATAATTTGATGGGGCCAACCCATCTTGTGGTCAAAACCACTGGCGACAGTCCATAAAATCATCCCCCTCCTCTCATCAATCCCACCATCACATGCTTTTATATCAATTTTCATATATCATGTCATAGCATTTAATATCATGTGATAGCATGCAAATCAAATATCAAAAGTCACAAGTTAGGGGACTTACCCGAAAACCATGATTATGCCACAAGCTAATCACAACCAAAAGATTAAGGGCAAACAATAAAGTCATGAAATTAATAAAGTGTGTATTGAGATCTTACACACCTGTTTCTATCGGAACTCCTAGATCCCGAAAAGTCGATCTATAACGTTAGATCTCTTAACCTATAATTAGCCATTAACATAATTAGGGACATTAGGCCTATTCGGCCAAACCAAGTAGTATCAAAGGGACTTACCTTAAACGGATTTGATTTCCTAACAAATTCCGAAGCCTTAATTAGTCCCTAAATCCATGTCACATGTTAGTTTCGGCATTTAACAAAACTTTTTATTTGAAAAGCCCTTGGCCGAATGTGCTTACCAATTCACCGTGGAAAATAAATCCCGAAAGCTTCCCTACAATTGGTTTTAATCAAGTTAATACGAATCATAGGCCATAATTTTAATTCCAAAAGAGAGGATTACCCCTTACCACACTTATTGAAAATTGGCAGCACCTTGTTGGAGATATGATATTCGGCCTAATGCACAATTGGAAGGGCTGGAAATTTTTGTGAAGGAGGAGGTGTATTCTGCTAAGAGAAACAACAAGGCTGGAATTTTTCCGAACAATTTTGGCTAAGAGTTTAAGGAGATTTGGCTGACACAATGAAGAGAGGAAGAAGAGAAAGAGTTTTTGGAAATTTTCTCTTAAAGAGGGGTATATTCGGCTAGAAGGAAGCAAGAAGAGAAGAGAATTTTTGAAGAATTTTGACAAGAGAGGCTAGGGGAAAATTCAGCAGCAGCAACTTGAAGAAAAGAAAAGAAGATTTTGAAGAATTTTGGCCTCTTCCTCTAGGTGTTTAATCGAAAATTGACAGCCTCCAAGGAGTCCCATTGCTGGCCAATTCCTCTCTTTTAGGTGATAATTCCAGCTCTTAATAATCAAAAATAGAGCAGAATTATCCTATATCTTTATCTCCAAATCTCCTTCAACAATTTAATAGCAATTAAAACACTATTACTCCCCCTCTTCCAACCGATTATTAGCAAAAAAAAAAGCCTTATCATAACACTTGAAGAGTCCCGTATGCTGCCAATTCTCCCATACACGCCAGCAACAAAAAAAATAAAAATCAAGGTCTCGCTTCCTTGATTCGAACCGATGACTTCTTTGTAGGAAGAAGCAGCAATTTCCATTTTAAGCGCCCCCGAACCAACTCTCCCAATTGACTTTCATGTCAATTTACCCCACCATTTATTTATAAAGCCTTATACCTGAGCCCTTTTCCCTTTTTGCGCCAAAGCCCAAAAATAAAATCCCCTTTGCGCTCGTCTTGGCTCGAACCCGAGTCCCTTTTGCCAAAGCCCCTTTTAAGTGGCGCCCCAGCCACTCCGCCCACCTGCCTTTCATGTCCGCTCCTTACCCAAAATTTATTTAAAGCCTTTCTTTCCTGGCCCTTCCTTTAACGCCCAAAAAGGAAAAAAAAACATTTCTCCCTTGCCACAGCCGAGACTCAAACCTCCCCCCTAGCAACTCTCTTAGGCGCACCAAGCCACTTGTACCAAGCCCATTCTTGTGTCATGTTCCTCCTAAATTTTATTTAAGCCCTAACTTTTCCTAGCTCCTTTCTTTTAAGTACCTTAAAAAGAGTTTTTTTTAATTCTAACTTCAACCTAATTCGGGGTTGTTTCTAGACCCTAAATCATGCCAAATAAAATCATATTTATTTATTTCTTGAAGCCCACATGGAATTTATTTAAATTACAAATAACCCCTAATTCAGGGTGTTACAGGTTGATCCAGTGAGATATGACGCATTCGACATCAAAGGTCCTCGGAGCCTTGAGGCAATGGTGGTGACTCATCTTGCCAGTGGTTTACCCTATATCGAGGTATATGTAGAATTTTTATCTCCAAGTGATCTGGCTGCGACCTCAACATCTAGTATCGTTCGAGGGAATACACGACCCCAAGTCGACACTCTGTAAGTGGGAGGCAAAACACGAAGTGCCCGTGTGCGGTGGTAGTATAGAAAATATAACCCCTGCACGACACTCGATTGGTGAATGGGACATGCATATTCGTCATTCGACGTCGGATGGTAAATACGATTGGGGACGTCATCAACTTCTAGTGGATGGCAATCCAGATCTGATTGGGATCTTTACGAAAGATGTTTAAGGAGGGATGATGTATTACCGATGACATCCACCAGCGAGGGGCCCTCGTTTGTTGCAGGTTATAGAGGATCGGACGATGAATCCGATGTGGATCCACCTCAGGAGCCAGGGCCTGACGGTGCAGAAGTTGGATTATTTTCTGAACCGGAGCCCGTTTCAATTGTACCTGAAGAAGTTGAGGGCAGTTCAGATGAAGAAGAAGATCCGCTATTCAGGGCATACTCACCTCCAGCGCACATGCATAATGTCGATCTATCTCAAGATGATGCATTGGAGTTTCCTGAACTACCACACCGGACGCGTGACCGTACAAATTCTTCGTTGGATTCGGACCAATTAGAAGTTGGTAACCAGTTTTCCAACAAGAATACTTTTCTTAGTGCATTGAAACAATACAACATCAGGAACGGGGTTAACTACACTATGGTTAAATCAAAGCTCGATAGGTACGAGGCAAAGTGTGCAGTGCAAGACGGCACATGTTCATAAAAAATCATGGCGTCGTTGAGGAAAAGGATAGGGATGTGGGAGGTGAAAAAGTACAAAGGTCCACATACATGTCTTATCGGTACAGTACCACTATGTGTTCAATGATTTCGAATAACACTAACATTATGTAATGTTGCATTATTTAACGTACTTCGTTGACAGGTGTAACACAAGATCATCCGAGGATGGATTCAGGCATGTTGGCTAATTTAATATTCCCGACGGTGAAGGCCGATCCCAAAACTACGATCTGGCCTTAATTGGAAATATTTGTAGCCAAATGGGGTACACGCCCTCTTCTAAAGGCTTGGATAGCCAAGCGAAGCGTTGGAAAAGTTACACTACGGTGGGACGCTTCATATAATGAAGTGTGGCGGTGGTGTCGGTGTTGAGACGTATGTCCCGAAAGACAATGAGACCTTAAAGCGGAACCCGGCAGACTACAACGATCGTCGCTCCGTGGATGTGCAGTGTTCAAGTGCTGTTCGGACATTTAAGCAATGCCGAGATGCTTTTACATCGCAAGCCATTGGTGCAAATTGACGGTACCTTCATGTATGGTAGATATACGACGGCTATTGCTAGTGTGGCACAAGACGGTACGTGGGAGAATCCTTCCGATTGCATTCGCAATAACACCGGAGTCGGTGATGATAGGACTTCTTCCTATCTAGGTTAAGGAGGCATGTCGCCTCAACGACATATGTGTTATATCGGATCGGGGCCCTGGAATACTTGCGGCAATAGAACGACAGGGAAGCATGTGGCATCGCACACACCATCGATATTGCCTGAGGCATGTTTCATCCAACTACTATGGGCAACACCGATCTAAAAGATGAAGCGGCAAGTGACCGATATGGGTATGAAATATCTATTAATATAATTTCTTTTGAAATTTTCAATTTATTTGCAATTGAATAGTGGTATGTAATATTCGCTATCAACGTATATTGGCAGGGTACGAGATCAATAAAGACCGTTTTCACGAGATGTTGGCCAGTTTGCATACAGATAACGCCGAAGGCGCAGAGTACCTGTGCAATATTCCTTTTGAACAGTGGACACAAGCATATGACGGTGGCCTACGATATGGTCATATGACCACAAACCTGGCCAAATGCATAAATTCTATGCTAAAAGGAACCCGTCATCTGTTGATTACAGCGGTTTTGTGGGAGACATATTTTCATTTAGTGGCACTATTTTCGAAGAGAGCAGCGAGTTATCGAGGGCAAATACAAGGAGGCCATGTATGGAGCCCGAAGGTCTTGCAAGAAATTAACCGTGGGAAGGCACGGGCGAACACCATGCACACAGTGTGTCACGACCGCGACAGCCTATGGTTTCGTGTCACGGAGTTTGATAGACCGAACCAAGGTATTGTTGGCGGGCATTATCGTGTACACTTGACAAATAGGACATACGACTGTGGGATATTTGATGCACTTCGTTACCCATGTGCTCATGTAGTTGCGGCTTGTCATAATCTTCGTCTTGACCCCATGAGCTATGTCGACGAAGTCTACAAATTAGAAAACATGTACAACGTGTGGAGACACGTATTCCCACGATCCCGGATGAGCGTAAGTGGCCATCGGTATCGCTTGCACCGTATAAGTCGTCTTGGGATAGAGAATTGAGGCGCAAACCAAAAGGTCGACCTTCCTCGACCGAATACGCAACAATATGGATATCCGAGAACCGACCAACCAAAGTCGGCGGTGCGGGTGGTGTAGGAACCAGGCCATACATCTCGCCGTGTCCAAATCGGACTAGTTGACCGTGTTCTTAGCATGTTTGTCTCTTGTTGACTATGTAATTTCTATTTTTTGGAGGAAAAGCGGTGAACTTTTGTACAATAACTCAAATTTATTAAATATAAGATAATTAAAATTAAAGTACAAACACAAATAAAAACAACTTTTTTATTCAAAAATAAAAAATTATTACAATTTAAAAAATAAAAACAACCCATCCTAATCAACGTTGATGTAAGTAATAAACCAAACTTTTATTTTATTCAAGTTATTAAAATTAAATTACAAAATTACAAAAAAATTAAATCATTTCTATCTTATCAAAGATATTAAAATTAAAATAAAAAATTAAAATACAAAAGAAATAAAATTAAACTCAATTTTTATTAAATAAAAAATTAAATTACAAAAAAAAGAAATTAAACCATTTCTATCTTATCAAAGATATTAAATTAAAATAAAAATTAAATTACAAAAGAAATAAAATTAAACTCAAATTTTATTATATAAAAAATTAAATTAAAAAATTAAACCATTTCTATCTTATCAAAGATATTAAAATTAAAATAAAAATTAAATTACAAAAGAAATAAAATTAAACTCAAAATTTATTATATAAAAAATTAAATTAAAAAAATTAAACCATTTCTATCTTATCAAAAATATTAAAATTAAAATAAAAATTAAATTACAAAAGAAATAAAATTAAACTCAAATTTTATTACATATAAAAAATTAAATTACAAAAAAAAATTAAACCATTTCTATCTTATCAAATATATTAAAATTAAAATAAAAATTAAAATAAAAAGAAATAAAATTAAACTCAATTTTTATTAAATAAAAAATTAAATTACAAAAAAAGAAATTAAACCATTTCTATCTTATCAAATATATTAAATTAAAATAAAATTTAAATTACAAAAGAAATAAAATTAAACTCAAATTTTATTACATATAAAAAATTAAATTTGATGCATTGGAGTTTCTGAACTACCACACCGGACGCGTGACGATAAATTCTTCGTTGGATTCGGACCAATTAGAAGTTGGTAACCGTTTCCAACAAGAATACTTTTCTTAGTGCATTGAAACAATACAACATCGGACCGGGTTAACTACACTATGGTTAAATCAAAGCTCGATAGGTACGAGGCAAAGTGTGCAAGTGAAGGGGCACATGTTCATAAAAAATCATGGCGTCGTTGAGGAAAAGGATAGGGATGTGGGAGGTGAAAAGTACAAAGGTCCACATACATGTCTTACGTGCAGTACCACTATGTGTTCAATGATTTGAATAACACTAACATTATGTAATGTTGCATTATTTAACGATTTCGTTGTGGTGTAACACAAGATCATCCGAGGATGGATTCAGCATGTTGGCTAATTTAATATTCCCGACGGTGAAGGCCGATCCCAAAACTACAGTGCTGGCCTTAATTGGAAATATTTGTAGCCAAATGGGGTACACGCCCTCTTACCGAAAGGCTTGGATAGCCAAGCGAAGCGTTGGAAAAGTTACACGGCGGTGGGACGCTTCATATAATGAAGTGTGGCGGTGGTGTCGTGTTGAGACGTATGTCCCGAAGACATAGACCTTAAAACGAACCGCCGATACAACGATCGTCCTCCGTGGATGGCAGTGTTCAAGTGCCTGCTCGGACATTTAAGCAATGCCGAGATGCTTTTACATCGCAAGCCATTGGTGCAAATTGACTGGTACCTTCATGTATGGTAGATATACGACGGCTATTGCTAGTGTGGCACAAGACGTACGTGGGAGAATCCTTCGATTGCATTCGCAATAACACCGAGTCGGTGATGGAGGACTTCTTCCTATCTAGGTTAAGGAGGCATGTCGCCTCAACCGACATATGTGTTATATCGGATCGGGGCCTGGAATACTTGCGGCAATAGAACGACAGGAAGCATGTGGCATCGCACACACCATCGATATTGCCGAGGCATGTTTCAAATTAAAATAAAATTTAAATTACAAAAGAAATAAAATTAAACTCAAATTTTATTACATATAAAAAATTAAATTACAAAAAAATCAAACCATTTCTATCTTATCAAAGATATTAAAATTAGATTAAAAATTTAAATTACGAAATTAAAAAATTAAACTCAAATTTTATTAAATATATTAAAACTAAATTACAAAAAATAAAATAACAAAACTAAATTAGGGTTTAGGGTCGATGTCGGTGGGGACCAAGTGCCACATGGGGGGATCGGCGTGATTCTGTGTTGGATTCCTCCTTCTTCTAGCTTCCCATGGGTCGTGGAACCTCAAAGTGGAATCGGTTCTTCGGTGGGTCCGGTTTGGGTGTTGCGATGATGACCCACCTTGATAAAATAATGACCCGAGGTGTTTGCATAAACCACACGGGGTGATCGATCCGTCTGGTGAAGGAGCTCGGTAGAAAGAATCGCTCCCGACGGCCGCCTCTAATCCCACACCCGACGTCGGCTTCACGATCGGTGGCTAATGGGAGTTGTCGAACGGACTAACTCGCCATGCATTCCAAACTGAGGTGAGACTAGGAAAAGGAAACATATATGGGTTAGGAGGATACATATAAGGGGTGGTACGACCGCATAAATCGTGGACGCCTGTGATGTCGGTGTTGTCGGTTGAACCGATGGGCCGGTGATTGTGTAGGCGCTGTTGATGGGCCCGGTGATCGTGTAGGCGCCGTTGTTGGGCCCGCCTCATCACCTCTTCTCCTTGAATGTAAAGGGCCCGACGTTCCTTTGCTCGCATGAATTTGCTGCCGCCTCTCTTCATCCGACAACAGACACGGCTTGTCATGGATTCTAAACCATGGCATGTACTCCAAGACGCACGCTAACTCAGAACTATGATCGGTTCCTGTTAGGTAAAAAGTCATACCGGTTCTCCCACGCCTCGATATGTTCGACCAAAATCTTGGCCAATCCGTGTCAGCCGCCAGAAGTCCACATTGTGTTCATCATCGAGCACCTCGTGAGGCACGGAATCGGTTGCAAGATCTAAATTACCGCAGAACCCGATCGACTGGTGCATCTCCACGGTCACGTAGGTGATTAGCGGGACCTTAACGTACTAACTGTTCAGATTTTGGAGGAACTCCTCCTAATTATCGCCAAATTTCGGGATCCTCGTGACGGTGTCTATTGAAACTATATTAACATTACCAAAATATTAGTTATATACATAAATACTAAATTATAATAACGAAATTGACACTTACTTGTGATTCCGACCGTTGTTCCAATAGGAGCCGCTCATCCTCAAGCGATTTAGGTATTCCAACATGACTCGTCGGATGGTTCCACCTAATTAAATAAACTTTTAGCATGCAATTATACTATAAATCTACGACATAATTGTAAAATATAATATTAAATTTACCTCGTTATCGGTGGGAATGAATATGGTCGGTCGAGTCGAGGACGTAAAATGGAAATCGAAATCATGCCCATAATCGCAGAGTGATAGGCAACCTCCGATTTTGCTTTACTCGGCATACGCTTCAAGACATCTCCCCAAGACAACCTCGATAGCGGCGGACCCCAACTCAATTCACCTACCGCTCAAATCAACAAGTTTGAGAGCCATCTCGGTGGACGAGGTTTCTAGAGAGGTCCCAGATCGATAGCCTCCAATTATCTCGAAGCATGTATGCCCGCAAGATACCGTATTCTTTCTTCTTGGTTGAACCTTCATTCGATTGCGGAATGCATCTCGTAACCAAGCCATATCGATCCGACCTACTTGCATTTTATCCGAATGGCACCCAGGAGCTCGTAGCATACGGCCATCCAATCGAGAGATGTTACGGACCGGTGACTCACCGGCCGGCCCACCAGAATCCCAATCAGAATCGCACATCTTCTAAGGTGATAGTACACTCTCCGCATGGCGATGGAAAGTGTCGCCTCGGTCTCCACCTCTCTATCAACGCTACCGATCAAAGCGGGTCCAACTTGAACCCCTACTATCGTGGCTACGTGCAAAAACCCGCTTCCGCAGTAATTCTCGATCAATGGCGATGGGGACTGGGCATGTCATGAATATAACATTGCAACACCGATCTATGATTGTTTAAAAATTATAAAATTCAAAATTAATTAAAATTGCATAATTAAAAAATTAATAATATTGAAAAATTAACATTCAAACTTACCATTTTCATTTGCTCGACCAAGAATGTGCTTGTTGTCTAGGCGACGTAATTCCCTACCATTGTACTTCGATAAAGAATTTTAAATTTTCCAAAAATAGATATATTAAAAAATTATAAAGGGCTTTTTGTAAATAGTAAATGATATTTTGAAATTTGAGCGTAAATTTCAAGGACTTTGAGAGAAACTTGAGAGAAAATTGAGAGAAAATTGAGAGAAAAATGAGAAAGGATTGAAGTGTAACAAAATGAAGGGTTGGGGTATTTATAGTTTTTTTTTTACCGTTGGGGGATCGTTAGGGCCAACGGTCAAAAAATTTGATTGATAGATGCTTAAAGCGTCCAGGGGGCTTTTACCTCAAAGAAAAGCGCCCTCGTGGGGCGTTTTTTTTAGGGTAAAAGCGCCCCTCGTGACGCGCTTTAGGCTTTCCCCAAAAACGCTACCGACGTGGACGCGATTTTTGGGGAAATTGCCTTTCCGGTCAATATTTTTGAAACCCGTCTTTCCGGTAATTTTAATTTTTTGGTATTTTTGGGATATTTGCCCGTAATTTGAACTAAATAATATATATGAATTTAAAACATATAATATATAAAATAACTTAAAATAATATATAATAAGTTCAAAATAAATAATATATAAAAGAAAATCAAAATAAATAGTATATATATTAAAATGAATAATGTGTAAAAATTTATAAACACAGTATGTAGAGTTGAAAATAAATAAAATGAATAAATACACAAAGATTTATAATAATAAAATAATTCAAAAATACATAATAAAATAGAGTTTAAAATAAGAGATAAAACAATATAAAATAAGTATCTTATAAGATGATTTTAAATAAATAATACCTGGAACGATTAAAAAATAAATGCAATAAAGCAGTTTAATACGAATAATACATGAAATATTGACATGGATAAATAAATGACATGTTAGCAGGATTAAATCGGAATGGGAATAAAATTACGAGTAAAAACTATAATTTAAAGAAAAATGGAACAGGGTTAAATCGAATGGCACAACAAAGAGGAAGGGACCCTATGCGCAAATTACCCTTTAGGGCATAAACGCGCGGATCCTCTGCCTTTGTCGGGTCGGATTTCGGGTCTGAAACAAACGGCGTCGTTTTGCAGTGGAGCTTAAGTCCAAAAACGGCGCCGTATTATTCTTTATATATTAAAAAAAAAAAAATTCAGAAAATGGCATTTTCCCTTTCATTTTTCAGAAACAGTTTTGAGGGTTCTCTCAAATCCCCTCCCCTTTGCTCTCAAGTCTGGCCATCGGAGTCCTACACCGTCAACGACGGTAGCCGCCGTATACGGTGGCGAGAGAGGGTAAAAAGATGGTCATTTTGAACCCTTTTCCTTTCCAAACCCCGATCTAACACTAAAATACCCCCAAAAATCTTAAAATCCGAAAAGGCTAGGAAACTTTCGGATCTTTTTCGACTGTTCGAAAGGTAAGGGCTTCTCATTCCCTTTTTATTATCCGTTTTGCTTATGAAATCTTAAAAGAAAAACGAACAAGAGAATAGCAGTGTATAAAAATAAAAAAAAAAACTAAATAGAAATTACCCAAAATCTGTTCTTTGATATTTGTTTCGGAATTTTCTTGATTTTGTATTTTTATTTCTGATTGTATCCCCCCTTGATTGCATTGATATTCATGGCTTTATAGCCGAAATAAAAATACAATGTTTTTTCTTTTTCTTCTCTGCTGTCTGATTTGGCGTATTGTTGGTTCATTTGCAGGTACGGAGGAGCTGCTGCGGTGTCAGACGCACATGGGGCAACAATGCTGGCGGCAGCTGCCGCGCAAGAAAGATTCAGGAACGCTAGGGTTCTGAGTTGTTTAATTTTGTGGGCCTATTGGGCTTAGTTTTTTTACTATTGGACTGTTAATTTTTATTTTTCTGTTGTTGGTTTGGGGCCCGGGCTAAATTGGGCCTGTTCATGGGGGATTTGCACAAGGTCTGTGAAATCAAAGCATTGAAGAGGAAACCTAGAGAAGAAGAAGCCAAAAAAATCTTAGAGAAAATAGCTAAACAAGTTCAACCCATTATGCGTAAGCATAAATGGAGAGTCAAGCTTCTCTCAGAATTCTGGTATCTTTATCAATTTTATTCATTTTTGTATCTTTTATTCTGTTAAAAGAGAATGATTTTTTTCCTTCAATTGTGCTGAATTCTTTTTCTTCAATTATGATTGATGGAAGAATGGGTATTTACGGTTATACTACTGAAATTCAAGCGCTTTTCTTTTATGGCATTGAGATGTGTTTTATCAATGCTGAAGCATGATGCCGAAGGCAAATAATGCATTGAAAGAATTGTGAAGCGTTTGCATGCTTTGGGTTATCATACTAGGAGTTACTTTGGCTTGACTTTCAAAAATTATACTGAATTTAGTTTTGATTTTTTTTTTCAAATTGATAGTCCGAATAATCCAGCTTTGCTTGGGCTGAATGTGGGAGCTGGCATCCACGTGAAGTTAAGGCTACGAAGACCGAACCGGGATTGGGATTTTTATCCCTTCGATCAAGTTCTTGATACAATGCTTCACGAGCTTTGCCATAATGCTCATGGTCCTCATAATGCTAGTTTTTACAAGCTCTGGGATGAGCTTAGAAAGGTCCATTTCCATTCTTTTAGATAGTCCCTAATCATCATTTTCCAGTGCCAAATGCTGTTTCATGGCTGGTTCATGTCTATATTACTAATTTTCCTGTTAAGACTTGTTTAAGTTCGTGCTATTGTGTTAGAACCATATAAGCCCATCAAATGAAAGATTCTGGTGTGTGAGGACCAAATCATTAAGAAAGCATTATTAGGTGTGGCTGGAGGTTCTCAGGAGGTGCCTATATATGGATTCACGATTAAACATTATCTATGTGGAAAAGGGAGAGCTTATGTTAGTTGAATAATTTGATTATTGGTTATAATGTATTTGGGCCCTATGTTAGTTTTAATCCATTTGGGATGCATGTCTTACTTGGAAATTTGGACTGATCTTTGCTCAGTCAGTGTTCCTTCTGCATGTTTCCTCATTGTTGTCTATTTACTTGTGTTTCTGGAATTATTACAATTAAATAGGGGTTAGTTAAGGTTTTATGAAATGCACCTTTATTTTTATCTTAAGTATCCTAAAGATCTTGATATATGAAGATAATTTGGAGAATCTATATTTAAGTAGCACATGCTGGTTTTAATGTCTTTGTATATTTTTCCTTGTTATATCCATGTAGGAATGTGAGGAGCTCATGTCAAAAGGAATAACTGGCACAGGGGAGGGGTTTGATCTTCCTGGGAGGCGCTTGGGTGGATTTTCCCGACAACCTCCACTCTCATCTCTTTGTCAGACTGCATTAGCTGCAGCAGAGAACAGAGCACGCTTGGGGTCTCTGTTACCTTCTGGACCTAAACGTCTTGGTGGTGACAGCACCATTAGGGATGCGCTTAGTCCTATACAAGCAGCTGCAATGGCTGCTGAAAGGAGATTGCAGGATGATATCTGGTGTGGTTCCCATTGCTCTGAGATTGCTGGGCATGAAGAAAGCTGTGCTGATACTCTGCAGGATCATTTGGACTTGGAACAGGGAGGAGAGAGATCGAGTATCAATGATGTTTCCAGCAGACATGCTTTTGGTGGAACCTCTCTTAAACGAAGCCATGGACAAGATAAACCGGAATCTAGCTTTGTGGATTTAACTACCCCTCCTGTATCTAGATCTTCTATCAATGAAGGTGCCAAATCTCCTAAACGAAGTTGTAAATCCAATAACCTTATACCTCACCAATCTAGTTCAAGTGCCACTTCTTCTGCCTCCATGCTTAATGATGATTCTCCAGAAAATCAAGGAGTAACTGCGGTGTGGGAGTGCCAATCATGCACTTTATTGAATCCTGTAAGTGTTTCATGCACCAATATCATTTCATTCAAATACTTTGCTTATAAATGGATATCATATTGTTTAACATATATGTTCATGTTTTATATTGAATTTTATGTGCTGAAACATTTTGATATTTATATTGATAATGTTCACGCTGGCATGCTTGGTCCTGTTTTTGAGCTGTATATCCTTATCCTGTATGGTATTTGGCCCACATATTTTTCGCATTGATTGTTCTTAATAATCATGAATTTGAGCTTTTTTAGCTCCACAGGCCATGATATATTAATATTGGCATGGACCATGTTTGCTTTTGCTTTTTTTTTTTTTTTACAGTGTGAGATGCTTTGTGTTACTTGTTTGCCTCCTGAACTGGAGAAATATATATATATATATTTTTTAATGTCCCCTCTTGGAAACTTACTTTGCATGTCATTGATGTGAAAACGTTGCAGCCATTAGCCCCAATATGCAAGCTTTGCTGCACGGAAAGGCCCAGAGACATTGGCACCAAGTACAAATTTTGGTCCTGCAGGTTTTGCACCTTGGAAAACAGTGTGAAACTGGATAAATGCTCAGCATGTGACCAATGGAGATATTCACATGGTGCTCCTATATCAACGCCAGCTCCCAATGTTGGCACATGAGAAGTAATATCTCATCAATGCCAATTTGCTTCATCTTATTCAAGTCGGTTGATTTTTCCTTGTTACTGCTCGTGTTACAAGAGATAGTGAGCCATTTTCAACAGTTGTTTTGGTTGCTTATTACAATGCCCTTTTTTGTCTTGGCAGCTCTTTTTTTATTCATCTTTTGGATGCTATTAAAATGTTCTATTGATCAGAGTGATGAGGGGCGGATCTGGGTAGAATCACATTTTGGGGCAAACTGATGATGTTATTTCGTAATCTTTTCAATGTAAATACCAGCTCCTACCATACACTCATTTGTTGTCTTATGCATGTACAGTTTCTCTTTTCTTCCCATTTTTTTTTTTTGGTGGCTGAATTAAATATGAGAACTATGGGAAACTGAATAGAATATTTAAGGATATCAAGTTATCTCATTAACGGATTACATTAACCTAGGGATGGATTGCAAAACCTCTGCACATTCAATCATGCCCTTCTACAATGGCGATTTCGGAGGGCACACTTGTGGAAGCTCTCCATCGAGTGAAATGACATCGTTGTTGCCATAAGCATCTGCATTAAGCATTAGTGGAGTTTCAAGAGCAAAAACCCTGGATGGTGGTTAAAGATGACAATACCTTGGATGGTGGTATATTCTTACATCCAACTGCAAATTCCTTTAATTAAGTTCTCTAGACATGTTCATGAATTTATTGCTTTCGTTTTCTCTATCTGCCTTGCCTAGGTTGACGCTTACCTTTCCTTTGGAAACATATGCATCTCCGTAAACTTAATAAAATTTCGATTTAATCCTTTTGAAAATCATATAGATATAAGTCAATAAAGTGGTAAAACTACATTTTAGCTCCACTAAAAATATATAACTTAACCTTGACTCCTATAAGATTTCTGGCTTCAACCCTGAATAGACCTTCATCTGAACACTAATACCTACGACAAGCTAAGCACCACAGCCACTATATTTACCCTTCATTTCACTATAACATGATTCAAGCAGCCGGTAAGTAATTAACACCTACTACATCTAGTCTAACCCCCCATTTTTTGGTACATTGGGTCATATTCTCTCAAAAGATGAAACAAGGTCTTGTGACGTGTGCTGATAAAATTAGGGATAGTGCATGAAAATATAACAGAATTCTTACTTTCCGGTTACTCTTAGTGAAGCCTCCTAATAAAAATCAGAAGAGAGTTGAAGCTCTGGTAAAGTAACCAACTTGAACCTCTGCCATTAAATTACCACCAACACTATTAAAACGAACTTCAATCCCTGCCTCTCCCTGCAATATAAAAAGAAAACCCACCGAAATTAAAAAAATTTGTAAGTCAAGGAAAAACCAGCAGTATTTAATATTTAATTTACTCTTCGGCCTGTGTTATGAAAATTATTCAGATCTCCATGTCAGAAATGAAAAAGGGCTTCTTCTATTTTCTTCCCCAATCATCCATTGCGTTACATAAGGAGAAGTTTCTGTGAAGAATGAGCCACAACAACCCAACTTAACTTTTCTAAGTAATCTGTTGATACAAGGCTGGAGTTTTGTGGTGGTTTATGGGTTTATCTGGCGGGCGGAGAGCAGTAGGTAATGATAGCGGCCAGAGTTTGACTTCCTTGAGGGGCTGGAGCATGAGATAGTTGAAGAGTGTGACTGTTTGAGTCTAGAGCGAGAGAAGAAAGAGTTGCCCTGTTTTGGTGTCCGTGGGTTTCAAAAGGAACTCTTCTGATCATTTCCAAAGTCTCGTGTCATTTTGGTATTGGTTTTCTATTGTTTGGAGTCCAATCGACCTACCTAGATCCCATCACACGTGATTGAGGACACATGTAAGTTCCAAACGATCAATTGGAACTATCAGTGACTATGCTTACGAGGTTATGGGTAGCAAGGTTTTGACCACGCTAGGTTTAAGCTGGTAAGAGTTATTTTTAGTAAAATTAAAAATAATAGTAACGGTGATATTAATTACTATAACTATGAGGGTTATTGCCCATTCAAAGAGATACTTGGTCCGGAATCTTGTCTAGCTAGATGTGTAAAGTATGATGCCAACTTACGAGTGATAAGTATAACGTAATTGATTTTGTAACCATATTACCTTCCTTGGGAAAATAAAGATGCCACATTTTGAAGCTTCAATGGATGTTGTTGCTGAATAGTCTCATGTTAGCTTTTGTTGTAAAGAAGCCAATCAAGAAGCGAAAACACTACATTTTCTTCTAACAAAATCCAATAATACCCTTAAAACAGGTAGTTCAAAACGCTTACCCAGACCAGACCAGATACAGAAAGTAAAATAAAACGGAGCAGGGGTCTATCTTTAGGTGGTGCGCCGCCTTCACATGTGATCGTGAGATCATTACGTGTGCCCTCCTGATTAGTTGGAACTTACAGCTGTGTGGAGGGACCACTTGATCGTTCCAATTAGCCCACCGACTTTTTCAATCACGTGGTCTTACAGAGACACCTTTCTAACAACAATCTTTGCGTCACTTGGTAACAAGCTCATTTTCTATGTGATTTGCTGCTATTCATACCCATAGTGACCAAATCCATGGTCTTTAATCATTTGTTTGGTAGTAGATCATGATCTTCATCCATGGTGGGAAATCGTTTCTCAAATATCTCTTCATGTTTTTTTAATACCCTAATCCCCCATAAAATTGGCATGAATTTTATTAATATACTTTATAATTTAAATATTTTCTTCAATTTGTTTAATTTTTTTACAATTAATGATTTAGATTATGAATTATGATGTAAACATTATGCCAAATTTATATAAAAAATATGGTTTTAGTTAAAATGAGATTATTTTAGTTTTTAAAATATATAAAAAATTAAACATTCTTTTATAAACTAAATAAATTTTAATAAATTTACAATTGAATTAGGACTTTGAGAAAATGTAATATCAACTCAATAATATGCTTTGTATATAATATACACGCATATTCATCTTGAACCCAAATAATGTAATTATTCTATTGCTTTTATTATATTTATTAGTTGTTTTTAATTAATTTAAATTGAATTATTCAATTCAGTAATTATAATCATTTATCTTAATTGAAATTGTGGATACATATATTAATTTAAATATATAATATTTTTTAATTAGTGACAAATTCAAATACTATGATGTGAAGTTTTAAAAAGGTTGGGTATTTGTCACAAAAACCCCAATATTCCGACACGTAAATAAGGATGGGGATTCGAAATTTGTCAGCAATTCAATGCCCAATGTATTGACATAGCCGTGAAAGACATGTTATTTCCGACACGAATCCATTGTATTGTAAGATTTTGTGGGGGGTAAGTATGGGATTGGGGCCCTCTCGCTGCCCCCAAAAAGAAGGTGATCAGTCATGCAATGTATTTTTAGAGTGTAGCAATTAATGGTGAATTAGCCACCACTTTGCGTGGGTGGGTACGAATGGAGGACCACCATGCTTTTTTCTCACCTCCACACACTTCTTTGACTCTTACCTTTCTTCTGAAATATTTTTGTGTGTTTTCCTAGGATGCTTTGCTTGGATTCTTTGTTAAAAAGAATATTATAATTTATGTATTCGTTTCTTGAGTTTATAATATATTTTTTCACATTAATATAATTTTATATAAATTTTGATTATATTTATTTTTATATAATATTTAAAATTATTCATATTTTATTAGATAATATATTTTAACATAATTGAATTTAAATTTTTATGTATTAATAATAATATATATTAATCTAACTATTACTCAATTGGCATATGAATTATATTTTTATGTCCAAAATTATTCGATCTAATTAATAAGTTGTTGGAAATAAATTTTTTTCAACTATTTAAATAGAATTTGAATACTAAAGTCATCATTATCGAAAACATTTATTTGTAAATCATCCTCGGTTCAAATAAAACAAATTTCAAATCCTAAAGATTATATCAAAAAAAAAAAAATCAAATCTAACTTCTTTTTTTTTATGGTATCTTTAGATATTTGTTGAATGGAAAGGTACATGTTTTCTACCTGCCAAATTTGGTCCTTGAGAATTTGATATACGCCTATATATTTATATATGTATGCATAATATGTAAATTTGATTGAAAAACTTGAATATAATTTTGAATAATTATATATAAATATTACATATATTTAATCCTATAATAATTTTTGGGTGGAATTAAAAATATTTTTATACGGTCTTATAATTACTTCTCTCAATAATATTTTTTTAAATCCAAACTTGAATTTTTCTAATAAAAGAAAAAAATTACTTTGGAAACCCAAAACAATAATATGATTTAAAAACATTAATATTATGATGATATATATATATTTTTTTGGCGAAAAACAACTAAATTTAAAAAATATAAAAATACTATAGCTATCGTTTTATTCTAAGACTTCTCCTAATGACTGCCCTGAGTCCTCATTTGGTTCTGTGATTGGTTCCCATATATAATTAGCTTTATTGTTTTCATTACACTTCATGATAAATCTTGAAAAATAAGTAATTAAACTCTTATTTTTTCATATTCGCCATACAACCAAATTAAATAGAGTAGTCCAAAGAACGCGAATCTGGGACACTCACTTATAGTTTCTTAAATTTGCCCAACCCACTCTAAGATATTCCCCGAAAAGAATTGGGTATGCAAATTTGTAGTCACGAGGTTTAACAATGTTTGATATATGCATTTGTAGTTAATATAACAAGCGTGGTGTTAGGTAAGGTCAAGTCATTTAGGCTAGCCTACCCTACATTCAATTTAGATTATTAGTAGTTTTGTTTAACGAATTATTGCATGGGTAAGTCATGCCACTACCCAAATGGGAACTAACTAAATATAAATTCATTTCACTCATTTAAAAAATGGTGTAGGAATATAATAATTTATTGTAAAAATATTATTGTTTTTATCTTTTCATAAAGTGGCCGCATCATGTTAAATGGTGAGTTTACTATGTTTTTAAATGAGTTAGAATGTCACGTATTAAATCCTTATGAAATCACTAGATAAGTGACGGTTTTATATAAAATTAACACACAACATTTTGACCCGATATTATTATTTTTAGAATTTAAATTGTGGCACATGTAGTATATATAATAAATCCACCATCTCACATGCTTTGATTACTTTTTGAATATATATTTAAAAAAATCTAAAACCTTGTATACGTGGAATTTAACTGATTTATATATAAAAATAATAAAGGAACATAAGTCGAAGCAAGCTTTTGATGGTGGGGGCATCGGATGGGATATACTTTAGCTATTTCCTAATTAATTTCCACAAGTCTTTATTTAATGATTTTCTCATATATAATTAATTAATTGGTTTTTTTTTTTTTTTTTTAAAGCTGTGAGTGCATTCACTATCATATCGTCCTTTGATTTAATTGGGAAGACAATTTCAACATTCAAAGTACACATCAAATAGACCTCATGCTTTTATAATTTGTTTCTACTTAATTTCTTTCCAAAATTCCCCAAGTAAGATAGATTTTCAATACCACCCAACCACCAAAATATATTAATATTATATATATGTTACCCTAAAATTCAATTCAATCCAAGTAAAACTTTACTTTGGCTTCAATTATCACCATTGTTGATGAAAATTAACCAAATGCATGAAAAACACACTACAGGAAAATAGGGCTTTAGCGGCATTTAGACAAAAAGTGCCACAAAGATTAAACATTAGTGGCGTTTGAAAGAAAACGCCGCAAAAAACTAGGCAATAGCAGTGTTTTTGCGAAAAACGTCGCTAAAAATTAAGCAATAGAAACGCCGCAAAAAGTTAGAGATATAGCGGCGTTTGTATTAAAAACGCCACTAAAGGTCTAAATATTTCAAAACTCAAACGTCGTCGTTTTAAAAAAGGCCAAGTAATAGCGGCGTTTGTATCAAAAAAGCCACTAAAGGTAAGCAATAGCGGCGTTTGTATCAAAAATGCCACTAAATATCTAATTATTTCAAAACCAAAACGTTGCCGTTTTCAAAAGGCCAAGCAATAGCGGCGTTTTTATTAAAATGCCACAAAAAAGCAAATTGTTTCGAAACTAGAACAACACCGTTTTTGTCCTCGTATAATGATTCAATATAAAAACTATTTTATTTTGGGGTTTATTGTTTTGGGTTTATGGTTTAGTGGTAATGGTTTAGGGTTTAAGGTTTCAAATAAAGTGTGTATACATGGTGTATGTTTAGGGTTTATTGTTTAAGGTTTTAAGGTGTATGATTTGTGTTTAATGGTTTAAGGGTTTATTGTCTCGATTTTAGGGTTTAGAATTTTAACATTTATGATTTTGTATTTAAGGATTTATATATGATTTATAGTCTGGTCACACGTATTCCCAAAATTATGGTTTAAATTATGATTATAGTTTACGGTTTTTAGTTTAGGGTTTATGATATTGGGTTTAAGGTTTTAGATTTATGATTTAAGGTTTATTGTATATTGAGAGTGGATTTTGGAGTTTGATCGTATCTAGTTGTTTGTGGTTATGGGTTTATGTTTTGGGGTTTAGGTTTATGGTTTATGGTTTGAGATTTAAGGGTTTAGAGTTTGGATTTTTTAAAATATATATCTAAACAAGATAAATATAAATTTTATTTTAATATATATATATATATATCAAATATATTGATGTATTTAATTTTAAAATGTGAATTTATTTTTTAAAATGCATTATTCTCTCCTTTTTTATTAATTAATATTTCCATTTTATAACTTTTGTTTTAATTTTGGATCAATTTGACTTAAATCTTGTATGACACTAATTTGAGAAATAGTATATTTGTATTTTATTGTTCGTATATATAATTTAAAAGAAATTATAAATATTTTTTAATTTTGTTGAAATTTTAAATATTAATTGGTATGAAAGGCATTAGCGGCGTTTATCTAAAAAACGCCGCAAAAAGTCTTCATATTTAATTAAAAATGGAGTCATTTTTTGTGGCGAAGTTAGTATCACTAGTGGCGCTTAACCGAAAACACCGCAATAGTTGATGTATTAGTTCATAAAAACGCCGCTAATATGTATTCTGTGTTCATGAAACGGTACCATTTTCTGTTATTATTATTGGTGCTTTTAATAAAACGCCAGAAAAATGTTCGTTTTATCCATGTTATTATTGGCGTTTTAGCCCAAAACGCCACAAAATGGAGAAAAAACGATGCATTTTTGCAATTATTTAGTGGCGTTTATTGAAAAGCGCCGCAATAGGGTTAATTTTTATACAGAAACGGCGTTGTTCTTTTTCCATCCATTTTAATTACTCTAAAACTTTAAGCCAATCAAAAGCTTGTTCCCCTATTTTTTTGATTTCGCAAAATCCCTAATCTCTTCATCCCCTTTTGTGGTTCCCCTCCTAATCCCTAAATCCTTCTTCGATTCTGGTGCGAAATACTTTCCAAAACTGATTACTTCCCCCATTAGCTATTTATTTATTATTTTTGGGATAGGTCAAAGCAACCAATCGATATGTTTTTTTCCCTTTTACTTGTTTCGATTCTTTCTTCCATCTATCAATCGGTTCAGTTTGGCAAAAGCAAAAATTAAGTTTCCCTGCTTTCATTTATACTTTTCGAGTTTAATGGTGTTATTTGATTGGTAATGAAGTTTTCAATTAATCAAAATCATCTTTCAATCATTCGTAACGATTTTGAAATGGATTTGGGTAGATTTTGGATAAGCAGCAAGTTTTGGGGTTGTTTTCCTGCATTTATTTGCTCCATAACCTGCTATTACCTGCCTCTGTTCTATGAGCTATTTGAATGGGTTACTGGTTAAGGTCTTGCTCCAGTCAAACAGTTGTTTCGGCATCTTTGACAAAACGTGATCATGAGCGACATCAGTCGGTTATTGAACTATGTGAAGTTTTGTTTTTTTTTTCTATCTTATTGATCAAATGGATGATGGTTGACCATGAGCTAGTATAATTGGATATGGATTGTTGCTCAACCCCCATTGATTATTAGTTAATTTGGAGGATTGCTTCAGAAAATTTATCGACTGTTTCAAAGTTCTTATCAAGATATTATTCCTTGCAGATTACTCTTATTTATAGTTGGTGAAGTACCATGGTGAAAGGCGACTTGTATGCTAGAAGATTGGATCATTCTGTGAGAAGCATTTATTTATTTATTTCTAGCTTTTAAAATTGCTGTTAAATTTCTAATCATATTTTAAACAATAATTTTAATTTGGTAGGGTTTTATAACATATTTGTAATTTTATAAATATTTTGCCAGTACTCCTGTACTTAATTTGATCAATTTTAGTTTATGTATTCTTTGAATTGGTAAATTTTAGCTTCAATAATTTCCAAAATTTGAAACTTTAGTCTCAACCAAATGATAGTAGTTAAATGTGTTTGGAGTTTCATTTTGCTATTAGTGTCGTATTATGATCATGATAGTAACAGTAGTTACTTGGAGTTTCCAAAATCCCCTGCTTGGTTGGTGCGGATAGAAAGAAACATGTTGTTAATAATGTGTAAAATGTATTATGTGAATCCATGTTACTTGGGATGGTAACAAACACTTATAAATTTTGACGATTTTAATTATATATTTTAGGTGAAATTCCATCGGTGATTGGAAACCTAATTTCCCTCCTATAGATTGGTGGTAATAACTTAACAGGTATAAAATCATTTTTATTCTTCTTTTTGTTGTTACAGTTATGGAATCCCTTTTAATTGTACTAGAATTTTGCTATATTTTTCTTGCGTTTTTTTAACTTCTGACTATAATATAGAAAACAATTAATTAGACATATGATCCTTTAACTAAGTACTTTGGAGTTAGAAAATATCAATAATTTGAATTACAAATTACTTAAATTAAGTATACCAAATATGATAATTTGAATATTAAACTCGTTATCTTAGATTAATGAAACATGTCCATCTTGACATTGCCAAACCAGAAAGCAGTTAAATTTTCAAGATCTATCTGCTGTTGGATTTGAAAATGCTACTTTGTGTTTTTCTGATTTCATCTTACCTTTCTGAGTAGAGGGACCTAACCTATAATTGGATCCTTATTTTTTTTTTTTATAAGTTGAATTGATTAGTACCGTTGTTGATTATTTTTTATTTTTTATTTTGCATTATTTTTGCAAGTATTATCACTCTTGAACTCTTGTCTTATTGTGTAATTTGTAAAGCTAATATAGAAATTGAGATGCTGTAACGGTTCTTATGATTGTTGAGAAAGAAAAATGAACAAAATTTAAGCATTATTCTCATTATATATCCCTTAAACTAGTGCTATATGTTAATTTTCATTTTGTTTAAGTTGATATTCATTAGTTCTATTATTGAGGATTTGTTGCTTATTTTTGCAAGTAGTGTTACTTTGAAACTAATCTTTATGACTGTTGTTGATGATGATATTTGTTAAACTAGTGCTATATTTCATTTTGTTTCATATTCCTTAAACTAATCTATACTTTTGTTTTGTATACCTTAAACTGGTGCTATATTTCATTCTATACATTTCTTGCCTTTTGTATTATACTGAAGCTGGTTCTTTCTATTTCACTGCCTATTATCTGTCTGCTCTTATATTGTTTTGAACTTTTTGTTTTGCCTTTTTGGGTTGTTGAATTTCGGATTATAGTGTTTTTGGGAAATAATTAATCTGTCTTGACAAGTAGGTTTTCAAGTTGAAAGTATTTTCTTTCTACAACTCATATTTTTGAAACTTCTCTTTATGCCACCTCCTTTTTTGTTGGTATAGTGCAGCTTGATACTGCAATTTCAGAATCAAAAGCTTTTACAAAAGTTAGAGGCTCAAAAGGTTGAGTATTCTGCTCTTGAGGACAAGTTCTTTGAACTGAAGGAGAAACAAAAAGTCATATGATTCCACATTGAAAGTGGTGAATAAATGTTGGGAAGCAATAAGCCCCTATCCTAACTGTTACACAATTTTATGCATTTTCTGCTTATTAGAAAAGATGGAAGTTGTACTTATATCTTTTAGGTTTTTTGTTTTATATGGAAATTGACATTAACCTTTTACAATAGCTAATTACTGACTTGGAATCACATTCCACCAACACAAGAGAGTTAATAAGACAAGTTGTTGGACGTGCAGCCAATACGGGTGAGGATTTTCTGCCAAGTTTTGCTTTCTTTTATTGTTGTTATGGGCACTTGTAATGGACTGTTAACAGAATTCCAAGGACCATGCTTTCTTTCTTGTTGGTCATCAGCTAGCTAACGCAAAATTGAAAACTTAATGTGCTTGTTAAATAGTGTGTGATTCTTTTAATGCTATTCCAATGTCATGTTATTGGCATGTGCTTGCCGATACTAGGAAACCAATGAAAGTATCAAGTGAATTTATTGTTGAATCTTTAGAATCTTAAAATCATGCAAGCCTTCTCATTGTTTAATTCACGTAATTATTTTCGTGATCTGAGATATTTTGATCTCAAAGCTCAAATTTTGGCTTCACATTTAAGTTTTTGGTATACGATAGATTTTGGCTTCACAGGTAAGTTTTGGTATACGACATATACTATATGGTTATAATAAATTGGTTAATTGAGTTGATATCACGATTCATTCTAAATATTTGCAACTTGGAAAAACTAGTTATCAGATGTGGTGGGATTTTTCTGAGATAGTACATGTAACTCAGCTCCAACATCTTCAATTATGTAGTCACCTTGCATTTGAGCTTCACTAATTCTATCAAATTCATTCAATAACCCTTCACAAAACCAATACTCTATTAATCTCTGCCTTAAATTCATTATATCTTATTTAAGGGTAAAATAGTTTAAATGTAATTTTTTTTAATTTTTTTATTTGTAAGTTATGCTAACTTTATTTTACAATTGTCATCCAGTTTTCTGCCTTCAATTCTCTATTATCTGCAATCCAGGTTGCTTAGCTTCAATCCATATTGTCTCAGGTATGAAAGGTGTACCTCCTTTGTTTATTTGATATTGTTAGATTATGGCATTATTTTGACATTGAAAATCAAATTAGGAATGTGTGATTGTTAGGATGGTAGGGCATTATTTTTTCTTTTTTATTAAATGTTATTTAAACATATACAATATGGTTATAATAAAACAGTGAAAATTGAAATATTTTATTTTGCCACTTTATTGATGTGTTTGGTATTGCTTGATAAAATTAAAAAATGAAAATAAATAAAATATGAATCATCGAAACTAAATTATTTGATTCCAATAATACAATTTTGTGCACCAATGGTGATGTGACATCGTTTGGTGATTGATAGTGCATAGAATTAATATGTTGACTATAAAATTAGAAGCTTTGAGGACGACTATAAAATAGTTTAAATGTAATTTTGTTTTATTTGTAAGTTATGCTTACTTTATTTTACAATTGTCATCTAGTTTTCTACCTTCAATTCTCTGTTATCTGCAATCTAGTTTGCTTAGCTGCAATCCATATTGTCTCAGGTAAGAAAGGTGTACTTCATTTCTTTATTTGATATTGTTAGATTATGGCATTATTTTGGCATTGACAGTTATATCATGATGAATTTATCCAAATTACTGTCCAAATTATTGTTTATTATCCTGCTTGGTTGGTATATATTCTGTTTATTATATTGCTGTCTAAAAAAAAAAGATTCAAAGTATATAGGCTGAAAACCTAACGGGTTGCCTTATATCTTATTGTAAGATATAATGAATCATTCCCATGTGTAACAATACCATGTATGATGAATCTTAAAAAAATTCTGTCCAAATTGCTATTTATTATCTTGCTTGGTTGAACTGCTATATATTCTGTTTAATATGTTGCTGTTTATTATATTGTTACAATTGGTATAAAATAACATATTTAATCATTAGCTTAATGGATCCATTTTTATATTAATAATATTTGATTTTATATTAATAATGTTTGACCATATAATTAATTAGTTGCTTATGACATATTTGGTATCCTCTATTCATTGCTTTTAAGTAGTTCTAGATTTAGAAATTATATTGTAAATATGATTAATAAATTAATTTATACACATCTCGATTAAAAAGCATTAATAAAAATATTTAATTTATTATAAAATCAATTTAAACAAATTTTGCAAATATATTTAAATTAATTTTTTATATTTAAAACACATTGAACAAATACTATTTACAATAATATTGTTTTTAATTTTAAAATACTATTTTAATATTATTTGTAAAACAATTTATAAATATTCTTTTAATTGTTCTAAAATACAATTTTAACATTATTAAAATACTTTGTAAAATACTATTTTAATTCCATATTTATTATATGAATTAGTGTAATTAATACCTCTAAGTGATAATTCAAATAATTATCCAACCCATGAACACTTCTAACCACACCCTTACTTTGCATGTAAAATGTAAAATTTCTTAAATAATTTACATGTTATATTTTGTATAAACTAATACTCACATGCAAAGACTACAACAACATAAAATTATCATTCTTCATTTTAGATCTAAAAGATGAACATCGTACATATTTGTAATGATAAATAAAAATTAACATCGTATATATTTCATTTATTATTATTAATTTATTTCAAATCATATATTTTATTATTTATTATATGTTATTTTAAAATGAAAATCATATTCTTAAGAAATGGCGTGTGATAGAATTTGTAATATTATTAAACTTTAGAAACTAATTCTAACCTTGTTTAATTTATTTCAAAAGTAGAAAAAGAAAAAGAAGTTGGCTTTTGTAGCCTAGAGAGACTTGCCTGATTTTGAGGTACAATAATTTTCTTGCACTTATAATCATTTTTTTAATGTGAAAAAGTAAATCTAAAGTCTCAAGTGCTTTTCATTTTCCATCCTTTATTGCGCGACTGAGATCTTCTGTTGAAATTTGCTAATTTATCAAATGTTTAATTATGACTTCGTTTTTATTTTTAAATATTTAAATTTTAATTTCTTTAGTTTTTATTTAGTTTCTCTATTATTTTAATTTAATCTAAATAATAATAGTATTAAAAATATTTTGGTAAATTTTAAAATTAAAAGTGGAATAAGCAAATAAAAACGTTTTTAAAAATGCTTGAAAGAAAGCGATATATATTTTTATTTGCTTTATACATAGATCCTAAGTGGTATTTTAAAATATTATATAAATTGATTTAACAAAATTAAAAATAGAGATGATATAAATAGTAAAAGCATAATTAGCTTTATCAAAAGACATTGGATCCAAGGCAAGTATAAATGAAAAATTTTCAATTAGATTCATAAGATTTTAATATTCAATATTTTTAAATGTTTTTAAAACTTATAATTTTCTTTATCAATATAATAATAACGATCATTATTTAAGTAGCTTACATAATTCACATAACTCACATAATATACATAACTTACATAACTCACATAACATACATAACTTACATAACTGGATAACTTACATAATACATAACTTAGATAGCTTACATAATACATAATACATAATACATAGGTTAAAGATCAAATTTCATAGCTTTCATCAAATTATTTAACTTACATAATACATAACTTACATAATTTTAAGATCAAACTTCATAACTTACATAATTTACATAACTTACATAATACATGTATAGATAAACAACTTACCCGTGTAATTTACTGTCAACTTTAGACTTCAACAACTACGAAATGGATAGAACTTGAATGAATTTGTCAAGGGTAAGCAACGACTATCGATATGGAGTAGAAACTTTTCTAAATTTTGCATTTCAAAATGCAAGCCAAGAGAATATGATTCTTTGCCCGTGTAAGAAGTGTTGCAATATCAATTGGCATTATCGTGACGTTGTCTACGAACATCTAGTTGTTGATGGCTTTGTTCGGGGTTATAAAAAATGGATTTTCCATGGAGAGTGTACATTTAGTGGAGCCTCTTCATCAACGAATCTGGGTTATCCTCATAGTGCTTACAATCAAAATGTTAGAGAAGATGACATGGATGGCATGTTGTGGGATGCATTAATAAGCATGGTGATGGTTTGCAATCATTTCCACTTGAGTTGGGTGCAATCGATGATTATAATTTTGGTGGAAATACTTTCACCGAAAGGGAAAGAAGTGTACCTGATGATCAGCCAAATGAAGAAGCGGCGAAGTTCTACACGTTACTTGGAGAAATGAACGAAGAACTGTATGAGGGATCTAAATTTTCAAAATTGTCTTTCTGTATTCATCTTTTTCACTTAAAATGTTTGGGAGGGTGGACCGGAAACTCTTTGACAATGTTGTTAGAGTTTTTGAGAGAAATATTCCCGTTTGCTAAAATCCCTCAATCTTCCAAAGACATGAAGAAACTGATCAAAGATTTGGGCCTTGGCTACAACAAAATTCATAGTTGCCCAAATGACTGCATGTTGTATTGGGGCGACCGGAGAAACCAACAGTTCTGTCATGTATGCGGTCAATCCCGTTGGACGAATAGAAATACATAAGATGGTAACGAGGATGAAAATGATGCACACTCAAGGAAGACGCCAGTTAAGATTTTGTGGTATTTTTGCTAATACCAAGGCTTCAAAGGTTTTTCATGTCGTCGAAGACAGCTGAGTCAATGACGTGGCACCATGATGGACGAACCGATGATGGATTGTCAAGGTATCCTGCAAATTCTTTAGCTTGAAAATTATTTGACTCCAAATTTCCAAGCTTTGCAAGCGATCCTCGGAGTGTGAGGCTTGGGCTAGCATCTGATGGATTTAACCCGTACAAAATCATGAGCACAACGTATAGTACTTGGCCTGTGGTGCTTGTTCCTTACAATTTGCCTCAATGGGTTTGCATGAAACAATCATCCTTTATCTTATCTATGATTATCCCTGGAGAGAAAGGGCCCGAGAATGATATTGAAATATATTTACAGCCACTTATTGAAGAGTTAAAACAATTATGGGCTGGTGTTGAGACATACGATGTAATGAGAAAGGAGAACTTTAATTTACGTGCAACTTTAATGTGGGCTATTAATGACTTCCCGGCTTATGCCAATTTATCTGGTTAGAGTACCAAGGGACGTTATGCTTGTCTTTGTTGTGCTGTGCAAACATGTTCGCAATGGTTATATAATGGAAAGAAGTTCTCTTACATGGGGCACCGTCGATGGTTACCGAAAAATTATAGATTTAGATTTTAGAGTACTCAGTTTGACGGTACTGAAGAGTTCAGAGAAACTCTTTCGCAGGCCGGTGGATCTGAAATATTGTTCATGTTGAAAGATATGAATTTCATTTATGGGAAGATGAATCAACCGCCCAACACGCAAAGAAGTAGAAGATCAAGGGATTAATCTGATGAAGAGGATGATCCTAATGAGGCGGACTTGTGGAAAAAAAGAAGTAATTTTTGAGTTGACTTATTGGGAGCATCAGATTTTACGACATAATCTTGATGTCATGCACATTGAGAAAAATGTCTGCGAGAACATCATTGGGACTATTTTGAATTTCCATGAAAAATCGAAAGACAATCTTCAGAGTCGACTTGATTTAGTCCACATGGGAATTTGGCGTGAGCTTAATCCCTAAGCACTTCCGAATATGAAATATCGATTGTCGCCTACTATTTTTTCAATGTCGAAGACGGAGAAAGAAGTGTTCTGTATGGTGTTGAAAGATATAAAGGTCTCGGATGCGTATGCATCAAATATATCTCGATGTGTGAGTCTTAAAGATCGAAGACTATATGCCTTAAAATCAGATGACTATCACATCTTGATGTAAGACTTACTACCAGTTGCTATGTGGTGTTGTATGTCGAAAAAGGTGACATCTTGTGTAATTGAACTATCCAATATAATGAAAGGCATTTGTGGCAAAGTTTTGGATGTTCAAGAACTTAAGATGCTACAAGATCGAGCCGCATTGACTTTATGTAATCTGGAGAAGATCTTCTCGCCTTCCTTCTTCACAATTATGGTGCACTTGTTAATTCATCTCCCTCGTGAAGCAATACTTGGTGGACCGTGTTCTATCGATGGATGTATCCCATAGAAAGGTGTTAATTTATTTGTAAATTATTCATTCATTCACCTCAATACCTTTAGTTGCAACTTTTGATAATGTTGTAGATCGTGTTTAGGTTCCTATCCAAATTGAAGTTTTACTGTCACAATAAGCGTTATCCGAAATGATCAATTGCTGAAGGCTACTTGGTAGAGGAAAGTATGACTTTCTGTTCAAGGTATTTGGAAGATGTTGAAACAAGAATAAACAGACCATGTAGAAATGCTGGGCTCACAGATCATAACTTGGCCAGAACTTATTTATTTCAAAGTTTCGGAGAACCAATTGACAAAGTTGAAATTGCAGAATTAGATGATAGATCATGGGTCCAAGCACATCGATATGTTCTTCTTCATCACGATTTAATGGAACCATTACGCAAGTAAGTTCTACAATTTGATAAATATTCATCAATTATAATTTATTTGTCTTCTAACAAAGTAAACCTTTTTTTTAACATAGTGAGTACAAACAAATATCGAGAGCTCGTTCACGGTCCCAAAGATTACTTCTATGAGAAATTAATAAGTTGTTCACAGAATCATTTCATGAATGGTTAAGCCAAACAGTATACAATTGAAGTTTTCATTGACAAGTAATAATGTAACATCCCGAAATAGGGCCTAAACAGAATAGTGGTTGCGAAACCATGAATCCAAGCTATAAAAGTTTATTATGATTAATTATTATGATTTATCGAGTGATTAAATACATGTGTTAGAGTATTGATAAGAAATTTTATTAATTTATGCAATTGAAGGACTTTTCAAAATTGACAAGTAATAATGTTTTCTCATAACTTTTATCTACTCAATTTACTTTCAACTCAATAGGTCCTGAGTGGAAATAAAGTTTTTAAATGACTAAGTTAAATGGCTTTCACAAGGTCCAAATAGAATAGATGCAAAAGATATCTTCTTCCTTAGGCCCTCATCAATGGATAGCTAGGGTTTGTTTCAAGCTACAAAGTATAGTAAGAGATTGAGCCCGATGAACCCAAAATTGTAGAATTGTTGTTAATTCTTCTTATTACAAGTTATGCTAGGGTTCATATTTGGAAAAATACCCATAGGTGAAATGTGTTTATTTTGATGTTTTATGATAGAATATGAAGTCTGAAATTATGTTAAACAACTTTTGCTAAGTGATTTTAAGTGAAAAGGAGTAAAAGCGGCTTAATTCCGGTAAAAATACCTAATGTTCATAAGTACAAGTTAGAGTGAGAATTTGATGTTGCCATAGAAGGGAAAAATGATCAGCATGTCATAAAACATAAGAATAAGGGATAAAGTTTAATTTCCGAGCTTTGGAGAAAATGTGTAAATATGTAAAGTTTAGGGCAAAATTGTAATTTTGCAAAAGTTAAGAGTTAAGGACTGTTTTGATGAATGTGAGTATTAAATAAGCTAAATTTGCTATTATAGATCAAGAAAACGAAATCCAAAGTTAGATCAAGGAAAGAAAAGATAGATGACTAAATCGATATAGTTGATCGTATTTTGTTTCGAGGTAAGTTTACGGTAAATAAATGCAATATTCTATTATTTTACATTTAATACTGTTAAATTCCAGTATTTACATATTTATTTTGTAAATTTATTATTTGACTCAATCGATATGAGTTGAAAAAGTTATCTGAAAGTTAGGTTGAACTTTAGGAAAATAGGATACAAATGTCATGACATTAGGGTTTAAGGAAATCATGTAAGACCATGTCAAGACATGGCATTGATATGTTACTATAAGGCAAAGGTAAGGCCCATGTAAGACCATGCCAAGGCATGGCATTGGTGAATTCATAAGGTAAGGATACCACGTAAGACCATGTCAAGACATGGCAATGGTTAAGTTTCATAAGGAAAGGTACCCGTATCCTTAGTATTCCAAGTGGTTCAACGGGAAAATTCAAAGAGTATACCAAAGTAAAGGTAAGACAAGTTCAAGCTAAAAAGGTAAGGTAAGGCAAATTCATGTTAAAAGGTGCAGTAAGAATACAAGTTTAAGTATATTGAGTTAAAAGCTTAAGTGATCTTGATAAGAAAAGAATAAGATAATTGATTAAGAATGTTGTTATTTATTTACATGTAAACTTACTAAGCTTTATGCTTACTCCCATTCTTTAATTTTTTTTTTTTATAGTATTACAAGCCAACTCAGGAATCACAGAGACGTCAGAGATCGTTACGCACTATCAAAGGATTATATTGGTATTTTGTGACTCGAACGTTTTAAGTTATGGCATGTATAGGGACTTAGCCATTTTGTGTGTATGTCCTTATGATATGGCTTAAGATTGGCTTGTAAATGTTTGGCAATGATTAGCCATTAAAATGTTTAATTAAGAACATGTTTTGGATGCTATGAAATGCCTAGTTGATAGTTATTTTAAAGAAATTATGTAATTATATGCAGGGGAACAGTTTGGACAGCAGTAGTGATGTGATTTTGAAAAATCACCAAAACTAGTAGAAATGGAATTATGTTGGCCATGAGATATATAATTAAAGCTTATTGAGTCTATTTTTATGAAAAAAAACGATGTAGGAAAAAGAGTTGTATATTATGAGATAATTGATTTTTAGTACAGAGGGGTCAAAACTGTAGGTCTGTGTAACAAGGGAGACTTTAACTAATAAACTGTACTAATTGACCAAACCAAAAATTCTGGAAAAATTATAGTAAGAATATATATGAGTCTAGTTTCAGGAAAAATTTACGAATATAGATTTTGAGTTTCGTAACTCAAGTTATAATTGATTTACTTAACATGACGCAGATAGACAATTTCAATTTTTATGCCCCGAATCAGTAAGTTAAGTTTAGTAATGCCTCGTGCTCGAGTCCAGCAACGGTCTCAAGTAAGGAGTGTTACATTTATTGGTATCAGAGCAAGGTTTAGTCGATTCTCAGAATATTTAGTATGAGTAGGAGTCTATCTATACATGTCATACTTATATTTTGATAGTGTGACGACTCTTGACGATTTAAAAAATGTTTTTCTTTTACAGTTATGGATCCCAAACGAGTTGGTACAGATGATGTAGAGAGTAGTGCACCCACTCTCGCTGAGGGGACGGTGCCACAAGATAGTCATGAAAGGCCCATTACAGTTAGTCAGGGAGGAGGGGCTCGAGAAGCCTTCTTCCAAGCTTTGAATGAATGGTTTGCTAAGTTCATTCGTAAGAACCCGGCCGTTAGACCTCCACCCTCTCATGATCCAAATACCACCCATGTAGCTTCCCCAGTCACAGATACAGTCAGAAGAGAGAAGCCACCCGTTGACAAAATTAGAAAACAAGGGGCTGAAGAGTTTCGGGCTGCTAAAGATGATGATGCAGAGAAAGCTGAATTTTGGCTCGACAATACTATCAGAGTTTTTGACGAGTTATCCTACACATCGGAAAAGTGTATTAAATGTGTAGTGTCACTTCTTAGAGATTCAGCCTACCAGTGGTGGAAGACACTTGTATCAGTAGTACCGAAAGAAAGAGTTACCTGGAATTTTTTTCAGGAGGAGTTTCGTAAGAAGTACATCAGTCAGAGGTTTATTGACTAGAAAAGAAAAGAGTTCCTTGAATTAAAATAGGGTAAGATGACTGTGACCGACTATGAACGTGAATTTTTCTGACTCAGTAATTATGCTAGAGAGTGTGTGTCTACAGAGGCTATCATGTGCAAAATATTTGAGGATGGGCTCAATGATGATATCCGACTATCAGTTGGTGTTCTAGAGATAAAAGAGTTTGTTGTTTTAGTTGACAGAGCATGTAAGGCAGAGGAGTTGTTGAAAAGAAAGGGTAAAGCTGAAATTGAGATGTAAGATACGAAGAAAAGACAGATGAGCAAGTCATTTCAGTCTACATCCAAGAGGCCTAGAGTGTTCTCTACGAGATCTAATTTTTCACCGGGTATTCTAACCAAACAGAGGTGGAAGATTTATGGATTCAAAAGCTCAAACCACTTGATTGCAGTGTTGGTAGTATTCACCTAATAGACTGAGTGTCCTCAATGTGGTCGACGTCATCCGAGTCAATGTCGAGCGACGAGGTTGGTTGTTTCGATGTGGTGCACGGATCATTTCATTCGGAGTGTCTGAGATGGTAACAAAAGAAGTAATACCGAGTGCAAGATCGTAATGCCCCGTTAGAGCGGACCTCGAGAGAAATCCAAGAGTAGAGGGTAGAGGTACATTTAGAACAAAGAACGAGATCGGATGTTAGAGCACCCATGAGGACTTATGCTATCCGTACTCGTGAAAAAGCATCCTCTCCGATGTAATTACGGTACATTTTCTCTTCATGATGTTAATGTTATTGCTTTGATTGATCCAGTTCAACCCATTCCTATGTTTGCATGAAATTAATGCCTAGTATGAACATGCCCATAGAGTTTACAAAATTTGTGATTAAAGTATCAAATCCATTTGGTCACATGTGTTAGTAAACAAAGTATGTAAAAATACCCTTTGATGATTAGAGATTCTTGTTTTCCGGTGATCTCATGCTATTGCCATTTGATGAGTTTGATGTGATTCTTGGTATGGATTGGTTAGCGCACATGATGTGATAGTGAATTGTGGAAAGAAATTCATTGAGTTGAAATGTGAAAATGGTGAGATCCTTGAGTTAATTCGGATGAGCGGTAGTTCAATTTCCATGATTTACGTTATGTCCGCTTCGAAATGTTTAAGGAAAGGATGTGAAGCTTATCTTGCTTTTGTGTTGAATACTAAAGACCCGAGTTGAAAATTGAATCGGTGCGTGATAAATGAGTTTCTGATGTGTTTAGGAAGAACTACTGTGTTTGCCTCCTATCGGAGAAGTTGAGTTTGGTATTGAATTGATTCCGGTACCACACTGTTTCTATTGCTCCTTATAGAATGGCTTCGATAGAATTGAAAGAATTGAAAGCTCATTCTGAAATTAAGCGATAAAGGCTTTGTAAGACCTAGTTATTCACCATGGGGCTCGCTTGATGTTATTTGTGAAAAGAAGGGCGGTTCCATGAGATTGTGCATAGACTATCGGCGACTTAACAAGGTAACCATAAAGAACAAATATCCATTGCCTAGAATAGATGACTTGTTTGATCAACTAAAAGGAGCCCTTGTGTTTTCTAAGATAGATTTGAGATCCGGATACTATCGATTCTGCGAGTTAAAGAGTCGATGTTCAAAGCGCTTTTGAACTAGATATGGTCATTATGAGTTTCTTGTGATGCCATTTGGTTTAACCAATGCTTCTACCATCTTCATGGATTTAATGAACCGAATTTTAGACCTTACTTGGACAAGTTTGTAGTTGTGTTTATTGATGACATCTTGATTTATTCTCGTGATGAGACCGAGCATGCAGAGCATTTGAGAACAGTTTTACAGATTTTGAGAGATAATTAGCTTTATGCCAAGTTTAGCAAAAGTGAGTTCTGGTTACGGGAAGTTTGTTTTCTTAGACACATTATTTGGTGAAGGTATTAAAGTTGATCCAATAAGATTTCACCATTGTCGATTGGAAGCCTCCCAAGAATGTATCGAGGTTAGAAGTTTTCTTGGTCTTGCGGTTATTATAGAAGATTTGTAGAGGGATTTTCCATGATAGCTACTCCATTGACAAGATTGCTACAGAAAGATGTCAAGTTTGAATGAACTGAGAAGTGTTAGCAGAGTTTCGACAAGTTAAAGGTATTTTTGACTAAATCTCCTGTCTTAGTACAACTAGAACCGGGCAAAGAGTTTGTGATTCTGATGATGCATCCTTACATGGACTAGGTGTGTATTTATGCAGAGGAAGGAAGGGTAATTGCTTATGCCTCTAGCAGTCAAAACCACATGAGAAAAATTATCCGACACATGATTTAGAGTTAGTCGCTATTGTATTTGCATTGAAAAGTTGGAGACATCATTTGTATGGTGAGAAATGCCAAATATTCACCGATCATAAAAGTTTGAAATACTTGATGACTCGGAAAGATTTAAACTTGAGGCAAAGAAGATGGCTAGAGTTGATTAAAGATTATGAACTAGTGATCGATTATCACCGGGTAAGGCAAACGTTGTTCTTGATACTTTGAGTAGAAAATCGTTATTTGCATTGAGAGCTTTGCACACTAGTTTGGCCTTGTCGGATGATGGTTCTATTTTAGTGAGTTGAGAGCTAAACCGATGTTTCTTGAAGAAATTTGTGAAGCTCGGAAGGATGTGATGAGTTGCAAGCCAAAAGGGTTGATCTGAGTCGGTGTAGAGTCGATTTTCGGATCGGATCGACGGTTGTTTGATGTTTAGAGCAGGTATGTGTACCAAAGAATGATGATCTTATTCGAAAGGTTTTACTGAAGCACATAGCGCTTCTTGGTCTATTCACCCGAGTAGTACAAAGATGTATAATAATTTGAAGAAAATGTATTGGTGGAGAGGAATGAAAAGAGATATATCGAGTTTGTTTCTAGATGTTTGATTTGTCGAGGTAAAGGCCGAACATCAAGTACCTTCAGTTTATTGCACTGTATTAGTTCCCGAGTGGAAATGGGACCGAGTTACTATGGATTTTGTGATGTGATTGCCTTGACACCAGAAAGAAAGATGCAGATATGGGTTGTGATTGATAAGTTAATGAAGTCGGCTCATTTTATCCCATCAGATGGATTATTCACTTGACAAGTTGGCCGAGTTGTATATTTCGAGATTGTGAGACTACATGGAGTACCAATTATCGATTATCTCGGATAGAAATTGAGATTTACTTCACGGTTTTGGAAGAAATTACGGAAGCTTTAGGTACAAAGTTGAGTTTTAGTACGACTTTCCATCCTCGGTGATGGTCAATCGAAAGAGTTATCCAGTACTTGAAGATATGCTTAGATGTTGCGTATTGGAATTTCAAGGTAGTTGGGAGAAATATTTACCGTTAATAGAGTTTGCCTACAATAATAGTTATCAATCGAGTCGAAGATGGCACCTTATGAAGCTTTGTATGGACGTAAATGTCATGCGCCTTTGTATTGGATAGAGCTTAAGGAAAATCATTCTACTGGGTTGATCTTGTCAAAGAAAGAAGAGAAAGTAAAAGTCATCGAGATTGCTTGAAAGCTTCGGATAGATGTAAATTCTATCTGATTTGAAAAGAAAAGAAATTGAATTTCAAGTTGGTGATAGGGTATTTTGAAAGTATCCCTTGGAAGAAAGTTCTCGGTTGGCAAGAAAGGTAAATTAAGTCCCGTTTTATTGGACCGTTTGAGATGATCAGAGAGTTGGGCCATTGGCATATCGGTTAGCTTTGCCGATCGAGTTAGAGAAGATTCATAATGTGTTTCATGTTTCTATGCTACGTCATTATCGTTCAGATCCATCGCATGTGATTTCACAAGCAGAGGTTGAGATTGACCAGATATGACTTACGGTGAGGAACGGTAAAAATTCTAGCTCGAAGGTTAAGCAATTAAGGAACAAAAGTATTGCACTTGTGAAAGTATTATGGAATAGGCATGGGATAGAAGAGGCTACATGGGAGCCCAAGAGATTATATGAAAAAAGACTCAAACCTCTTTCTGAGTAAGATTTTGGGGACGAAAATCCCTAAAGGAGAAATGTAACATCCAGAAAAAGGGCCTAAACGGAATAGTGGTTGCAAAACCATGAATCCAAGCTATAAAAGTTTATTATGATTAATTATTATGATTTATCGAGTGATTAAATACATGTGTTAGAGTATTGATAAGAAATTTTATTAATTTCATGCTTAAATTGCCTATTAGGACTTGTTTGCAAAAGTTGCTAAATAGGGGTTCTAATTTATAGAGTACTTGATTGAAATGGGGTTTGAAGTAGGAGTCCTTAAATGGTAATTAAACCATTATATTTTCATGGACAAAATGGACATATATAGGTGGAAAGAACCAAAGTTTTTAATGAAGGGTAATTTAGTCATTTGGTAATAAAAGGAATTAAAAGGAAAAGATGGCAAAATATGCTCATCTTCTTCATTAGGCCGAATTTTCAAGTGGTCACCATAGCTAGGGTTTGTTTCAAGCTTCCAAGCTCCATAGTAAGTGATTCCAAGCCCGCTTTTAATGTTCTTTACATTTTGAAGCCCTAGTAGCTCGATTTAGCTTATTCTATCAATAATTCATGCTAGGGTTCATATTTGGAAAAATACCCATAGGTGAAATGTGTTTATTTTGATGTTTTATGATAGAATATGAAGTCTGAAATTATGTTAAACAACTTTTGCTAAGTGATTTTAAGTGAAAAGAGTAAAAGCTATTAATCGGTAAAAATACCTAATGTTCATAAGTACAAGTTAGAGTGAGAATTTGATGTTACCATAGAAGGAAAAATGATCAGCATGTTATAAAACATAAGAATAAGGGATAAAGTTTAATTTCCGAGCTTTGGAGCAAATGTGTAAATATGTAAAAGTTTAGAGGCAAAATTGTAATTTTTCCAAAGTTAAGAGTTAAGGACTGTTTTGATGAATGTGAGTATTAAATAAGCTAAATTTGCTATTATATATCAAGAAGAATGAAATCGAGTTAGATCAAGGAAAGAAAAGATAGAGGACTAAATCGATATAGTTGATCGTATTTTGTTTTGAGGTAAGTTTACTGTAACTAAATGCAATATTCTATTATTTTACATTTAATATCTGTTAAATTCCAGTATTTACATATTTATTCTGTAAATTTATTATTTAAAGACTCAAGTATGAATTGACGGAAAAGTTATCTCGAAAGTTATCTCGAAAGTTCGGTTGAACCTTAGGAATGTGTAGGATACAAATGTCATGACATTAGGGTTTAAGGAAATCATGTAAGACCATGTCAAGACATGGCATTGATATGTTACTATAAGGCAAAGGTCCATAAGACCATGCCAAGGCATGGCATTGGTGAGTTCATAAGGCAAGGATACCACGTAAGACCATGTCAAGACATGGCAATGGTTAAGTTTCATAAGGAAAGGTACCGCGTATCCTTAGTATTCCAAGTGGTTCAACGGAAAATTCAAAGAGTATACCAAAGTAAAGGTAAGACAAGTTCAAGCTAAAAAGGTAAGGTAAGGCAAATTCATGTTAAAAGGTGCGTGTAAGAATACAAGTTTAAGTATATTGAGTTAAAAGCTTAAGTGATCTTGATAAGAAAAGAATAAGATAATTGATTAAGAATGTTGTTATTTATTTACATGTAAACTTACTAAGTTTTATGCTTACTCCCATTCTTTAATTTTTTTTTATAGTATTACAAGCCAACTCGGGAATCACAAAGATGTCGGAGATCGTTACGCACTATCAAAGGATTATATTGGTATTTTGTGACTCGAACGTTTTAAGTTATGGCATGTATAGGGACTTAGCCATTTTATGTGTATGTCCTTCTGATATGGCTTAAGATTGGCTTGTAAATGTTTGGTAATGATTAGCCATTAAAATGGTTAATTAAGAACATGTTTTGGATGCTATGAAATGCCTAGTTGATAGTTATTTTAAAGAAATTATGTAATTATATGCAGGGGAACAGTTTGGACAGCAGCAGTGACGTGATTTTGAAATATCACCAAAATTAGTAGAAATGGAATTATGTTGGCCATGAGATATAGAATTAAATCTTATTGAGTCTATTTTATAAAAAAAATGGTGTAGGAAAAGAGTTGTATATTATGAGATAATTGATTTTTAGTACAGAGGGTCAGAACTGTCGGTCTGTGTAATAGGGAGACTTTAACTAATAAACTGTACTAATTGGCCACACCAAAATTCTGGAAAAATTATAGTAAGAATATATATGAGTCTAGTTTCAGGAAAAATTTACGGATCTAGAATTTGAGTTTCGTAACTCAAGTTATAATTGATTTACTTAACATGACGCAGATGGACAGTTTCAATTTTTATGCTCTGAGTCAGTAAGTTAAGTTTAGTAATGCCTCGTGCTCGAGTCCGGAAACGGTCTCGGGTAAGGGGTGTTACAAATAATGTTTTTTCATAACTTTTATCTACTCAATTTACTTTCAATTCAATAGGTCTGGAGTCGAAATGAAGTAAATGACGAAGTTAAATGGTTTTCACAAGGTCCAAATAGAATAGTGAAAAGATATAGTGCCTTCCTCATCAATGGATACAGATTTCATACAAAGTATCACGAGAGATTGAGGAGAACCCAAAATTGTGGAATTGTTGTTAATTCTTCAATTACAAGTTATGCTAGTGCTAGGGACAGTAACCCTGTTGAGGGGAATCTGGAGTATTACGGACTTCTTACTGACATAATTGAGTTGGATTATTACGGCAAATGGAAAGTTGTCTTATTTCGAGGTGATTGGGCTGATGTGAATACGGCCACGGAATTAAAAACGATCAATATGGTTTTATAATGGTGAATTTCTCTCGATTGATTCACACTGGAGAACAACTGATAGACGAGCCGTATGTTTTTTCTTCTCAAGTGAAACAATTTTTTTACTCGAAAGATCCAACTGATGAGGGTTTGTACGTTGTACTTAGAAACAACCCTAGAGAATTGTTTGACATGAGCAATAAAAGTAGAGATGACATGAGCAATAAAATATCCCTAGTACTAGTACACAATTTCAATGGGTTCGTCAGGATGTGGACGAAGATATTTACAAATTATGATGTAGTAAGATTTTACGATTTTTTATTTATATGTAATATTATAATTTTAATCTTGGTCATTTTATATAATATAACTATTTTATATGTACCATTATTGTTGTTATTTGTTACTAAAATTTCAACTATTTTATGTGTATTGCGGAAAAATGATCGTAAGAAGATTACGAGATTTAAATATTATCTGACCTCATGTAAATTGAAAGAGGGCAATAGTGAACAACAAACAATTGTTGGATCCTCGAATGTGCCTGACATAGATGATGAGCCTGCAGAATTACAAAGTAATGTTAAGTTTATTTTACATGCATGATGAATTTTATTATTGATTCATTTTTCAAGTTTAATATAATAATATCTCATTGTTCAGTTGAGAGTGGTGGGACGCGCAGAGGTCGCGGACGTCTGACGCTTAGAGATTTGTACTGAATTAAATCACATCGAGCATGTGAAAGTAAGGAGAAAGCAATCATGGCGACTTGTTGGCCTCAAGCTCGACTTTTAGCAAGGCTATTTGTGCATTATTGTACGAAATGCAAATATGTTGCCCATCAATTATGAATCATGGCATCACATGCCTGATGGAAACAAAAATCAAGCTCTCGATAATATTAAGGTAACAAAACGTGAATGTAATTTATAATACTTTGGTTGAAATTTCATTTATATTTACTTTCTAAACTTATGTTTTTTCAGGAGAGATTTGCTTTGGAGGTCTCCGATGACTATATAAAGAAGACATTAGGAAAAAAATGGGGAGACCATAAAAGCATATTGAAAAAAGAATATTTTAAGAAAGACATAAGCCTCGAGGATAAATTGCGAAATGTCCCGCCGGGAATGTTGAGGTATCAATGGGAAGATGCAGTTAGATTTTGGAATTCAAAGAAAGAAGAGGTATTACCTAGTTCTAAACTCTTATAAATTTTTAGTTTATAGTATTTACTATATACATAATAATAATTTCATTATGTAAGACCATGAGAGTGTTGGAACGAGCAAAGCGTGTGAAACAAAATTCACGCATTTGCAGTGGTCGAGGAGTTTTGCTTCATGGTGAGGTCGAGGTATTATAATTTATTAATTTCATCAAATATTAATGACTATATAATATTAAATTATATTTTTACTACTACACTGTAGGAAATCTCATCTGGTCAAAAAGTTGGACGCGTTCAGCTTTTTGACATTACGTATAGGAAGAAGGATGGATCTCCGATGACATCCGAAGCTGGAGAAATTATGATATATTTACTTAATAAAATTTGATTGATTATAAATATTTATAATGTTTAATTATAATAGTTTAATTCATCGGTAATAGTTTTAAATTTATAATGTTAAGTTATTTTGCATTCCTTCTTATTATATATTTCATTTCTAACTCTTTCATTGATTTATTAGGAGAAACTAAAGGAGAATAAGGCAGAATATGAAGCGGACTGCTTTGACTGATAGTTCTGTTAATCTTGAGAATATTGATAACAGAATTATTACTGATGTTTTGGGTCCTTAAAGGTACGACTGATTTGACTGATAGTTTTGTTAATCTTGAGTATATTTATAACATAATTATCACTGATGTTTTGGGTCTTGAAAGGTATGGTTGGGTTTGATTTCAAGAATCTGGTGTTACCCCGACCCAATATTTTGGATCCGACTCCCAGCAATACATGCCTTTCGGGAGTCAATTTCAAGTTAAAGTTCAAACCTTTCGGGAGTCAATTTCAAGTTAAAGTTCAAAGGTTAAAAGAACAGATATCTCAGATGCAAGCGACCACGGTTGAGCAAATTTCTAAGGTTTAAATAAAATATGAAGAACTCCACTAACAGCTTAGAGCGGATGCAGAAGTGGCAGCAACGAAGAAGACAGTGGCAACAATGAAGGAGGCAGAGGCAGCAGTGATGGTAGCAAAGCAGAACAGAAAGTACGATGAGCTCCAGCTACAACTTCAGCATATGATGCAGATGTTTTAGTAGTCACAAAAGCCGCCATCTTAGACATTATTTTTCTCGTTGTAATATTATTTTTAACATTGTTACATTTAACATTATTGTAAGAATACTTTAAGTTATACTTCATTTATTATTTTATATCATATATCTGTTATTGATTTTGAAGTATCATTTAGAATTAATACTTTTAGTGGAATTTCTATGCTACATTTGCTGTTTTGGGTTGAAACTATATCCTATATTTGCTGTTTTTGGTTGGTTTAATGCAGTAAGGGTATGATATTGGAAAAAAAGGCCTATACCAAATCTGTACAAATTAGCGGCATTTTTGAAAAAGCATCACTAAAAGTAATAACCTTTAGCGGCATTTTTAGGAAAAGCACCGCTAAAAGTCATGACCTTTAGCGGCATTTTTTCTCATAAACGTCGTTAAAGTTTGCGGCATTTGTTTTAGCGGCGTTTTTTGCGGTGCTTTTAAAAGCGCCGCAAATACTATTAGTGGCACTTATAAACGCCGCTAAAATCCTAAAAGCGCCCTAAAAGTCTGTTTTGGTGTAGTGACACTATTTTATAAAATAAATATGTTCAATGTATTTATTTTTGTAAAAATTCAAGAAAATTGTTATACATTAGTAACTGCCGTCCAGAATCATAGAAAAGATTTAGCTTCGACCCACGACCCGGACGAGTCCCTTAGCAAGGCGAGTTTGTAGGTACAGTTCGCAAGGAGAGCTTGTGGATACAGTTCGCTAAGGGGGTTTGTAGGAACAACTTGTAAGATAAGGTTGCAGATCTAGCTTGCAGGAATCTAGAGAATGCCACAATCTCAGTTTGCATATGTCTAAGGGGCTTGCAGAGAGGACCGTGTGCCCTGCAGGCCACCGAGACACGTGTCCAGCAGTTATTGAGCTCGCTCAGGTATCTAACCCCAGGAGCAAAAAGACTGCGTGCTCCGTAGACATGTGCAAATAGGTTTGGAGCTCACAGAATGTCAATACCAAAAGCAGGGCATGTCAGCAACAGAAGCAATAGAGCCAAGACAAAGTAGGTGGTCTCTGTTATAAGTTATAATAGTACCAGTGGTAACATATATAAATACCCGATATTCCCATCAATAAGACAATGAGCAAAATATTACTCAACAAAACCAATACATTAATTTTATTTTTCTTAAAATGCACTTAAAATATTAATAATTTAGAGTGCAGCCAAAAAAAACTTTACACAAGGGATAAAAAATTTTAAAAATATAATAAAATATCAAACCAATAGGTGAAGTATATGACTGGATTTTATTTTATTTTATTTTTAATTTATCGCACCAACTTCTTTTAATCACTTAATTAAATATGAAAATACATAAAAAAAATGCAATCATAATGATTATTTAATGATGTTTGGTCTTTGAAGAAGCCATGTGTACGACACAGCTTTATAAGCAAATTAATATGCACCCAGAAAATGGCAGACTAAAATTAAATTACTTATATCTTTAAAAAAATTCACCAAAGAAGATTTTTGACTAATTTACCTATAAAGGCCCATTTCTAAGTATATTAATGGAAATGGGCTAATTTCTACATTATTTATCGAAAATAGACGATTTTAGTAAAATGCATCTACGTAAAAGCGTTTTACAGTGATATTTTAGCAAATCGCGCCCTTGGGGAGCATTTTTGTTATGTCAGCACAAAACGCGCTAATGTGGACGCGCATTGCTGACATGGCAAAAAAACTCCTTCAGGGGCGCGTTTTGCTCCGTGTTTTTGTCCCAACAGATATTTTTTTTTTTTACCATTGGGGGGTCCAACGGTAAAAAAAGAGAGTATAAAACCCCCTCTTATTATTTCACACAAAATTTCTTCAAATTTTAGCCAAAAAACTCTCAAATTTCTCCTTAAATTTCTCAAAGCTCTCAAATTTCTTCTTAAATTTCTTAAAGCTCTCTTTAATTAATTATTTTCTTTAATTTTCTTTCTAAATTAGTATTGTTTTTTTATAATTTCAAAAATATTTGATTGTGTTAGCAATGGCCGGGGAATTAATTCGTCTCGATCATAAACATATCTCCGCTGAACAAATGAAAATGGTAAGGGTTAATTTTAATTTCTGAATATTATTTAATAAAATTTTCATTTATGTAATTTTAATTAATTTGTATTTTATATTTTTTTTATAACAATCTGTAGATCGGGTGTTACAATGTTACATTCATAATATGTTTGGTCCTCCATCACCGTTGATAGAAAATTACTTGAGGGAAGCGGGTTTTTGGCACATGGCCACTATAGACCGGGGGTGTAATTTTGACTCGAAACTCATCAGCGAGTTAATAGAGAGGTGGAGACCCGAGACGCACACATTCAATCTTCCACGCGGAGAGTGTACTATCACTTTGAAGGACGTGCAGTTACAATTAGGATTGCCGGTGGATGAGTCCGCACTCACCAGGTTCGTTCAATCTGCTGATTGGGGAGCTGTATGCTACGATCTTTTGGGTGCGATTCCAGATATTATTTACGGATGTCGGATCAGGATGGGATGGTTATGATACACATTCTTAGAGCCGAGGAATGATTCAACTAAAGTAGAAAGAATACGATATGCCCGAGCATACATCTTTGAGATGATTGGAGGTTATTTGATACCGGACTTGTCATGAAACCTCGTACATCTGAGATTGCTGCTGAAACTCATTGATATTAGAGCAGTTAGCGAATTTAGTTAGGGGACTGCCGTGTTGGCAACATTGTACCAAGAGATGTGCGGGGCGACGCCACCAAATAAAGCCAAAATCGGAGGTTGCTTATCACTACTATAATCATGGGCTCGGTTTTACTTTTCATTTTTTTGTCATCGAGTCAATCACCCATATACATCCCCACTCATAACGAGGTAAAATTTTTATTTAATTTTATAATTATTACATAGATTTAAAATAAAATTGTATGCTAAAAATTTATTTAATTAGGTGGAACCATCCAACGATTTATATTGGAATACCTACCGCTTTTGAAGATATACGACTTCTATTAGACCAACGGTCTGAACCGAAAGTAAGTATTAAATAAAATATATATACATAAAATAGTTATTTCATATTTAGTATTTAGTATTATGTATATAACTAATATTTTTATCACGTTCATATAGTTTAAATAGACACAATACGAGGATCCGATAATTCGGGCAGTAATTTCGGATGAATTCTTTCAAAATCCGAACATTTAGCATGTTAAGGTCTCATTAATCAATTATGCTACTGTCGAGATACACTAGACGGATAGAATGTTGCGGCAATTTAAATTCTGATAATTTATTCCCGAGACATTTGAAGTGCCCGATGATGAGCACAAAATCAACTTATGGCAAACGAATATGAATTGGTTAGCATTCTTCTTAGAATATATCAAAATTTGGGAAAATCGATATGATCATATACCTACTCGCGAACCGATCATCGTTCCAAACTTAGCGTGCGCGCCGAATTACATGTCATGATTTAGGATCCATGGCAAGCCATATTTGTTGTCGAAAGAGTAGAGGCGTCGGCAAATTCATGTTGAAAGGGAACGATGGGGCTCTTTAAATCCAAGGCGAAGGGATGGCGGTACGAGCCCATCAACACCGCTCACACAATTATCGGGCCCAACGCCTCAATTGACAACACCCACATCACAGCCCCTTCAGACTATGCCAAGTGCGTATCATAGGCCTTACACGTTTCTTAAACCTTATATGTTTCCTTTTCCCAGTCCTATAGTAGGTTGGAATACATGGCTCGGTGCTTCTCTTTTCCCGATGACTCTAACTCAACCCCCGATATATAGGTCATCATCGCTGGAGGGATCGCACGAGGCACCGTCTAGGAGCTCATCTCATTACCAATCCCCACCGCCTTATGAGATTCAAACACATCCATCATGGGTGATGCAAACACCTCTACATTCTTTATTTTATCAAGGTGGCACATCCTCTCAACACCCACAACCGGAGCAACCACAACCCCTGTCAGAAGCTGAAAAATAAGGAATCCAGCGCGTGATCGTTGAACACCCCCACGTGGTACTAATTTTGACTGGCACATACATTGATTTTTTTAATATATTTGTACAATCTGTTTTTATATTATTTTATTTAATAAAATAAAAGTTTTTTTAATATTTTAATAGTAAATTATTTTTATATTTTTAATAAAATAAAAGTTCTTTTGAATAAGGCAATAGAAATAATGCAACATAGTTTCATTACAGCAATTATCAACTGTTTAGGTTTGGACATGATCAAATTGTATGACCTGGGTTCCTACATTATTTGCACAACTTCTATTGGTTCGTTCTTTCTCGGATATCCATATTATTACATATTCTACTCGAGTAAGGTCGACCTTTTGGTTTGCAACGTAATTCTCTATCCAGTAACAACTTAAACAGAGCAAACGCTACAGACGACCACTTATGTTCATTTGGGATCGGTGGGAATACGTGTCTCCATACATTGTACATGTATTCTATTTTGTACACTTTGTCGACATATCTCATGATATCCAAACGAAGATTCTAGCAAACTACAATTGCATGAGCTCATGGATAACGAAGTCGTCAAACGTCCCACAGTCGCAAGTCATATTTCTCAGGTGTACATGATATTGCCCGTCGGTAACACATTGTTCGGTCTGTCAAATTTCGTCACACAAAACCATAGGTTGTAGCAATCGTGACACACTGTGTGCATGGTGTTGGCCCGCGCCTTTGCATTGTTAATTTATTGCAATACCTTCCGGAACCATACATGGCCTCTCTGAATTTGGCCTTTATAACTTACTGCTCGCTTTGGAAATAGTATCGCCAAACGAAAATATTTCTCTCGCACAATAGAGGTTATCGGTAAATGACGCGTTCCTTTTAGAACAGAATTTATGCATTCAGCCAAGTTTGTGGTCATATGACCATATCGTAGGCCGCCGTCGTATGCTTGTGTCTACTATTCAAAATGTATCTTACAGAGGTATTCTGCAACTTGATTATTAACTAAATGCAAAATCCCCAACATCTCATAAAAACGGTCCTTATTGATCTCGTACTCTACCAATATAAGTTGATAGCGAAAATTACATACCATTATTCCATTCAAAATAAATTGAATTTACAAACGAAATTATATTAATAGAGATTAAATACTATTGTTGGTCACTTGTTGTCGTTCAGTGATAGACTAATATTACCCGTAATAGTTAGACGCAACGTGCCTTAGATAATGCCTATGGTGTGTGCGATTCCATAGGCTTCCCTGTCACTCAATTACAACTAGTATTCCAGTGCCCCGGTTCGATATAACGCAGATATCGGGTTGGGGACATACATGCCTCTTAAACTAGAAAGAAATAAATCTCAGTCATCACCTGACTTTCCGGTGTTATTGCAAACTCAATTGGAAGGATTCTTCCATCGCCATCCTGTGCCACAACTAGCAATAGCCGATGGGTATATCTACATACATAAAGGTACCGTCAATTTGTACCAATGGCTTGTAATACACAAATGCATCCTGACATTACTTAAAGCTCTAGAACAGACGCTTGAACATTTAACATCCACGGAGTAATCGATCGTTGTAGTAAGCATGAATCGTTTCAAGGTTTATTATGCAACCTAGGACGTACCTCTTTAGCACCTGACACCACTGCCACACCTCATTATATGAAGCATCCCACCCACTATGCATCTTTTTCAATGCCTTTGCTTAGTTATTCAACCTTTACGGTAAGAGGGTGTGTACCTCAATTGGCTACGAATATTGGCAATTAAGACCGACACAGAAGTCCTGGAATTTGCCTTTAAAATCGGTAGTATTAAGCTATCATACCGAATCCATCTTGGGATGATCTTGCGACACACCTGTCAACAAAGTACATTAAAAAATGCAACATTAAGTAATAACATTATTATTCAAAAACCCTAAACACTCAATGATACTGTACCGGCAACACAGATATGTAAACCTTTGTACTTTTTTATCTCCTACAAGCTCGTCTTTTTTCCTAAAAGAAGCCACGATTTTCCATAAGCATGTACTGCTTTGCACTGCACACTTGGCCTCAAACTTCTCAGATTTGGATTTAACCACGTTGTAGTTAACCCCGTGATTGATGCTATGTTGTTTCAATGAACCAAAAAATTTATCTTTACTGGAAAATTCCTTACCAACTTCCAATTCACCCGAATCCAATGACGAACTTGTACTGCCACGTCTTCTGTGTAGTAGATCTGGAAACTTCAACGCATTATCTGTCGATATATTGACATTATGCATGTGGGCTAGAGGTAAGTACGCCCTGAATCATGAATCTTCTTCTTCTTCATCTAAACCCCTTCAACGTCTTTAGGTTCGGATGAAACAAGCTCCAACTTAGAAAATAATGCAACTTCTGCACCATCGAGACCGAGCTCTCAAGGTGGATCCACATCGGACTCATTATCCAACAAACCATCATTTACAACGTACGAGGTCCCCTCACCAGTGAGACGTCGTAGGGAGTACATCATCCCTTCTTGTGGACGTTTCGTAATGTCCCCAATTAGATGTGGACTGCTAACCACTAGAAGTTGATGTTATTCCCCAATATGTATTTCCAGCATCGAACATTGACACATTAATGTGCATGTCTCATCCACTAACCGAGTGTCATACAGGAGTTGTATATTTCATACTGCCAGCAAACATGAGCGCTTCGTGTTCTGCCTTCCACTAACGGAGTGTCGGGTAGAGGTCGTGTCTTCTCTCAAACAACAGTAGATATTAAAGTCACAAATGTTTTATTTGGTGATGAAAATTGTACATATAACTTAAGATACGGTAATCCACTAACGAGATGAGTCTGCACAATCGCCTCAAAGCTACGACCACCTTTGATATCAAATGAGTCATATGTCACAGGATTAATCAAAGCACAAAATCGATACTTAATAGAATAAGCCCTCATTGGCGTTGTTTCGAAGATTTTGCGCCTATTTCTTTTACGAAATTTTATCAAATCTATAGTCTGGATAAAAACCATTCATGTTGTGTTCTCCGATAAAAAATAATGCCGTTCTCGGTGTTATGGACCTCACCATCATAGTAAATAACAATACTAATACGTTCACTCATCTTCAATATCTATTCTGCTTAACCTCTTTAATTATTATTCTTACTGTAACTTATGCAACCTGAGAATGAAATTTGGCTCATTTATAGCCTAATGCCAAACATGAACTACTGTAGAAAAAAGCGTCCACGTAGGAGCTTTTTTCAGTAATTTTGCTGATAGTGCATCCTGCTTGAAGTGTTTTTGACATTATTTATTCAGAAACGTATTCTCAAATTATTTTTTCAAGAACTATTGTAGAAAAAGAGCGTCCACATGGGAGCTTTTTTCATCAATTTTGCTGAAAGTGCATCCTACTTGAAGCGTTTTTGACACTATTTGTTCAGAAACTTCTTCTCAAAATTATTTTTTCAGGAACTACTGTAGAAAAAAAGCGTACATGTGGGAGCTTTTTTTTATCAATTTTGCTGACATTACATCCTGCTCGAAGCGTTTTTGACATTATTTGTTTAGAACCGTCTTCTCAAAATTATTTTTTCAAGAATTACTGCAGAAAAAAAAAACCAAAATCCTTATTGTCAATATAATTTTCCCTAAACCCAAACCCTTAACATAATATTATTTTAAAAAAACTAAACCCAAATTTAATTAGTTTTCTTAAAAATACTATACCCAAATTTAATTAATTTGTTTTAAACCACTAAACCCTAATTTAATTAATTTTTAAAAGAGAACACTATATCTTGATTTCTTTTTAAAAATTTCTTTAAATTATTTTAGCAAAATCCTAAACCCTACAAACATAACCTTAAAAACCCTAAACCAAAAACCATAGGGATAAACATGCAAAAAGCCCTAATCTAGAAAAAAAACACGAGCAAAACGCGTCCACGTCATCGTGTTTTGTGCTAACATGGCAAAATCGCTCTCCCAGGGGCACGATTTGCTGGAAATTTCACCCTAAAACACTCCTATGTGGACGCGTTTTGTTAAGATCGGCCCTTTTGATAGATAATGCAGAAATTGGTCCATTTCCGTAAATATATTTGGAAATGGGCCTTTATAGGTAAATTAGTCAGAATTTTGTAATTATATGTTATTTTTAACATTTTAAAATACATAAATTTTAAATTTTATGATTATCACTTTAATTGATGTCATTGAATATTGATTAATATATATATATATATATGTATATATATATATATTTTTATTTTTAAATAAAACCTTTTAGATTTGGACAACAAAAGTGAACTGATTAAAATAATAAGATGACATACTTTACTTGTCTGTTCATGAAATACTATTATTTAATTTATCGTAAGAAATCAATTTTATTTCATCTCAATTATACAAAAATATTTGGATGTTACCAATAATTGGGATTTCAGAATATAATTATTGAATTAATCATATTCCAAGCACCTTATTGTCTATGGACATGCTTAAATGCTGCCTTTAATTATAGGAGCTAAATGATTTATGAATAATGTTGAAATATAAAAAATTGCATATATGTAGCATTTGAGAACATTTTTATATAAATATGAAAAAAAATAAAAAAGTGAAACTTCTTTAAAATTAAATTTAAACTATAAAAATAGTCATTTTTTTATTTATTTCAAATTATATTTTAGTCATTTATGTTTGAAATGTTACGTTTTAGTCACTTACGTATTGTTCTGTTATAAAGTGGTCACTCTACCGTTAAGTTTTGTTACTTCCTTAACGGTAGTCCTGCGTGGCAGTCCAAATGGGTTTTAAATGCCGACTTAGATGTCTTACGTGACAATCTAAATTAAATTTGTTTAAGTAAAAACCTATTTTTATCCTAGCAACTGAACATTCAAGTTGACATTTAAAATCTATTTTTACTGCCATGTAGGACTACCATTAGGGAGGTAACGGAGTTTAACAGTAAAGTGACCACTTCGTAACAAAACGATAACGTAAATGACTAAAACGTAATATTTTAAATATATATAATTAAAATATAATCTGAAGTAAATAAAAGTGACAATTTTTATAGTTTATCTTAATTTTAAATATATAGTTTAAAAATTAGAAATTATTTAATCGTTGAGTCTATCCATGTATAAAATTTTGTGCCTTAAATTAGCTAATTTCAAGTATTTAAACTTTAAAGCCTTGTTAAAGCAATTAATTAAAATTTAAGTTAACACTAATTTTTATTAAATTTATTAATATAATATTTTAAAAAATTCAATTGATAATAATATAATTAAAAAATAACGTCTTAATAAATTTAAATTTAATAAAATAATTTTAATAATATTATCTAAAAATAGATATACTAAATTTTTAAAATAAAATATAAAGACTAAATTTTAAATTTAAAAAAAATAGAGATTTATGATATTTTAACCGTTAATAATTTATAAATTTAAAAACTGAAATTTTTATATTAAAAATTAATAAAATAACTAGCTTGTTTAATATAGTAAAAAAAAAAAAGGGAAAAATAGGAAGCTAAACAAATCTTATAAAGGTTTGACAAAAATGGCAGAAGCAAAACAAATTTAAAAAAAAAAAAAAAGGTTGAGTTCAGTTGTAAAAGTCTTACAAAAAAAAAAAAGAAAAGAAAAAGAGAAAGTGTTTGCTTGTAATAATAATTATAGATTTGTTGTTTGCATGTAATTACATGGACAAAACATGCTTATGCTTTCTTTGTTATCTTCTCCATAGATGAAAAGAGCTTAAAAAAAACCATAACCAAGCAAAACAAAATCGAAGGGAAGTGTGTGCTGCTTTCAAACTATGGGTTCTTTTTCTGATCCATCCTCATCTTCTTTCTCTCGGTTTCTCAGCTTTTCTTTTAAGGATCACATCGTCACATTCCGGCTGCTTTCATCAACTTCACGGCAAACCATTTACTGTTAAAAGGTCACCATCTTTACTTTTAAAGGGTTGTTCTTGCTGAGTTTTTTCTGGAATGGCCTGTTTGGTTTCTGAGAAAGGTTTTTAGGTTTTCTGTTTTAGTTTGATTTGTAGGTATTAAACTAAATTGAGCTGCCTTGTTTCTATTTTTAAAAAGGTGTGAATTTCTTTTCTTCTTAGAAGATCAAATATTGATCCATTTTAATGGTACTTTTTATAGTAACCTGAGATTAATCTTTAGTTTTTTGAGGTCTTATGTTCAGAAACATGTTTAAAATTGGAAAATCTGTTATATTTTTTCTTTGCTTTTCATCTAATAAAAGAAACTGAGTAACTTTGCACATTAAATTTTGTTTATTTTTCTTAAAATATCTATCTATCTATCTATCTATATATATATATATATATTATATTTCAGGCAGTTTCTTTGGTATTCTGGAAAACAGGCCCCTACTGAACAGAAGAAATTAGCTAAGGAAAACCCAACACTCTATTTCCTTCCATTTTTTTCCTTTTACTATAAAGGGAAATTCTAGATTTTCGTCTTTTTTACTTTTCAAGTTGCCACTTGCCATTTCTTTCAAGTTCTCTTTTTCCTGTTATCCTTTTCTCAGTAACCAAACAGACCCTTTGATGGGGTTTGTTTGGTAGCCAGCTAAGTCAAAATGTTGAGAGCTTTTTTATCCATTTACTAGCTAGTACATGTTTACCTCCTTCTCTAGATGGGGAGGCTAATGGTAGTGGAATTCCATGTCATAATGAATATTCTCTGTAATACCCTTTCAGATTCACAGGTTCCTGTATTTGCTGATATGTATATATTATATTGTTAGATTCCTACCTTGCTGAGTCAGATCGTGTCTTTTCTTGGTTAACAGTATCACTCAAATTCAATATGCTTTAACCAAGCATTTGTACAAACAAATATATATGTATATGTATACTTAAATGTATATATATGTGTAGAAGGCTTCCTTGCTTGACAAATTTTATACTGTTTCCTTTACTTATGTGGCTATATTTATTTGTTTTTTCATTAGGCAAAAAACTTTGGATCTATAAGAAGGGAACAAACAAGTTGTGTTTTGATAGTGGGTTTTGGGTACTATAGGGGCAATGAGGCATTTTTCCTCCATGTTCAATGGGTTGGCGAGGTCGTTTTCGATGCGAAGAGGGAAGAATTCGAGCAATGGTGATGGAAGAGAAGCTGCTGAGACAATGGCAAAAGATGCAAAGAAACATGACATGATTTTGACGTCTTCTGGTTTTGTAAATGTTGATGGTTCTAACAATTTGGCCTCAGTTTGTTCCAAGAGAGGCAGGAAAGGAGTGAACCAGGATTGTGCTATTGTATGGGAGGTAAGGCCTTTACCATATTTTTTCCATTAGAAGGTTTGATCATTTTGTATTTGATAAATGTGGCTTTTGTTTTGGAATAGGGATTTGGATGTCAAGCAGACATGTCGTTTTGTGGGATATTTGATGGTCATGGTCCATGGGGTCATTTCGTAGCGAAAAAGGTTCGAGAATCGATGCCTTCGTCCTTGCTTTGCAATTGGCAAGAGACTCTAGCTCAGACATCGCTCGACCCGGATTTGGAATCTGATAAAAAGCATCAGAGGTTTCATATATGGAAGCATTCTTATCTGAAGACTTGTGCTGCTGTCGATCGCGAGCTCGAACAGTATCGAAAGATCGATTCGTTTTACAGTGGAACAACCGCCTTGACAATTGTCAGACAGGTAACTCAAGCTTTTACTTCCTATTATGGCACACTACTGATGAAAGCTAGTGAGAATAATTCACACTTCTATATTGGGCAGGGAGACATCATATACGTAGCCAATGTCGGCGATTCTCGGGCTGTTTTGGCAACGAATTCCGATGATGGAAACTTGGTTCCCGTTCAGCTTACTGTTGATTTCAAACCAAATTTACCTCGTGAGTAATCTGTAACAACAATCTCTGAAAATGTTAAAAAACATAAACAGATACCATCAAGAATTCTTACGTTTTTCCGGTTAATTTGTGTTTGAAGAGGAGAGTGAGCGGATAATTCAGTGCAACGGTCGCGTTTTCTGCATGCACGATGAACCAGGGGTACACAGAGTTTGGCTGCCTAATGAAGAGTCACCAGGACTAGCAATGTCTAGAGCTTTTGGTGATTACTGCATTAAGGACTACGGTCTTATTTCGGTTCCTGAAGTCACACAGAGACATATAACCAACAAAGACCAATTCGTTGTGCTCGCCACCGATGGGGTACGCATGCATTCCAAGGTTTCAATGCAACTTAAATTGTCAAACAACACTAACAATTGCAGATAACTTGTTAACTACCTGCAGGTATGGGATGTAGTTTCTAATCAGGAAGCAATTCAAATAGTATCTTCGACACCAGACAAGGCGAAGGCAGCAAAGCGTTTAGTCGAGTTCGCGGCCTGTGCTTGGAAGAAGAAAAGGAAAGGCATTGCAGTGGATGATATTTCCGCTATCTGCCTCTTCTTCCACTCATCTCACCATGAAGTTAATCTTGTAACAACTTCAAAATAGTGTGTACTTAAATGAGCAAAAGATTGCTGCTCTTAAAGTTTATTACAACTATATAATATATTTAGTTAGTCAGAAAGTATTCTTCATTTCATGCTCATACATTGCTATCATCCAAAATTTTTCCATGAAAATGGGCCAATTCCTGGTTGTCAATTTGTCACCATATGTAAACATAGTTAAGCCCACATGGGCCACATTCTCAAACAAGATTGATTAACGTAGAATTCAGCATAGCTTAAAACGTGGGTGTGTTTGGTTAAGTAGAAAAGTAAATAAAAAATAAAAAATTTTGAGTGCCTGTGGTAGAGAGGAAAAGTAAAAAAAAAAAAAAAAAGAGAGTTATTCTTCATCTTAATGCATAAAAATCAATCATTTCAAAATAAGATAACACATTTTTTAGAAGTTTTATTTTATGAAAAAAAAAAAAACATAATTTTGAACTAACATTCAGGTCTCTTATTATTCGAATTTAAAATGATTAATTTTTATACATTAATATGAAAAATCATCATTTTTTCTATTTTCTTTCCTCCCACTTTTTCCCCGTATTAAGTACACTTAATTTTTTTTCTTCCTGTTTTACACCTTCTTTTATCCTTCCACTTTTCCACTCAAATTAATCAATTTTAAGAATAAAAAGAAAAAAACTAACGAACAAAAAAGAAACAAAGTAACTTTGATGGGTAACATGAGTCATTTTAAAGCGTCTCTTTCTTTGATTCTCTTTTTTTTTATATTGGATACGTTAAGTGTATTATATATATATATATATATATAAGGGTGTATCTAGTGGCTGGCATGGGTCCGGCCCCCCTAAAATATAAAATTATAATTTTTGCCTTTAAATTTTTTTAAAAAATTTAAATTAGTAAAAGTAAAATTGCACTTTAGCCTCTCTAAAATTATAAAAATTTGATTTAATCCTTTACAAATTATAAAAATATAAACTATAAAAATTAAAATTTTATCCAAATTTCTAAAAATTCTTCTAGCTTTGCCTCCATATATATATATTCCTATTAATTTTATTTTCTAATAAAAATATTTGTAAATTGTTGTAAATTTGTTGGATGTGTGTTTCAAATTTTTCGTACCATAAACTAACAATTAGAAATTAAGAGGTGGACAACAAAATTTGATTACATAGTTCGAAGATTTCTTAGTGTCTGTATGACTTTATCTAAAGAGTAATACACTATAAATCAATAAATATAAGACGCGATTTAAGTTCAATTCATTTAGCAAAGTTCTCATCACTCTCCCACTAAAATTTTCCTAATAAAACTTAAATTTAAAATCAACAACAGGAACAATATATTTATAAATATGCATTAAGTGTAAGATCTCGTCCAAACCTAAAACAAACTCTCCATTAAATAAATGTTTAAAAGGCATGCTAAAGTATGATAAATCTAAATCTCCAATTCTTCAAAAGTAACCTTTGTATATGTTTTTAATAATGAATAAATTCACATTGAATGGGTTGCTAAGAATCTCTTTTTTTTTTCAATATATCTATCGGAGCGAGTTCAATAACTAATTATCTGTGTTTTGTAGACCCATTAAGTGGGTAGATGCTAACTACAAGTTTTAAAGCTGCTCCATACCTAAGGCGACGATTGAACCTCAACCACTAGTTAAAATAGCAGAGACCTTTGCCATCTCACCTAACTCCCTTGATCAAAATAGGTCAATCAAATATAGCAAAATTCTAATGCCCTCCCTATGCATGTTGAGTTGCAATTGATGTCATATCTCCTTCTGATATTTACTTTTAAGATAGATACTCTCATTGCTTGAAAAATTTAATAAATGATTAATTCAAATCTATTTTAGGGCTATACATATTATTTTAATTTTTTTGAAAATATTTTATTACTTTTAATTTAATATATTTTAATTTTATATTTATTAAAATGTATATATAGATAATTTAATATATTTTAATATTTACATTATATAATAATATATTACTATAAAATAATTTTTATGTATTATAATATACATAAAAACATATAAAATATATTATAAACTAAAATATGAATCGAGTTAGACTCAAACGAGTTTGAACCTAATTTATATTTTAAATAGGATTAATTTTTTTTCCGTCATAACAAGTCTTCCGAGCATCGTCTTCGTCTTCTGACCCAAGCCCAAAGCTAATTGTTGAAGGTAGACTAATAGGCCGCGAATTAAAAGACCCAACATTTTCTTTTTTGCTCGAATCTTTTATCGAAGGTTTAATGTTTGCTGAGCAAAAAACCTGAAACCTAAGGAAAAATCATAAAAGAAAAAAATGCACCCATTGTCGTCAATTCGACAGCTTCGCCATTCCTCTACTTCAGTCTTGCTTCAACGCTTTAGCATCTTCAATTGGATGTGTCGAGCTTCTTCCAACCGCCCTGCTTTTCTCGGTAAGTTTTCCAACAGCTCTACTTTTCTCGTTAAGTTTTTCCCTTCGCTTCCAAATTTGAGTGTGTTAAGTTCTGGATTTATTATCCAATCCTAGAAATACTATAATTTGATGAATGTTAGAAACTAAACTTCGCAAACTTTGGAAGTCTCATTGTGTATTTTTTGCAAACATTTGGTGGGCAGAACATAAAGCAGCAAATAGAAATTTTTTTTAATCATTATAGTTACCGTATTCAATTTCTTGGATCTAAATATAGATTTGGAAACGAAGTTGAATTTTCACCTGGGTTGATTTTACTTCAAAGGAATACAAATTCTTGTAAACATAGGGTCATTTTAGGGTTGTGAATTTTCAGTGAAATAATTTGTGTATTAGTCAACAGAATTGATCAAAATTGTTATAGATTTAAGGGCATAGCATTGAGCCATATATCCCCTAGAAATTTTTTTCATTTTTCATTTGGGGCTGTGAATGCAGTATAAGCTGACAGGCCTTTTTTACTTTGAACATTCATTGGATATATATAACCATAAGAATAAGTTGAGCAACTCTGAGTAAACAAACTTGGGATGAACTGGTCTGAATGTTGTGTGTACAGTAAGTGCGAAATTAGGGCTAAAGTGGTATATAGGTACTTGGTTTGCAATCAATGAAGGACTCCATAGTTGAAAATATTTGTTAGTAGTCTTTTCCGATTGGTATAACTGATTTTAGTTTACAGGAGGTTTAAAGAGTTTCAGTGCTGGTGCACATTCTTCTGAGAATGTTGGAACTCCGGAGAAGAATTTTAATCAACAGACAATGAAGGATAATGTCTCTGCTACACGTGCTTCAACTTTCCAGAATTTTTTTCGTCCTTTAGGTGCTCAATCTACTGAGATTGTTGGAAATCTAGGGAGGAATTTGGATCAACAGGCAGTGAAAGAGAATGTCTCCGCTAGATATACTTCGGCTTTCCCGGATTTTACTCGTCCTTCAGGTCAAACAGATTTCAGGTCAGGCGGGAATTACAGGTCTATGGATGTTGTGAAGGAAGCACTAGATGGAGATAGAAGGGCAAACTTTAGGGGTTCTCAATTTCAGGAAGCAATAGATGGAGATAGAAGGGCAAACTTTAGGGGTTCTCAATTTCGGCAAGACCATATCGAGCAAAACGAACATTTTGCACACATAAAGATCATGCGCAACAATACCTTCGTCACCGTGACGGATTCCGATGGAAATAAAAAATGTGGAGCCTCGGCTGGAATGTCAGGACTTTTAGGAGGCACGAAAGTATCTAAGTATGCTACTGAAGCAGTGGCAGAATATGCTGGGCGCAAGGCAAGGAAAATGGGGATTAAATCGGTTGTGGTAAGAGTGAAAGGCTTTACCCATTTTAAGAAGAAAAAACAAGCAATTCTTAGCTTTCGTGAGGGCTTTAAGAATCCTATTGTCTTCATTGAGGACGTCACTCGTCATCCACATAATGGATGCCGGCTTCCAAAGAAGAGACGAATCTAACTTCCTTGCCTTCTCTATCTAGAGGGCTTGATAGAGGCCGTGATGGCATGTTGGTTGAGGTGTTGCCATGGTATACTGTTATATCAACTCAAACGTGTTCATGTTTTTCTATTATCAGTTACTTTAAATTATCCATAAATTTACTGGTTTGTCTGATACACTGTTTGCTTGCCATCTGATTTTGATGAATTAGTTGTTGGGATTATATCTCTTACAAAATGGTTAATGCTTCATGTGCAGAAGAGTTCATGTTCTTTATATGTCTTGTTTATGATTTTGATTTATTGAACCATTGCCAGGTCTTTAAAGAACAAATTGGGCCTCTGATCTTTTTTCTTGTTCCTTTACTTTTTCAAATTGCCATGTAAAGTAGAAGATTGAATGAAGGATAAAAAAGTAATTTTATTGAAAAACATTTTTTCAAAAATTAAAAGCTAGAAATTTTGATTTTTTGGCTTGAGCTAAAATTTCAATTTAAAATTAAGGTCTAACTTGAAAAGCTATGTGTTTACGAATTAGACAAATACGAAAATGATTAAACTCAATGAAAGATTGAATTAATGAGATTTATTTAAATTAGATTACGTTAATTTATATAAATATTAATAAAGCATATGTTGGACCGTGTGTTTATTTTAATTGAATTTATTTTTATAATTTTATATAAAAGTTCAGGAAATTGTTGTGGAGTTAACTCTTAATATCATCTCACTAAAAATTTAAATAATAAGATAGATATAATAAAAACTAAATATAGATAATAATAAATTGAATAATTAACATTTATATCTTTTATCAATTTGACTATTATTTTCTTTTAATTAAATTGAACTTAATCTTTAAAAAAAAAAGTAGAATTTAACTATCAATTTTTCAAAAAAAATTTAATTTTTAATAGAAATATTTATTAAAATGTTAAAATTTTAAACATGATAGCTCTAGTAATTTATGTTATTTTTTAATATATTTTTAAAAATTTGAGTTTATTTTTTGAATATTTTTTATAAATTTTAAATTATTTTTAATGTGATATATTAAAATAAATAGTATCATGTCAATATAAAATACATTATTATTAAATTGTCATGCCGACATCATTAAAGTTTAATGTTTTAATTAAAATTTCATTAAGAAAACAAAAGGGCAAATATCCCAAAATACCAAAAAATCAAAAATTACCGAAAGGACGTGTTTCAAAAATATTGATTAGGAAGGGCAATTTCCCAAAAATCGCGCCCACGTCGCCGCGTTTTTGGGAAAGCGAAAAAAAGCAGCGTCCATGGGGGCGCTTTAGGTTAACTTCAAAAAAGCGCCCCACGAGGGCGCTTTTGCTGAAGTTATTCAAAGCGCCCCCATGGACGCGCTTTTAGGCATTTTTGGGAATCTTCCCGTCCACTTGCAATGTGAAAATGAAATAATTTTTGGACAAGTAGTCTCGGCAAAATAATTTTGAGAGACGTTTGAACAAACCGTGGTCAAAACGCCTCACGTGGACGCCGCTTTTGCTACTGATGGTCTCCGTAAAATTATTTTGAGGAGACGTTTCAACAAACAAAGGCCAAAAACGCCCACGCAGGTGCACTATTACCCGGAGCGGTGAAAAGCGCCCCACGTGGACGACTTTTGCTACTGATGTCGCATGCAAAATTAGGCTATAAATCACCAAATTGCATTCTCGGTTGGCGAAAGCATTCAAGCAAAAAGAAAAAAAATTGAAAATGAGTGAACGATTAATGGTGTTATTTACTACGATGGTGAAGTGCGTGACATCGAAAATGGTGTTGTTTTCTTATCGAGAACACAAGTAGCGATTGAGTTTTAATCAAACGTCGATTTGGTAGAACTTCGCAAAAGAATTAGGCGTAAAATATTGAACAACGCCAATGAAAGTTCGATCTATTAAGTATAGATTTTGCGCTTTGTTGATCCGGTGAGATATGACGATTCGACATCAAAGGTCCCGGAGCCTTGAGGCAATAGTGGAGACTCATTTTGCCGTGGATCGCCCTATCTCGAGTTATATGTAGAATTTTCATCTCCAAGTGATCGTTGCGACCTCAACATCTAGTATCGTTCGAGGGAATACACGACCCCGTGTCGACACTACGTAAGTGGGAGGCAAAACACGTAGTGCCCGTGTACGGTGGTAGTATGGAAAACATAACCCCGCACGACACTTTCGGTTGGTGGATGGGACATGCATATTCGCCAATCGACGCCGGATGACGTAAATACGTATTGGGGACGTCATCAACTTCTAGTGGATGGCAATCCACATACGATTGGAATCTTTACGAAAGATGTTTAATGAGGATGATGTATTACCGACGGCATCCACCAAATGAGGGCCCTCGTTTGTTGCGGTGTTATGGAGGATAGGACGATGAACCGATGTGGATCCACCTCGGGAGCCGTGGCCCGACGGTGCGAAGTTGGACTATTTTACAACCGAGCCCGCTCCAATTGTACCAAGATGTTGAGAGCGGTTCGACGAAGAAGAAGAAGATCCGCTATTCAGGCATACTCGCCTCCAACAAGACATGCATAATGTCGATCTATCTCAAGATGATGCATTGGAGTTTCTGAACTACCACACCGGACGTGGAGTGCAAATTCTTCGTTGGATTCGGACCAATTAGAAGTTGGTAACCGCTTTCCAACAAGAACACTTTTCTTGGTGCATTGAAACAATACAAGATCGTGAGCGGGTTAACTACACTATGGTTAAATCAAAGCTCGATAGGTACGAGGCGAAGTGTGCTGTGCAAGACGGCACATGTGCATAGAAAATCATGGCGTCGTTGAGGAAAAGGACGGGGATGTGGGAGGTGAAGAAGTACAAAGGTCCGCATATATGTCTTACCGGTACAGTACCACTATGTGTTCAATGATTTCGAATAACACTAATATTATGTAATGTTGCATTATTTAACGTGCTTGATCGACGGTGTAACACAAGATCATCCGAGGATGGATTCGGACATGTTGGTGATTTAATAATCCGACGGTGAAGGCCGATCCCAAAACTACAATCTTGGCCTTAATTGGCAATATTCAGAGCTAAATGGGGTACACGCCTTCTGAAAAGGCTTGGATAGCCGCTGTATAGCGTTGGAAAAGTTGCACGATCGGTGGGACGCTTCATATAATGAAGTGTGGCGGTGGTGTAAGTCTGTCGAGAGATATGTCCGAGCAAAGACAATGACATTGAAACGGAACTTGTACTACAACGATCGTCGCTTTCCGTGGATGCGCAGCGTTCAAGTGCTGTTCAGACATTTAAGCAATGCCGAGATGCTTTTACATATCGCAAGCCATTGGTACAAATTGACGGTACCTTCATGTATGGTAGATATACGATCGGCTATTGCTAGCGTGGGTACAAGACGACCGTGGGAGAATCTTTCCGATTGCGTTCTTAATAACACCGGAGTCGGTGATGATCGGGACTTCTTCCTATCTAGGTTAAGGAGGCATGTTTGCCCTCAACCCGACATATGCGTTATATCGGATCGGGCCCGGAATACTTGCGGCAATAGAACGACAGGAAGCATGTGGCATCGCACACACCATCGATATTGCCCGAGGCATGTGGCATCCAACTACTATGGGCAACACCGATCTAAAAGACGAAGCAAAGAAGTGACCGATATGGGTATGAAATTTCTATTAATATAATTTCTTTTGAAATTTTCAATTTATTCGCAATTGAATAGTGGTATGTAATATTCGATATCAACGTATATTGGTGGTACGAGATCAATAAAGACCGCTTTCACGAGATGTTGGCCGCTTATGCGAAGATAACGCCAAAGGAGCAGAGTACATGCAATATTCCTTTTGAACAGTGGACACAAGCATATGATGGCTGACTACGATATGGTCATATGACCAAAACTCGGCCGAATGCATAAATTCGTGCTAAAGGAACCCATCATCCGCCGATTCTGCCGATTTTATGAGAGACATATTTTCGTTTAGCGACACTATTTCCGAAGAGAGCAAATGAGTTATCGAGGCGATGCAAGGAGGCCATGTATGGAGCCCGAAGGTCTTGCAAGAAATTAACCGTGGGAAGGCACGGCGAACACTATGCACACGGTTTGTCACGACCGCGACAAACTATGGTTTCGTGTCACTGAGTTTGATGATCGAGCCAAGGTATTGTTGGCGGGCATTATCGTGTACACTTGACAAATAGGACATGCGATCGTGGATATTTGATGCACTTCGTTACCCATGTGCTCATGTACTTGCGGCTTGTCATAATCTTCGTCTTGACCCCATGAGCTATGTCGACGAAGTCTACAAATTAGAAAACATGTACAACGTGTGGAGACACGTATTCCCACCAGTCCCAGATGAACGTAAGTGGCCACTCAGACGCTTGCACCGTATAAGCCGCTGTCGGATAGAGAATTGAGACGAAACCAAAAGGTCGACCTTCCCGACTAGAATACGCAACAATATGGATATCCGAGAATCGACCAACCAAAGTCATGGTCATGGTGGTGTAGGAACCCGCCATACATCTCGCCGTGTCCAAATCGGACTAGTTGACCGTGTTCTTAGCTTGTTTGTCTCTTCTTGGCTATGTAATGTCTGCTTTTTTGGAGGAAAACAGTGAACTTTTGTACAATAACTCAAATTTATTAAATATAAGATAATTAATATTAAATTACAAACACAAATAATAAAACAACTTTTTATTCAAAAAAAAAAAATTATTACGCTTTAAAAATAAAATAGCCCGTCATAATCAACGTTGATGCCGAAATAAACCACTTTTATTTTATTCAAGTTATTAAAATTAAATTAAAAATTAAATTAAAAAATTAAATCATTTCTATCTTATCAAAGATATTAAAATTAAAATAAAAAATTAAAATACAAAAAATTAAATTACAAAAAAATTAAATAAATTAAAAAATTAAATTACAAAAAAACAAACTCAAATTGTATTAAATATATTACAACTTAATTACAAAAAGAATAAACCAAACCTATTTTGTCAAAGTTATTAAAATTAAATAAATTAAAAAATTAAATTACAAAAAAAACTCAGATTGTATTAAATATATTACAACTTAATTACAAAAAAAATAAACCAAACCTATTTTGTCAAAGTTATTAAATTAAATAAATTAAAAAATTATATTACAAAAAAACTCAAATTGTATTAAATATATTACAACTTAATTACAAAAAAAATAAACCAAACCTATTTTGTCAAAGTTATTAAAATTAAATAAATTAAAAAATTAAATTACAAAAAAAACAAACTCAAATTGTATTAAATATATTACAACTTAATTACAAAAAAAACCAAACCTATTTTGTCAAAGTTATTAAAATTAAATAATTTAAAAAATTAAATTACAAAAAAACAAACTCAAATTGTATTAAATATATTACAACTTAATTACAAAAAAAAAATAAACCAAACCTATTTTGTCAAAGTTATTAAAATTAAATAAATTAAAAAATTATATTACAAAAAAAACAAACTCAATTTTTGTTAAATATATTACAACTTAATTACAAAAAATTAAACCTTAATTACAAAAAATTTAAACTCAAATTATAAATTAATTTACAATTACTCAAATTAGGGGTTTAGGGTTTAGTGCGGATGCTTGGTGGGAACCAAAGGTGCACACGGGGCGATCGATTCTGCTACCGGATTCCTCCTTCTTCTAGCTTCCGGAGGGGGTTGTGGAACCTCAGGCGGGGAATCCGGTCCCTCCGGTAGTGGGTCTGGTTCTGGGTGTTGCGATGATGACCCACCTTGATAAAATAATGACCGGAGGTGTTTGCATAAACCACTACGGGTGATGATCCGTCACGTGAAGGAGCTCGGTAGAAAGAATCGCCCCGACGGCACCTCCTCTAATCCCACACCCGATGTCGGCCTCACGATCGGCTGGCTAAAAGGAGTTGTTGGGAACGGACTCGAACCCGACCATGGATTCCAACCTGGGGGGGACTAGAAAAAGGAAACATATATGGGTTAGGAGGATACATGTAAGGGGCATGGTACGCACCTGGCATAAACTGTGGACGCTGTGTTATCGGTGTTGTCACCGAATCGATGGGCCCGGTGATTGTATAGGCGCCGTTGATGGGCCCGTGGATCAGATAGGCGCTGTTGATGGGCCGGTGATGTGTAAACCGTTATTCGGGCCCGCCTCATCACCCTTCTCCTTGAATGCAAAGGGCTCGACGTTCCCTTCGCCGCGAATTTGTTGTCGCCTCTCTTCACCGACAACAGATACGGCTTACCATGGATTCTAAACCATGGCATGTACTCAAGACGCACGCTAACTCAGAACTACGATCGGTTCCGGTTAGGTAAAAGTCATACCGCTTCTCCCATCGCCTCGATATGTTCGACCAAAATATTGGCTAATCCAGATCTCGCCGCCAGAAGTCCACACTGTGCTCATCATCGAGCACCTCAGGAGCCACGGGAATCGGCTGTCGGCATCCAAATTGTCGCAGAACCCGATCTGACTGGTGCATCTCCACGGTCGCGTAGGTGATTAGCGGGACCTTAACGTGCCAACTGTTCGAATTTTGGAGGAACTCCCTAATTATCGCCCAAATTTCGGGATCCTCGTACGGTGTCCATTGAAACTATATTAACATTACCAAAATATTAGTTATATACATAAATACTAAATTATAATAACGAAATTCGACACTTACTTGTGATTCCGACCGTTGTTCCAATAGGAGCCGTATATCCTCAAGCGAGTTAGGTATTCCAACATGACTTCTCGGATGGTTCCACCTAATTAAATAAACTTTTAGCATGCAATTATACTATAAATCTACGACATAATTGTAAAATATAATATTAAATTTACCTCGTTATCAATGGGAATGAATATGGCTGGTCGAGTCGGGGACGTAAAAATGGAAATCGAAACCATGCCCATGACCGCAGAGTGATAAGCAACCTCCGATTTTTACTTTATTTGGCACCGTCCGCTTCAAGACATCTCCCCAGACAACCTCGATAGCACGGCAGACCCCAACTCAATTCACCTACCGCTCTGAAATCAACAAGTTTGGAGCCATCTCGTGGACGAGGTTTCAGAGACGTCCAAGCATCGGATAGCCTCCAATTATCTCAAGTATGTATGCCGTGCATACCGTATTCTTTCATCTTCATCGAATCTTCATTCGGTTCGCGGAATATGTCTCGAACCAAACCATATCGATCCGACCTCCTTGTAATTTATCCGGAATGGCACCTGTGAGCTCGTAGCATACGGCCATCCAATCGAGAGATGTTACGGACGGTGACACCGAACCGGCCCACCGGTAATCCCAATGTGAATCGCACATCTTCTAAGGTGATGGTACACTCTCCGCATGGCGATGGAAAGTGTGCGTCTCGGTCTCCACCTCTCTATCAACGCGCTTATCAAAATCGGGTCCAACTTGAACCCCTACCTATCGTATTACGTGCAAAAACCTCGCTTCCCGCAGTAATTTCGATCAATGGCGATGGGGACCGTGCATGTTATGAATATAACATTGCAACGCCCGATCTACGATCATTTAAAAATAATAAAATTCAAAATAAAATAAAAATTGCATAATTAAAAAATTTAATAATATTGAAAATTAAAATTCAAACTTACCATTTTCAATTGCTCGACGCCAATGTGATTCTTTGTCTAAGCGATGAAAATCCCTACCATTGTACTCGATAAAGATTTTTAAATTTTCCAAAAAATAAATATATTAAAAATTTATAATGGGCTTTTTCAGTAAATGGTAGAAGACTATTTCAAATTTAAGCTTAAATTTCAAGGGCTTTGATAGAAACTTGAGAGAAAATTGAGAGCAAATTGAGAGAAAATTGAAAGAAAAATGAGAAAGGATTGAAGTGTGAAAAAAATGAAGGGTTGGGGGTATTTATAGTTTTTTTCCGTTGCTTTTTTGACTGTTGGGTCCAACGGTCAAATTTTTTTGATTCTTACTAAAAAGCGTCCATGGGGAGCGCTTTAGGCCTTTCCCAAAAAACGCTACCGACGTGGATGCGCTTTTTGGAAATCGCCTTTCCGGTCAATATTTTGAAACCCGTCTTTCCGATAATTTTGATATTTTTGGTATTTTGGGATATTTGCCCAAAACAAAATGTTAAAAGAGATTTTCACTAAATTTATTCTTTTAGAATTCAACCTTTTGTCATCTAATGTTGGGGTAAAAATGTAATTCATATAAAAGTGGAAGGGTAATTCTGAAAAACGAAAAACCAATCGGCCAGTTTAAAATTGAACCCTAACCCTAATCAATTACCCTCATCGTCCCCTTTAAAAACCCTCTCTGCTCTCCTTTATCGCCTCGCCTCTTTCATCTACGATACTTTCATCTTCACTCTCTCTAATTTTCGCCCTCATTTTCTCTTCTAATTTATTGAAAATAGACATTCGTTTTTTGATCTCTTCCCTTCTGTTTCTCCTTCATGTTTTTTTTTTTTTCGCTTAAAAGTTTGCCGATGATGATAAATGTATTATCCCAGCTCATTATGAGACTTTTTTGTAGGGTCTGGGAATTGAATCTTAATCCAACATTTATCTGAGTCTAAACAAACCTTTTTCAGATTTTTTAAAATTCCTTTTGTTGAAGTTTTAAATCTTTAATTATTTGTGCTTTATTTGTTTTACTCATTCTAAAATTTCCAATTTTTTAAAATTTTAATTTAGAACGCATATATATATATATATATTTAATTCAATTTCTTTTCTGGTCTTTTCTTGTGATTGTTAAAAGTTCTCAATGATGTTTGAAATAAAACCATGCTAATGCTGATTGTTCAGTGATTAAAAATAATTTATTTGATTTATTTTGAGGAAACTTTTTCATAAATGTTTTTATTTTTCTATTTACAAGAACCGATTTCTGGTTAACATGTAAAGTTGTAATTTGCCAATAAAAGAGACTAATATCAATATTATTGTGTCATTTGTACGCTTACATTGGGCAAAAAAAATTGTTTTTGGGGATTTTTTTGGTCTTGGTTTCTGGATTGGGTTCTAGGTTGTTTTGGTTTTTATATATATATATATATTTCAAACTTGGTTGAGCCTTAAATGTATAGTATTATCATCATTTTATTTAATTTTCAAAATTCAAATCAAAATAAATTTAGATGAAGATTATGATTTAAATTCAAAAGAAATCTAAATAAGATGCATACAATGTTTGAAATTATTTATAATTATTTTTAATTTTAAATAAGAAAAAAATGTGATACAGTGTATTTTTGACCCCTTTTTTTTTTTTCTTAATCGAGCTATATTCAATCTGCTTCACATTTGTGAACGTTAAAATGTGGATCAAATTTATGGTTTGATAGATGGGGGAAAACGAACGAAGAATGATAAACAAGAAGCATAGGGTTATGAGAGAAACATTAAGAACAAAATGAATGATCTAAGGGGTTGAGATGTTCATTTGACGATCCCAACGGTGAAAACCTTGAATGATTGGTGAAGAACTTCATACAGGAAAATGAGACCGATCTGACAGCAGATAACGACGGATTGAGTTTCTTTTTATTCGATTTTTTTTTATTTTTCGAAAGTTTTCACCGCAGTTTGAGGAAATTTAAGGGTCAGTTTAGTAATGATTTTGAGTTTAGGAATGATTTTGAGAAATGTGCTTTTGAGAAATATTTTAAAAAATTTAAGTGTTTAAAAAGTATTTTAAGAATTAAAATGTTTATTTTAAATATAATATTATAAAATAATAAATATGTATTTAAATAATATTTAAATTAGTTAATATTATGATATTTTAGTAAAAATATAAAAATAATTTATTATAATTTATTGTTAATATTTTAATAAATATTATTAATTTTAAATATTTTAAGTAATTAATATTAATTATTTATTAAATTTAATTAGAATATATAAATTATATTTAAATATTTAGATATAATAATTAAATATTTGTAATTAGATATTGTCACAATTGTATTATTTTAAAATTTATTTTTTATTTTTAATGCTTTTAACACATTTGTAAAACTCATATTAGATTTAACATAACATAGAAAACATAAATGTAACAAATTAAAATATTACATATATTTGAATTAAAGTTTCAAAAAGGAGTAATATTTATACACCAAATATAAATACAAAAATTTTACAATAGCATTTACAATAAATTATCTACAAACTTGGTGGCATGAAATTCTGGTTTTATCGGAAAATCAGATACATAAAACTGAATAGGAGAAATACATAGAAAAAAAAAAGGTTATTGTTTGTAAAATATGCAATGCATTATAAAAGAATTACAAGTTCATTCTAAGGATTTTCCAGTAGAAGCTTCTATAACACAACACAGCTACAAGCATCCATGCCAAGAAGGTGATGATTGTAATGGCCTATTTTTGCTCGGGCTTAAATAAATAAGCAAATAAAATGTTTATTTTTACAGACCTTCTGCAAAACCCAATAAACAAGTTCAAAACCATTAAACCAGAGACCCAAACCAATTACTAATAACAACTAGCTACCTTTTAACCCAAACAACACTTGGCCTAAAAGGGCCCAAAGCCTAAAAAATTTTTTCGGAGAAGCTAGGGTTTCTAGGAAACCCTTGCGCCGCAATCCCAACAGTCGCGTCGTTTCAGTGGGAGACCGACCATCACGCCAACAGCGCCCCGATCACGTCGCCAGTCATGTCATGATCCGCGCTTAGCCACTAACCTCCGTCTTCAAACCTGCAAAGGAAAACACAAGACAGAAAGGAAATGAATCGCAGCAAAAAAGGAAAGAATAGATGTAAAAAAGATACGTTTTCATTTTTTATTTCAATTTGTTGGGGTATAAAACCCATTGTAAAATCTGTAAAAAGGGGGGACACAGAGAGAGATAGATAAAAATACAACCTAGTAAAAAAAGAGACCAAGTCAAGGTTTTGTTTCATTTTTATTTTTTTATTTCCGAATACTGTCATTATATTTTGTTTTATTTTTTTTTTTAAACAATATAGAATATATATATTAAAATATAAAAAAAGGCGAAAAAAAACTAACCTTTTTTGGAACTCCGGCCACCGTGCCGGAAATCGCCTGGCAGGGGAGAGGAGAAAGCTCCTCTCTGTTTTCTATTTTGAAATGAGAAATAATGAATTTTTTTTAGATTTTTCACTTTATATAGTACCCTAAACAAGCGTCGTTTAGGTCGAGGCTAATAGCCCCAAAACGGCACTGCTTTCATGGATCTCGACCAGTGCAACTGCACCGCCATCATAAGATTCGCGTGTTCTTCAGCTTAAAAGGGTCTAATTTCCACTTTGGCCCTTCCGCATTATTTTAGTTTTACAATTAAGTCCCATTATACTTCTATTTTTTATAATGTAACTCAAATTTACTTTCTTTCAATTTGATCCGCCTTCCTTTATTTATTTATTTTAATCTAATGTTAAAACATTATATTATCTCTATTATTTGTATATTAATTCATTAAACTTGTATATTTTATTACATATTATATTATTTTATTACATATTATTTTTAACTTATATATTAGTTATTCTTATATATTTTATTTTGTACCTTATATAGTATTATATTTTATATATTATTTCTAAAGCTTTATTTTATACAAAATTATTTATATTATCTAATTTATATTGTTTATATTATGTATTAATGTACTACATATACATATATTTTCATTATTTATTATTTTATTTAGTTCAAAATTATTTTCATTACATTTTATTTTTTTATACTATATTATATGTTTTTAAATTCTTTATATTACATAGTTTTATATTATATCATATGTTATTTTGTAAAAAGTTATGCATATTTTATAACATGTTTCACATATATTATTTATATTATATTATTGTTTTTGAAAATATCTTTATTATTATATATTATTATGTATTATATTTTATATGTATTAAGTTATATATTTATTATAATATTCATTTAGTATTTTATTATTTTACATATATTGCTTTATATATTTTGTTTATCTATGTAATGCCCTTTTATTTATTTATTATTTATGATTACTATAGTGTATTTATTTATGTTGTATTTTATATTGTATGCTATTGTCTTATAATCATTTTTAATATTTGTGTATGATAGTTTATAAATGCGATATTGTTACATGGATTAATGTTTAAAATGAAAATCTATTTTTGCAAAACCATTATATTTTTAAAAGCTTTTAAAATAAAGCAATATTTTGGTATTTAGAAATTCAAAATAGTGTCCTAACGTACTGGGTTGCGATTTTCCTTTTGGCTAAATAACTAAATACCCCTTTTAATAAATTTTGTAAATCACGAGATGACTTTAATTACGAGGGTTTAAAAAAATGTCGTGTCCTAACGTACTGGATGTGATGTTTGTATTCCTTCGGAATAAAAAAATCTTAAGTTTTAAATAAATAAAAAACCTATTCTTGGGAATTCAAAACATTGTGCCTTAACTTATTGGGTTCGACGTTTTGAATCTCGAGGTAAGAATTTTCTAAAATAAAGACGAGCTTAATTTCAAAGTCATGAAGTGCTATACCTTAACTTATTGGGTAAAGTACTTTATTTCTTTATAATAAGTAAGTCATGATTTTCTTTCTAATAAAAGGACCATATTTTCTAACTTTCTTTATTTTCAACATTCGGACATGATTTTATCAATTAGGTACTAATTTTTTGGCGTTATGAGGGTGCTAACCTTCCTCATACATAATCAATTCGAACCTATTTTCTTGTTTTCGTGGACCAAAATCAAATGTTTTAAAATAAAACATTTTACAAGCTGATCCAATCACACCTAAGTAAAAAAGATTGGTGGCGACTCCCATTTTTGTTTTTTAAAGTCGATCCCCTTTTTCTAAACATGATTTTAAAAATAGTTTCGACAATGATCTTGGGAAGCCAGGCAGATCAAGGGTTGACTCAGGTTTAAGTTTTAAGTTTTAAGTTTTAAGTTGACTCAGGAGCTACCAACCGGAGAATGTTCGCCCAACAATGCCACGAGATCTTTGTCTATTCCCAGCTTGTAATAAATAAACCATTGGAAGTTATAATAAATAGGGAAGTACAAATCATTTTACCTTTCTGTTGATGAAGTTTGAAGCAAATAACTACTGAAACACCTCAACCCTCACATTCCATAAAGGACATGTTGGAGTGGGGTATAGTTGGGTACAAAATGCAGAAACTCTAACCAATTATGCCTTACAAGCTCCCAATCTTTAAACATTCTAAAAACATAGAGTAATCAATCCATATGGTACAACAGGCACTTATGAACATATATAAGCAAACCAGACATATAAGCACGAATAAAGCTTGATTGGATATCTTTGAATTGTTGTGAGCAAAATGATAGACAAACCTTTCTGAGTGCCATTAATACAATGGTTAGCTCAGAGCAAGGATCAAGATAATCAAGAGACTCAAAGCTGCAAGAACAAGAGACAATTGTTAAAACAACACAATCGCATAATTCAAACAAGCATACTGATCACCGACAATAAAAACTTAAATCCAGATCAACTAAATGACAAATCATAATTGACCATCCATGTTTGAAAGAGCAACTAGGTAAAAACTACAACAACATACAAACTAGCAAGTGTGAATTGCGTGTTGTAACAAATGACACAGATTCGGACTAACTTTTTCCCTTCAATATCCACACCATGAACCAAAATTCATCCGCAACTGTAAGAAAATTTAATATTTCCTCATCCAGATAGACATCATCAATTTTTGCCATCTATCGATGATAATGGCATATTTGTCTTCCCGCAATGGAAACCAACATCTTATGATTAACAACAACCAAAATTAAGCATTCTATCAACTCGTAATATAACACTCAAAAGTAAGAGAGTAAAATTGGCTACCTTATCATCAGAATAAAGAATCCCACGATTGCTAAAGAAGGGAGAAGTATAGAGTGAACTCGAGAGCTTGAAGCCACCGCTTCTTTAGGATGCAATCGACAAGGTTTTGGTGTGGTGGAGACCTGTGCCTTGGCGGCGTTCTTGTGGTCGAGTTTCTTCTTGAGATTCTTAAGGGGTTTTCTTGGAAGACCTAGGAATGGAATGGTGCGACAGCAGGTACTCTCCTTCCTTCCAAAGGCTCTTCTTATCGGAAACAAGACCATGGCGGCAGATGAAACAATGAAGAAGTTTGGGGATGAGGCTTGGACTTTGGCATGGGTTCGGGCATAGCAGAGCAGAGAGAGAGAGAGAAGAAGAGAAGGAAAGGAAATTGAGGATGCCATAGGATTAAACTGTGGATCTTTGGGAGCAATTCAACAGGGTTAAAATAGTCAAATATCAGCTAAGAAGCCCGTTTGGCTTCCAAAAGCCAAAAATTTCTCCTTCAGAAAAGCACTTTTGCACAGATGAAAAAGGAGAATTTTGAGCAAAAGCTGTTTGTTCTCCGTTGCTTTTAGAGAAAAACATTTTTTGAGCAAAAGCTCGTCAGAAAATGAATGAAGAGCGGAGCCTAAATCATGAAACGTGAGTGGAAAGACAAGGAGCGTCACTTTAGGGATAAGGAGGGACAAGAAAAGAGAAAAAATAATAAAAAAGGGGTAAATTATAAAAATAATTATTTTTGTTTGCCTTAAATTACATTTTAGTCACTTATGTTTAAAATGTTATGTTATAGTCACTTCCATTATAATTTTGTTATGAAGTGGTCATTTTACGGTTAAGCTCTATTACCTTCTTAACGACTATCTTATGTGGCGTACAAATAGATTTTAAATATTTTAAATGCCAACTTGGATGTTCTATGTGATAGTCTAAATTAAATTTATTTAGTTAAAAATCAACTTTCATCCTAATAATTAGACATCTAAGTTGACATTTAAAATTTATTTAGACTGACATGTAGGATAATCGTTAGGAAGGTAATGCTAGAGTGACAATTTCTTGATAAAACGATAACCTAAATGACTAAAGCGTAAAATTTTAAATATAAATGACTAAAATATAATTCAAGGTAAACAAAAGTGATATTTTTGTAGTTTACTTTTTTTAAAAAGTATTATTTTTATACTTTATTTTTATTTAATATTTAGATGAAAACAAAATCTCAAAAATGAAAATAATTAAAAATAATTTTAAAATATATAAGATTTTTTTAAAAATAAAAATTTTAAAAATTTTGGTTTAAAACATTCCATCTTTTGGACATGAGGAATTGAAGACAATAGATATGTTTGATTGACACGTGGCCATTTCTGCAAACACACGTCATCATTTGGTAGCAGCTGCTTTTCATGGACAACTAGGGATGGTTTTCACCACCAATCCAAATATTTATATCAATTACGTATCTTAATTTTTATTAATAATCACATTTCAAAATTTGATATTAATATCTCCTTCAATTTATAATATAAAATTTGATTTTAATTGGATAAAAATAAATTTTATAAATGCTTATTTTTAACATGAACATAAATTTAAAAGTTGAAGTTAATTTTATGAATAAAATAAATATTTAATTAGATAAACATAAACTTAAAATTTTATAAATATTTAAAATTTAACAATATTTATTATAACTCACAACTAATTAGCATAAATGAAATTATATTTATCATCGGAATTAATCATTATAAGCAATTAATTAAATAATTAAATCAACTCACAATTAAATTACAACTATATAAATATTTAAGTTAATATTTTTCAATTTTATATTTAAAATAAATATTTAACTAATTAAATAAAAATTTAAAATAATTTGTCTATTTAATTTAAATTATTTTATATGGACGCTTTTTACTATTGTTAATACAATTGTATTATGAACTAAGGAAACAATATTTCATACTTAAAAGCTATAAGAAATGGAATAACTGTCTTAAAAGCCCCCCGTGTTCAGTTTTAGTTTATCCGGTCTTCCATTATTTCTAATTAACGTTAATGGTCTTTCAAATGTTACAACCTAACAAAAATACCCAATTTAATAATAGTTTTTAAATTTAGCTTTTATTTATTGTAATTTATTTATGTGTTTTTCCACCATTTTCCTTTAATACCCTTTATATTTTTTTGAAGTTGGAAACAATTATATATATATATGTGTGTATATATATATATGTATTTTAAAAAAAATCACACATACAGTCAATTAAGTTTTAGCTCGATTAGTATAGGTATTATTACAAATGCAATAGGATATATGCATTGTTACAAAATCAAAATGAAATATTAGATTTTATAAGATTTCATAATTCTAAAATATAAAATATGATAAATGTTTAAAATTTTCTTTAAAAATACTAAATTTTATACAAAATATTAAAAAGTAAACAAATACTACTAAAATTTTATTCAAACTTTCTTAATCATAATTAAAGCATAAATTATATTCATATTATTATAAATAAATTATTTTAAATAATTTATACATATAATCAGTGACCTAAGAGACTATGGGCTCCCTAAAATAGTAAAATTTTAATTTAGACCCTTTATAAATTCTAAAATTTTAAATAAATAATAGTAAAATTACACTTTAACCATAAAAAATGATAAAATTTAATTTAATCTTTTAAAATTTAGAAAAATATAAACTATTAAAATAATAAAATTACATTTTTACTATTATAAATTTATACAATTTAAATCTTCGTCAAAAAATTTTAAACTCCACCACTACATATAATAAACCCGTGCACGAGATAAAAAAACTAATTAAATTATAAAAATACCATAAATTTAACCAACTACATTTAATATAAGATTAGGATAAAAGATATTTCCACCATCATTAATTTATTACAACTATAAGACAAAAAGCATCATCATTAAAGTAAACGAATCATCCAAGTTCTTCCACACTACCCCGACACATACCCACCTTCTACCTCACCACCTTTTGCCACGTGGCTAAAATACATTTTCTTTAAGGTTAGTATAACTTTTGTCTTTCAATCTAACAAATAAATTTATTTTGATCCTTAGTAGAATTAAAAAAAAAAGGATAAATTACACTAACAATCACCTAATTTTGAGATAACTGACAAAACAGTCACCTAGGTTTCATTTCAGTCACTTAACTTTTGAAAAGTTACAAAACAATCACTAATTAACAGTTACCGTTAAGGTGTTAGTAAAATTACTGACGTGACAAGTTAACTTACCGCATTGGTGAAACAACTCAATTTTCCTCTTCTTCTCCTTATTCTTCTCCATTGCTCATTGCTCATTTTTTTCCATTGCTCCAATAGAGGGTAAAACTATTCCTCAACATTTCTCTAAAACAATAACTATTTCCCTGTTCTTCACTGTCACTTTAAGTTTACTCTGTTTTGGTAGCAAACCTCCCTATTTTTTCCCTGTTTGGAGAAAAAAAGTAAATGGCTTTATTTTTGGTCAGAATGGATGGCTATGATTTGCTGAAATAGGCACCTAGAGGTAGTGCGATTCTTAATCGTAACATCTTGGATACAATCAGGAGAAGCTTCCAGAAATTTATCCAACAGACCAAGCTGGTTTCCAACTTTACTTAAGTAGTGCAATGGAGTCTTTACCTTTCTTTCCTCTAACACGAACAAGATGTGTATCGATCTCCAACAAGCGGATTGCCATCTCTTTACGCCCTTTTCTAACTGCAATGTGAAGTGGGCTCAAACCTTGGTGGTTTAGCTTTCGAGCAAATGATGGCTTTAAGTTCATCATCTCCATTGCAAACTCGATGCACCCTTCTTTTGCAGCTATATGTAATGGAGTCTCCATAAACTCCACCTCATCAACACGCCTCAAAACATTTCCATTTCTTTGAATTACTCTTTATAATTCATTAACCTTTCCTGTACGAGCAGCCTTTCTTAAATTTTCATCCAAAATGGCAGACGAATATTATGTATATCTTTCTGGGTTTGGACTTCAGTGGAGGATTATTATAAAATTTTGATAGTGTACGTTTAAACAAATGAAAGCCACTAGTGCGAACAAAAAGCCACTTTGAAAAGAAAAGAAGCGATGCTGTTCTCTTTCGTTTAAGGTCACTTAGAGAAATTTATTCAAAGATAGAGAGAACTAAAGACAGACAAATGTGTATGTATTTATGTTCTTGAATTTTTATATGTTTATACTCAAGATTCCAACAACAAGATAACATTAATTTCACGAAACAGGGAGGTTTGCTGCCAAAACAGAGTAAATTTGAAGTGACAGTGATGAATGGGAAAGTAGTTGTTGTTTTAGAGAAATGTTGAGGAATGGAGAAAAATATTGTGGAATACACCATGGGTTTACCCTCTATTGGAGCAATGGAAAAAAATGAGTAATGAGCAAAGAAGAAAAAGAAGAAGAAGAGGAAAATGGAGCTGTTTCACCAATGTGGCAAGTTAATATGCCACATCAGCTGGTTAACTTGTCACGTCAACAATTTCGTTAATACCCTATCGGTAACTGTTAATTAGTGACTGTTTTGTAACTTTTCGAAAGTTGAGTGACTAAAATAAAACTTAGGTGACTATTTTGTTAGTTACCCCAAAGTTGGACGACTGTTGGTGTAATTTACCCTTAAAAAAATTAAAGTCAAACGATTGAAATAAAATTTTTCGAATAATTTAGTAGTTATTTTATAATTTTTTTAAAGTTAAGTGACTTAATTGTAAATCTATTAATAGTTTAGTGATCTCTAGTGCAATTTGCCCTACATTTTTTTTTTGTCTTTTTTATACCTTAACTAAATAGTTAAGTCCATTTTGATCTTAAAAAATATATAATTTGAAGGCATGGCACTCTAAATTTGCATCATATTATCACTTGAAAATAGTTGACTTAATAACATTGAACAACCTGAAAGTGTCATGTCATCAAATTGTTACATTTAGGGACCAAAATAAACCTAGTTACTAAGTTTAGGTACTAAAATGAACATGCTTCCCAAGTATAAGGGCCAAAAATTGCATTAACCCAATTCTTTACCACCCTCCACAACATTCTGTAGAAAAACTTTCAACTACTGTTCTTCGCACACTTTTATTTATTTAAATTACAGTATTATTACATTACATGTGATGTTACTTGCAAAAAAGAAAAAACTGAAAGCTTCTTTTCCTTTTCATCCATGTTTCAAGCAAAGAACAACTCCGCCATATGTCTTAATCAAAGTACCTTAAACGACGTCTCGTCGGTGCTGTCGCCGTCAATAATAAGGTGTCTCAGCGATATATCGGAGATGGACACGGTTCATCTCAGTGTCGATCTAGTGTCGGCGGCGAGACGAATTGTTGGGTTCTTGAGAATTGTTAATGAATGTCAGTGGCTTCATCACAGACCAACTATTATTGAAGCAATAAGGAGGTCTGCTTTTTTTTTTTTTGTTTTAATTTTATTTTGCTAATTGAAGAGAAGTAATATGATCAGATGGTTGAGGTTGAATACTTGAATGTGATGATGGGAGTTATTATTATTTTTTATTATTTGGTTATAGGTATGATGAGGTATGGATGCCATTGATTGCTAATCTGACGGTGGAGGGGTCAACGCCTCCTTTGATTTTGCCACCTTTTGATGTTGAATGGGTTTGGTTTTGTCACACCTTGAATCCAGTAAGTTTTCACTGTTAATTCCGTTTGGTTGACGGGAAAATGCGAGAAAAAGATTTACTTGAAACTTGAAAGAAGGAAAAAAGGGAGAGGCTTTTTTCTGTATTTTCTTTGACTCTCTTATGATCCGTAAATCAACGGTTTTACTTGTATTTATCACTGTAAACTCTGTTTGGTTGATAGGAAAGCTTGAATTTGACTTAAAAAGATGAAATTTGTTTGTTCATATTTTTTCAGGTTGGTTACAAGAAATATTGCGAGTCAAGGTTCTCAAAACTAATAGGAAAACCATCGATTTTCAATGAGGAAAATGAAGAATATGCATTGATGAGATGTAAAGAAATTTGGGTTCAAAGATATCCGGCTGAACCTTTTGAGAATGAAGTAGAATCAGATTCTCAGGACCCACCATTACTAAATGAAGATCTTTTCAATGAAGTTCAAAAGCACAAGCTTTTATACTCAAAATTTTCACAGCCATATTTGTATGAGTTAGTGTATTTGATAGCTGCTAGACAAAGATACAAAGGATTTCTATATATGATCCAAAGATTTGGAGATGAGTGCCTTAGGTTTGTGCCTGCTTTGGATATTCTCCTAATGCTGCTTACACACCAGGTAGATTTTTCTTTTCAACAATTATCGTATTATTCAGATTTGGTTGAATATCTAATACGGGTATGATGAACAATGAAGCAGAGCTATCCAACAGCATATGCAGATGATTTGAAGGACATGTGGGAAAACATGGGGAAGGTGGTGGGGTTATGGGAGACAGTGCAAGAAAAAGAAGTGGAAGAAACAAACAAGGTCTGGGAAAGAACCTTCGATGAACCTTATGAAAAAGCTGGAGGTGAGATAGCTATGGCCAAGCGACCAATCTATTGGGAGATTTCAGATGTTGATGTGAACACTAAATATAAGTCCATGATCCCAAGATTCCTACTTGAGGTAATTTAGTATCTTACTCGGGTATTAAAAAATGTGTCAAAAACGGGTACTTATAGATTGATTTAGTGGCATAACAATGCAGGTATGCATTTTTGTGAGGCTCAATGCTCGGATGAAGGCAACGAATGGGGACATGAAACACAATTTCCTCCGTCTCCGGATGGTAAGATGTCACAGGGAGTTGAAGCTTGATAAATCGATCCCCGATTTTTGTATGATTCATGGCGGAAAGCTTGGCATTTGTACTGTGAGTTTGGAACTCGAGGATTGATCGTCGAGTTTCGTGGCCGTGGCGGTCACTGCTTCAAAGGAAGTAAATTGGTGAACTCAATGTCATTTTCTTGGAATGATTTGCTAAGGGCACCTTCTATTACTTTGACAAGAGAAATTGATCAAGTAAGAGTTGTTGCTTCTGTAACTCCCCCAGTTCAAGCACCATACCTATTGAAATGTGTCCCAGATAGAGTTACGGATGATTCTGGAGCAATGGTATCCGATGTGATCCTGAAATTAAACAATTACCGGCCCCAGAAAGGCCGTTGGTTGTCTCGCACAGTTCTAGACCATGCTGGGAGAGAGTGTTTTGTTGTTAGAATAAGGTATGTTTTATCATATCCGGATAAAATAAAGCACATTTGTTCTGTCTATTTGATGCAAATTTTTGAATGCTGTGTGGCAGAGTGGGAGAAGGGTTTTGGAGAAGAGGAGCTGAAACTCCTTCTGCCGTAAATCGGGAGGATCGAATAATTGAGATTCGTGAAGGTTCTTGGTCTTATGTTGCCGGCTCTATCGGTAGAGCTCCCGGTATGTTTCTTCATCCGATTTTGTAGTATGCTCAACAAAGAAGCATGTTGTTGATTTTCTTTTGTTAACATCGATGACTCAGACTTTTCCAATTACTTATGGCATTTTTTTCATGCTGCGGAATCTAATTTAAGCATTTCTTGCTGTTATTGTTGCCATCTAGTACAGACAAAGTTGTAGGAACAGCAACACGAAGGAATCTCCGGATCAGTGGCAAGCAGCATGGCAGTTTTCAACAGGAGATGAGTTACTGATAAATTGCGGATCTTCGACATCGAGTTCCAGCCTAAGTTTTAGCCTGAAAAGTAGAGAATCATCGGATTCATTTGTAAGTTCCAACTTTTAGTTTCTTTGAACACCTTCTGAGATGTTCATAGTTTAAATTAGCATCATTTTGTAGGTGATGTTGTTGAGGGGCAGGAAAATGCAATATCAAGATAAAGAAACCAAAAGCAAAGTAGCAGAAGAAGAAAGGAAGATGATGATGGATTCGTGACTCTCGTAAGGTTTACCGAAGAGAATCCAACAGGAAGAGCAACAGCACTGCTCAATTGGAGGCTGTTAGTGGTAGAATTATCGCCCGAAGAAGATGCCATTTTGGTCCTTCTACTTTGTATCTCTATATTACGTACGGTATCAGAGATGACCAAGGAAGATGCCGGGGGTTTATTGGTAAGACAGAGGTTGAAGGAAGCGAAGCTCGGTGCTAGAGACTGGGGATCCATCGTACTCCATCCTTCTTCACTATCCTCATCCAATAGTTCACCTTATCTACAACCTTGGTATTGGAATGCTAGCCAAGTAATGGCACAACATGAAGATACTGGTAACACAAGGAAACCGGCACCGGTAGAGGGCGGTGATATGTTGTACAGGCGAGGGATCATTACATAAGAAATACTTGAGAAAGGATTTTAATACCATTTTCTTTAATTTTTTATTATTATTTGCAGATACTACCATTAAAATATAACATGAGTTATAAAACTATAGTAATTAATTAAATTGAATCCAGGAAAAACCGATGCATTGAATTCCCAAGGTTTTTAATGAACTTCTTAACTAATTGATACTTTCATATGTATATATAGGTGTAATATAGAAGCTTGTTTCATCATCAAGCTCTTAATAATCTTCATGGCCATGGAAATGAAGGTTTCAGCCCTTTGTATCATATTTCTTCTCACCATTCTCTTCTCTGAATCTGTTGCTAGCTTTCCTTCTTCATCCTTTAACACAAACTCCATTTGCAACCACACCCCACATGCAGATTTCTGCAAATTCCTTTTTTCTTCTAACAAGTTGTTCAACACCCTCGACTATGGCAGGGTCTCGATCCATCATTCCTTGTTGAATGCTCGTACTTTCCTCGATTCAATCAATCAGCATCTCCTCGCACACCCTTTGAATTCGACGTCAAAACAAGCCCTTGAGGATTGCCGGTTTCTAGCCGATCAGAATGTTGATTTCTTGTCACAAATATCAGACAGAATCAATTCTTCTACCGACAGTTTAGACAGCGTCGAAGCTGATGATTTGCACGCTTTGCTTAGCGCTGCTTTGACTAACGTAGAAACATGTCTCGAAGCACTCGAATCGACACCGTCAGCATCGAGAATTAAGGACCGGTTTTTACAATCTAATGGAACAAATAGTTTCAGTGTTTCTCTTGCAGTTTCAAAGAATTGGGTTCATAGCTCGACCAAACCAGAAAGAAACCATGTTTTTCACAAGTTGATTGATGATACCTACACTCCTTTATCTGTGTTTATGTCTTCTAACGATAAACAAACAATTTATGAATATGCAACAGGGAAAAGGGATGTTAAGACATTAACAAATGGGAAAATTACAGTGAAACAAGTAGTGATGGTAAGTCATAATGGAGATGGCCAATTCAAAACCATCAACGATGCCATCACAGCCATGCCGAACGTTACCGGTGACAGCAACGAATACTATGTGATTTACATACCTACCGGTGTCTACGAAGAGTACATTTCGATACCAAAGTATAAACAGAACTTGGTTTTGGTAGGCGGTCTCAGCACCAACCCCACGATAATCTCCGGAAATCGCAGCGTTGGCGATGGCTCAACCACATTCAGTTCAGCAACACTCGGTAAAAATCATAATTTAGCTTTTAAAACTTTCACATTTTATTGACTCATATGTAATGTATAACTTCTCTGTACCTGCAGCTGTCTTTGGGAAGAAATTTATTGCAGTGGACATAACATTTCGAAACACAGCTGGACCGAGCAAGTACCAAGCCGTCGCTGTCCTAAACGGAGCCGATCAATCCATATTTAATAGATGCACGTTCGAGGGATACCGAAATACCTTATACGTCCACTCTTTCAGACAATTCTACGTAAACTGCCATATTTTAGGCACCGTTGATTTCATATTCGGCAATGCGGCGGCTGTGATACAAGAATCTTACATACACGCTCGACTACCGTTGCCAACAGAAGACGATGTCATCACTGCTCAAGGAAGGACCGATCCGAGCCAAAACACGGGCATATCGATCATAAGTTCCTTCATTAGAGCCAATGATGATTTAATCTCAAACATGGGTTTGACGAAAATATATTTGGGAAGACCATGGAAGGAGTATTCGAGGACGGTTTATATGAGTAGTAGCTTGGATGAATTGGTTGCAGATGAAGGTTGGAAAAAAAGGGATGGAGATTTTGGACTAAGTACAGTTTATTTTGGGGAATATGATAACTATGGTTTAGGAAGAGATACGGGTGATAGAGTGGATTGGCCTGGCTTCCATAATATGACAAAAACTGAAGCTCTTAACTTCACTGTTGCAAGATTCATTCGAGGTAATAAATGGTTGCCTGCAGCTGGTGTTCATTATTTTGGGGGCTTACATGACTGAAACCTTTTTGCTTTAACTACGGAATTCATGTTGATAAATAATGAGTTGGGTGCCTAAAAATAAAGAGTTATTTTATTTTATAAATGAAAATAAATAGTTAATTAGTTAATTGACTCTCTTACATTGTTTTCTTGAACTTTTTATTATTATTATCTTGAATTATCATTCAATGAATAACTTCAAAAATCGGATAATTATGACTAATATTGGTAAGTATATCATAAAAGTTTTTGTACTAAAAATTAGATTGTATTTTATTCTCTTTGCTTAAAAATAAATAAATTAGTTCATGTATATTAAACTAAAGAATAAATTGGTCTTTTTTCTTAAAAATTTCATCTATTTATACTGTTAAAAATTGTCATGGTTGACAGAATAACTAGATAATGATACGTGATATGTCACGTGTGCCTACTGCTAATGAACAGAGAGTAGTTTTTAACAGTAAAAAAAATGAATTTTTTAATAAAATGACTAGTTTGCTCTTTGATATAATGTACAAGAACTTATTTGCTCATTTTTTGAATGTTGAGGATAAAATGCAATATAACTTCTAGTACAGGACCTTCATGATACTGTTATCGGCTAATATTAGAATGACAGTTCCAATAATTTAAAACCTTACATGGTGTTTTACTAATGCAATTAGTTCAAATTTGAATCCTATTATATGCATTTTTTATTGGTTTTTCAAATAAAAAACTAAATTATCCTCGAATATATAAATTAATGTATAATAAATATTTAAATGTATAAAAATATCAAAATAAATGTTTAGTGAGAGATAACTTGAAAGGTTTTACTAATGCAATTAGTTCGAGTTTAAATTCCTCCATAAGCATATTTTTATTGATTTTTTACATAAAAATTAAATTTAAGCATATTTTAATTGGTTTTTAAATAACAATTAAATTATTCTCTTGAATAATATTACTTATTTTAATTAAGAAAGGATATTTTATAATTTTTTAATTGAGTTGGTCACCTAATTAAAGGGTGACACTAACTTAGGAAAACACTTAATAAATAATATATATAATTGATGGAAGTAGAAAAGTACACATAATAAAAATTGAGATGCATATCATAAATATTTACATGTCCGTCTTATAAAGTTTGAGGCTAAACTTACATTCTTAACACGCTTTTAGCTTGATGATAATCAGTGTTTTTAGAATTAACCTGTATTGATTGGTCAAATTAGTTGAATCGAGAATTGAATGACATATTAATTTAGATTTTTAAAAAAATTATTGACACCAATTAAGTTAGGTTAAAAGAATTTATAAAAAATATTATATTTTCTAATAATTTATTTAATTTGAAATGGTGACAACCATTTATATGATGATTTGAATTCTGAATGAAAAGTTTTGATAATTACCTCCAGCTGTTAACCTGGAATAACTAAAAGAATCTTAGTTTACACCATAATTATCTCCAAATAAATTAAAGTGCAAGACCGATTCACGAGTGATGACTTTGTTATACTAAGTTTAAGATAGCTTTATTTAGATGGCATATGGTTTTGGAGTAAAACAAATAAAATAAAATAGGTAAAATTGTTATATAGGTGTTAGGGTTAAATAGTATTTTATTTATATTTAAAAATAAATAAATTAATCTTTATACATTATATTAAAAAGTAAATCAGTCTTTTTATTAAAATTTTATCCATTTATGTCGTGCTAGATCACATATCATTGTCGATAAATCTATCAATTATATCAAATTTTAACAATTTAAATAAATAAAACTTTTAATAAGGAAGACCAATTTATTATTTAATTTTATTTTTTATAAAAAAATTACCAACAAAAATAAGAATACTTTTGTAACTAAAAAATCATTGGAGTTTGCGAAGTGGTAGGGGAGCCTCAAATTATAATACTAAAAATAACCAAATCTAATATATAAAAGGCAAGGCTTCATCTCCAATGGAAACATGATCTTATAAGTAAGAATCATCGAAAAAGTGAAAAAGCCAACCACACTTCGGAGGGGCTTCATTACCTTCGAAGGAGTTGGCAATTGAATTTGCTGCCCCTCCAATTTTGTTTTCATTTTTAATAAAAAAAATTTACGATTATGTCGAGCTCGGATGATGCTGAGAGGAAGAAGCGGATCGCTATAATCGTGGTCTCCTCTTTCCTCTTGGTGGCCGTGGTGGTGGCGGTGACAGTCGGGGTTAACATCCAAGAAGAGGACAGCGACTACGACGACGGAACCACAGATGGGAATAAACACGCTCAGGTTACTTCCTCCAAAAAGGCTATCAAAATGATTTGTCAACCAACCACTTTCAAGAAAACATGTGAAGAGCAGCTCCAACATGAAGCTGGGAATAAGACGGATGTTAAAGACCTGATTCAAGCGGCGTTTAAGGCGGCCATGAAGTACGTAGAGCAAGCTCAGGAAAATTCCACCCTTTTGAGGGATCTGGAGAAAGATGAAGGGACTAGAAGTGCTTTAGATGCCTGCAAGATTTTGTTGAATTCTACCATGAGCGAATTTAACAAGTCACTTGAACTTGTTGACAAGATAGAAGTTAATACGGTGAATAAGTTGTTGGGTGATATGAAGATTTGGTTGAGTGCTACAATTAGTAACCAACAAGCTTGTTTAGATGGGTTCGAAAAAACCAAATCAAAAACAGACGCTGGGGAGAAAATGAAGAAGTTCTTGAACATCACGATGCAACTCAGTAGGAATGGTCTTGCCATCGCCTGTGAGTTATCGGAGCAACTTAAACAGTTGGAGCTTGCTGGAATGTTTGAACGTCGCCGTCTTCTCCAAGACGAAGATCAACTTCCGGTTGTCGGCCATTCTGATTGGACTTCCTTTTTAGAACGAAACAAGGAATGGAATCGTCGCCGTCTTCTCCAAGACGAAGATAGACTTCCAGTTATTGGCCATTCTGACTGGACATCCTTTTTAGAACGAAACAAGGAATGGAATCGTCGCCGTCTTCTCCAAGACGAAGATAGAATTCCGGTTGTTGGGCATTCCGACTGGACATCCTTTTTAGAACGAAACAAGGACTGGAATCGTCGCCGTCTTCTCCAAGACGAAGATAGACTTCCAGTTGTTGGCCATTCCGACTGGACATCCTTTTTAGAACGAAACAGGGAATGGAATCGTCGCCGTCTTCTCCAAGACGAAGATAGACTTCCGGTTGTCGGCCATTCCGATTGGACATCATTTTTAGAACGGAACAAGGAATGGAACCGCCGTCGGATGCTCCAAGAAGGGGAAGACCTCTCCGTTGTTGGGCATACGGACATTGATCTCGAAATTCCAGCAGGAGCTAGGAGATTGATGTCGACTGATTTGAATCCTGATCTTATTGTTGCCCAAGACGGTAGTGGAGACTGCAAAACCCTTAATGAAGCCAAACAAAGAATCCCCCCCAGATCCACCAAACCTTTTGTCATTTATGTTAAGGCCGGAGTTTACGTTGAGAATATTGATTTCACCTCCGATTTGACCCATGTTGTGCTGGTTGGAGATGGTAAAGAAAAAACCAAAATCACCGGTAATATCAGTACCGGTCCCGATGGAAAACCCACTACCTACTTCACTGCTACCGTCGGTAATTATTATAAATTTATAGACTACTACAACCCTATCTCTATTTATATATATGTATATTGTAATTGTGGTTGCATATGTTGTGTTACTTGTAGGTGTTGATGGAGACCACTTTTTTGCCAAGAACATTGCGTTCGAGAACTCGGCCGGGCCATTGAAAGCACAAGCGGTGGCATTAAGGTTACAGTCAGATTTTGGAGTGTTCTACAACTGCTCGATAGATGGTTACCAGGACACACTTTACGTATTCAGCAAACGCCAATTCTTCCGTGAATGCACCATCTCTGGAACAATCGATTTTGTATTCGGCGATTCAGCGGCGGTCTTCCAAAAATGTAAATTCCTTGTCCGAAAGCCACAATCAGGACAACAAAACGTTGTTACGGCACAAAAAAGATTGGACCATAACCAGCCCACAGCTTTTGTGATCATGGACAGTGAAATCATCCCAGATGCTGAGCTTGCACCAGTGAAAAATGAATTCCCAGCATTCCTTGGTCGTCCATGGGGAAAGCTATCTAAAGCTATCATTATGCAAACTTACATTGACGATATGGTACACCCCGAAGGTTGGACCAATTGGGATCCCAAAGAACCTACAAATCTTTGCCAATACTCCGAGTTCAATAACACTGGCCCTGGTGCTTCCACTTCCCTTCGTGTTAAATGGGCCGGAGTTAGGTTGCTTAACGAGGCAGAGGCCATTAACTACACTCCACCTAAGTTCTTCGACGTCGGCGATGCTTGGATTAAGGAGTCCGGAGTCCCTTACACCCCAGATCTTTCCACTGGTAAAGCTGAAGACAAAGGGTTGATCCCTACGTCCCCAGATGTTCCCGCTAGTAAACCCGAAAACAACGGGTTCATCCCTACCTCCCCAGATGTTCCGCTAGTAAACCCGAAAACAATGGGTTCATCCTTACCTCCCCAGATGTTTCCGCTAGTAAACCCGAAAATAGTGGGTTGACCCCTACGTCCCCAAATGTTCCCGCTAGTAAACCCGAAAACAATGGGTTCATCCCTACCTCCCCAGATGTTCCCGCTAGTAAACCTGAAAACAACGGGTTCATCGCTACCTCCCCAGATGTTCCCGCTAGTAAACCTGAAAACAACGGGTTCATCCCTACCTCCCCAGATGTTTCCGCTAGTAAACCCGAAAATAGTGGGTTGACCCCTACGCCCCCAGATGTTCCCGCTAGTAAACCCGAAAATAGTGGGTTGACCCCTACGCCCCCAGATGTTCCCGCTAGTAAGCCCGAAAATAACGGGTTCATCGCTAGTAAACCCGAAAACAACGGGTTCATCCCTACCTCCCCAGATGTTCCCGTTAGTAAACCCGAAAATAACGGGTTCATCCATACCTCCCCAGATGTTTCCGCTAGTAAACTCGAAAACAGTGGGTTGATCCCTATCTCCCCAGATCTTTCCGCTAGTAAACCTGAAAATAATGGGGTGATCCCTATCTCCCCAAATCTTTCCGCTAGTAAAGCCGCACACAAATGGGAGATAAAGCTGAAGAAACATAAACACAAGAAAAAGAAGCACCATGGGAAAGGGAAGAAGAACCACGGAAAAGGGAAGAAGCATCATGGGAAAGAGAAGAAATCCAAGAAGCACCATGGAAAAGTTGAGGCGAAATCAATAATCCAAGCTTAATTTCTAAATTATATTATCCATTTCTATAATATTTTTTTATATATTATATATTAAATTACTAATGCAGCAAATGTATCTGCCCCTTCCAAGAACAATTATCTCATTTTGTTTTTTGTTTTTGGTTAATATATATTAATTAATTAAAATAATTTGGTAGATAAAAGATCAACCTTTCTTTGATCTTTTTCTATTTAATTCATTCTTTTTTAATTCAGGCTCCAATTTCTAAAGCATTATTTTATTCATTAAATATCTTTCACTCACAAAGGATTGTAAATTATAATACTTCAATACGTGGCATTCCAAATTTTTATTTAGTTGTTTTATAATTTATAAAATTTTAAATCAATAATAATAAAATTATATTTTAATCTTCTTAAATATAATAAAAAATTATTTAATCATTTAAAAAAATATAAAGATGTAAACTATTAAAATAATAAAATTATATTTTTATTATCGTAAAAATATACAATTTAGCTCCACCACTTACTTCAATACACTGCCATTGGGTAATTCAACTTTGCTTTAAAATTTGATATTAAATTTAATTAGGGCAAAATTAGGTGAAAATTAAGGAAATGAAGTACGGCTTGCACAAACATTTTAAAAAATAATTTTATTGGACCAAAAGTTAGAAATTTTAATGCCCTCAAACTCTAATACTATATAAACCCTTCACCTTATCATCTTTTTCCATTCAATTTCGTCCATCTTTTCTAATTTTCATTCTCAATCTCTTTTCTCTCGATTTTCTAATCTCTAAACCTCTAAAAAATCCAATTTTTTTCTTTGCAGTTACAAATTATTAGTAATTTCTTCCTTTTTATTTTCATATTTAAAAGATCTTAAGTAATATAAGGTAATTTATTTTATTTTCATAGTTTTTATGTTAAATAAATTGTTAATTTAGAGAAAATCTAATAATATTATAAAATTTTAGTTTATTTTATTTTTTAAATTAATTAATCATATTTAATATGATAAACTTATAAAATTAAAAATATCAACGCCACTAATTCGTTTGAATCATCAATACATATAATCGCCTCCTAAATATCATTGTTAAGTTGTTAATAATTATTATATATATCTATATAATTTTTATGTTTATATCCTGTTAATATTATTTACTTTATTTTTAATATCATTATTAAATTGATAGTAATTATTATATTTTTAATTTTTATGTTTATATAATTAGGCGAAGATCGAATTATTGAAATATATATACACAATTTAAGTTCAAGAACACCATGTGTTATGAAACAGTACTTGAATAAGGCGAGATTCGTACACATATTTTGTATGCTTGAAGAGACTAAATTGGAGCTCGCACTTATCAGTGCTTTAAAGAGATGGAAAATTGAAACACACACATTATCTTCTATGTGGTGAGTGTACAGTTATGTATGTAGGGTGGAGGTTCATACGCCGTAAAATTTGGTTGGGTTCCTTCAACATTGTCCAAACCTTTACTATCATAATCACTCCCCTCTGGTTCGATAGGAACGATGTTTGGTTTATATTCAAAGATTTTTTGTACATAGAAATATATGAATTAATACCTGGAAAGATTTTTTTTCTTTCTTATTATTCAAAGAGATGATTTATATTACTCCAATTCACTTCCGTCGGTGTAAGTGAATTTTTTGTTGTTGTAATTTTTGTTGAGAGAGATTAATTTATTTATTTTTAAAATTGATAGGGACTAAAGGATATTTATATCAATCTGTTATTCAAATTATTCTATTCCTAAAATTCAACTCGAATAAGTAAATTCAAAATTCAAATTTTTTTCGAATTGAATCGAGTTTTACTCACCCTTAAATTTTCATTTATTAGGTTGCAACAATGTTAATAAAAAACATTTGTACATTAAAAATAAAAATAAAAATAAAAATCTAAAGAGTTTGAAATTTTGGCCTATTCCCAATTTTCGAACTTGGAAATTTGAGTTTAATGGCAATAAGATTCAAAGCAGGAGCAAAATTGAAATTACAAATTTATCATTCAATCCAGTAAGAACACTACACCATCTTCATGTTCACTGAATTCCAAAACCCCAGAAAGGGAAAATTTCCCTGAATTGTAACATGCTCACTGAATGTCAAAACCACAATTTCAAATAGTTATGAATCTCAAATTGTAAAGACAAGGGAATTTGATTTTCCATTATAAGTTCAAGAGCCAAGCTGGGTGTAATAATTCTATTTCCAACTTCTAAATCAGTGTTTTGTGTAGACAATAAGAGACATGATAATCTCGTTTGAACAAAGGGTGATTATCAAAACAATCTATCTGAAATTGATGGTCATTAAAGTAATCTTTGTCATTACCATCATCATCATCATCATCTTCATCTTCTTTTAAAAGACTAATATTATCATTGTCTTCGATTTCTTCTGAAAAATCATCTATATTAATAGTATTATTATCTACAGATCTTTCAAATTAATATAGAGAAATTTGATCGGGGTGATTTGGATGATGAAATGTTTCCATTCTTTGCTTCCATTGTAGCAGCTCAAAAACATTATTTTTGTACAGGGATTTAAAAAGTTAAACTTGATTCTAGAGGGTTTATATGCTAAATAGTCGAAAGAATATGAATGCAAGGAGGAGAAGATTTTCCAAATCATAATTGGAAGGTGATTACTTTGAATTTTATTTGGACATTAGTTGTGACTTTTGATAGGTGAGGGCAAAGTGAAATTGATAACTTACTTATTGTACAAGGACTAAACTGGAATTAAGCCAAAAAGAAATTAGTGGAAAAAATTTTAAAAATAAAACGAAGGGGAAAGGTTTGCCGATTGCCCTTTGCCTCCTAAAAGTCTCCCAAATCTGAAAACCCTGAATTTTTTTTCTTGGTGCGTCAATGGCGGCCTCGTCGTCCTCAGCCACGTCGTACTCTTCCTCGGATTCCTTGTCTGACACGTCATCCTCACACGCCAAAAGACGTCGTCATCGCTCTAACCGCCGCGACAGAGACAGAGATTCTCTCAGGATCCGAAAGAAGAGTCGTTCGCTCGGTAAACGACGTCGGAAGAAGCATCGCCGTCATTCTTCCGATTCTTACTCTTCTTCAGATTCTGATTCCTCCAGGTAAAAAAGAATACAAATATATACTTTTAACATTATTTGTTATTAATTGCTGTTTTGGGTTAGGTGTTATATCTACGGACTAAGATAGTTGGAATTTTCTTGAGGAACCTTTTCGTGGTTTTAAACTATATATTTTCGTGTTAAGATGGTAATGAATTGTTCACTTTCGTTTCTAACTGACAGGTTAAGGTAAGATTAGGAGAGGCTTGAACCTTGAAAACTAATCCAAGTTATGGCTTCTCTTGTATATCTAATGTGGGTGATCATGAATCAAAGGATAGAATTGCCTATGCTTATTGCCATCAAATGGAATTTGTTTATAGTACATTGGATTGATTTGTCCAACATGTATTTTATACCAATGGAATTGAAGGTATTTGAATTAGCCAAAAAAATTGAAAAGATTTGGAATTTCCAAGTGAAGCACCTTATATTGGGCAATTCTGGGAAAGAACAAGTCGCCATTCTTTTTTAAGATTTTGTTTAATCACCTTTTATGCTATACATGGATGTTTGTAAAATTATATGAAACTGTTGTTTCTTTATTAGTTTGCCTACCAGTAACCTTCACACAGATAGGTTTCTTGATATTCTAAGACTGCTTAATTATAGCAGGAGTAACAGTTCTTCAGATAGCGACAATGAGTCGAGTCATTCAAAGAGGCACAAGAAAAGTGGAAGGCAAAAGAAGGTGAGTTTTTGTTGCTCCATTTGTGCTTCTTGTTTTAATGCAGTCACTATAAGGCTCACTTTGTTACTGTTTTGCCTTTAGTCAAAGGAAAAAGAGCGGAGCAAGAGTTATCGACATAGACGTCAGAAGAACAAACTTAAAGAGGTAGGCCACTATTCACTATGTTTGCATCCATACATCTTTCCCTCCGCAAAATGTATAATTATGCATGGTATATCTAAGTTGTGATTCTTCAAACTGTTGCTTTTCTGGTGATTTGGTTTGTTTTCCTTGCATATCCATCTGGTGGGACGGTGCTGAAGTTTTTAATATTTTGGTTCATCAGTTTATTCTTGTGGATATTGATTTGAAATTTCCAGTATTAATTTACCTCTGAGAATGCTTATAACATTACATTTCCGAGGTGCTTATAATACGTTTGCCTGTTCTATGGATTGGCTCTTCGAAATTGGAGCTGGGGTCTGTGACATGATGACTGGGTGCAATTGACTTGGATTATTGTTCTGGGTCTGGTTTGTCCTGGCAATTGGAGTTATATATAGAAGCAGCACGAAGAACGAAGTAGCAGTCCCGTGCGGCTTTCTAAGGTCCTTTGCTGTCTAGTGGTTCATGATATTTTCCCCTCTCCTTGGCTCTCTCTCTATGGCCCATACTAACCTTCATATGCTTTATACAGTTTCTTGGGCGTGACAAGGATGATGGTACCCGTCGCAGTGCGGTCTCTGGCAAAAAGGTAACCCAATCTTGCTGCGGATGCAGAAAGGATTTGTTTGTAGTCTCAATGTAACTTGCAGATATAATGATACAGGCACTCGTGGTAATTCATACTCTACTATTGTTCTTGTTATATCATTCTAGATTCTCTTGAAACTCGACAAGTCAAAGGAAGATAAAGCGGCCGAGAGTAAAAGAAATGAGTTGTTGAAGTTCTTAAATGCTAGTTTCGATTGACTTGGTGGAGCCCAAATTTCAAACTGCATCATGAATGTAAGATCAGGGGAACTATCGTTTTGGAGAACATGTTATCATGCTTCGAAGTCACACTGAAAGGTTGAATTTTCCTCAGTCCTGAGGGAATGTAGGCTTGAAGCCTTGTGATAAAAAGGGTCAATTCATCAGATTTTGGTGTGTTGTATTTTATGTGTTTGCTGTTTTCTTTCATATTTGAGATGTTTATTTGATGGTTGATCATAGATTATAGTTTTTGTCAGTGTTGAAAAAACAAGATTCAATTGTCTGGTCTTTCTTTTATATTTGATGGTTGATTATAGGTTATAGTTTTTTTCAGTGTAGAATTTTAATCTGGTAGAAACTGGTAGATTTTTAATTTTTCAATAGTTTAATGTCACATCAGTGATTTTATTCTCAATTTTATGATTTTCATTTGGGTTTGATTTTTTAGGGATAAAATTTTTAAAATTTAGGATGAAAATGCTGAAGAAATATTAAATTATTGGAAAAGAAAATTATTGAAAAAGAGTTATAGATGATACGGCGTAATTGTTTTGTACATAAGCATACAATACTTTCTCTTTTATGGTCTGATGCATTTTCATGAATGAATAAGAAACTGGTACAAAGTATAAGGTTGGGTTTATTTTTTACATGTAAATAGCCACAATTTGGATTTGGTATTCGAAGCTTTTACCTTTTATTCGTGTATTGAAGACCATACTATTAAGCGAAATATATATTCTTTTAACTAATTATAATTACGTATTTAATATAATAACGTTTTAAATATTTGCATTTTTATTGAATAAATTGATTTTATAGCTCATGAATCATGATTCGTAGGTCACATTGGTTTATGAAAATGTACATTTTTTCCTTCAAATTCTTGAAATGTGGGAAGAAAATATTCAAATTCACTAGCAATAATAAATTTATTTATTCGAAAAAAATGATATTTATGATTTTACTTCTATCATTTAAAATTTCCTTTTTCTTATTATGCTATTTTTTTAATTTTTTTATCTTTGTATCTATTTTTTCTTTTCTATATTTTCCCTTTTTAATTAAATATAATGTAAATAAAAAATTATTATTACTTCAAATTAGAACCAGTGACAAGTTATTGTTTGCAAGAATATATTTTTCAGTTACCTCAAATATATAATGGATTAATTGAGCCAAAATATATATAAAATTGATTGATGAATTTAAAAAAATTGTTAATGGATTAATTTTCCATAATAAATATTTAAAAAAAAGGATAAATAAGAAGTTGGCAACGAGGGTATTATCGTCATTGAAAGTGTATCGCTGTATCTATTTAAACGCGGTCAGTCCGTCAGATCTAGGTCATTGAGGTAGGGTTTTCACAAAATCTGTTGAGAATCTCGGCGCCGCTATCCAAGTTCACTACATAATTCGATTTATTTTTTTTGAAAAATTGATTAATGTTTATTGGTCGCACATAGTTCTTCCTGGGAATCCACTGTCGCAGTGAATGGTTCTTAGGATTTTATCTGTGCGTAAAGCGATGCTTTAAGTTGATCCTTTCTGCTTGAGCTTTCTCCCTGTTTATTTTTCCATGGAGATGTGCTCCAATGTTACTGGATTACATATTTCTCTTTGAAAAATAAGTTGGTTTCTGGAGTTACTGAAATTATTTTCCAGGGTAAATGGATTATTGTTATCAAAATACCCAACCGATATGCTTGGAAATGCCAGAACGTATAAACAGATAAAGAAGCAAAGTAGGGGAAGATTGATGGCCATTAAAAGACTTATAGCTCAAAGCTCCACCTGATTGTGTGATGTTTTGAGCTCCATTTTGAGGTAAATGAAGTGGGCGGCTTTGGACATATAGAAGGACTGAACTGTTAATCTTTAACGCAGTCCCTCTCGTATTGAAATTTATAGGGTTTTACGCGGTGGTAAAGCATCATCAAAGACATGGATTATGGTGCTTTACTGCAACAATCATCTATACATAATGTTATTCAACTTCGATTGGATGGATTGATGAATCGATAACTGGTTGATTCATTGGTCTAAAAAAGATATCGAATTCCTTTTCAATGAAACTGTTTAAAATTGCTTTTGAATTGGGAATAGGACCCAGGTGTTTTCGACTATAAGAACCGGAGCTTATTTTTTTGCCCAACTACAACCAGTTGAATCGGTACAGAAACCACCAAATTTGCGTTTATTAAATTCTTTGAGTAACTTATAAATTTTGTTAGAACAAATTTTTTTTAGTCTAATTTTTAACCTAAAAACTCCAATGATCCAATATGAATGAAAAAATTAAAAATACTAGAAAATTATAAATTAAAATTATGAGGTACATGAAAATATTAAATTTTAATTCGTCACATGCTAGAATTTTATTTTGGGAAATCACAGTTTTAGGCTCCTAAATCAGTTTTACTTTTAAAAAGTGTATATTTACAAGGCATCAAACTTAACAAAAGTAAACTCCAATGCAAAGTAGCATCCATCAAACAAAGAAGCTACAAGAAAGCATTGCATACTAGATGATTGAGTAAATTAAAATTTCATATTTCATGTATAAATTTCATTCTTATCCCTAAATTACTTGATTGTGTTTAGAACTTTTTTTATATTTATTCCATGTATACATTTTTTTTTGAATTTTAGATAATTTCATTGAGTTCAAATAAGTTAGATTATTTCAGAAAAATCATTTTAGGTTCAAATAATTTGAGGTTAAAATCGATTCTACGTTTGAGTCTAATTAAACAGATTCTTGTGCTTTTTTAAGATAAAAAAAAATTGGATCAAATTTGCATTCAAATAGATGAACTAAAAATATGAATCAAAATTGAATTCTTAAACATGCTCCACTTTATACCATAAATAAGAAAGATGTTCACACCAGAAGTGAACAATCCATGCACACGTAACAAAAGCCAGTAAGTATCTCCGGGAGAAACCCTAAATCCAGTAAGCACGATTTGTTTGCAGTAATAAAATGGCAGACAGGACTCATTATCAACTACAAAGCCTATGCTTAAACCCTAAATCCCTTGCTATTCCTTCTTCCTCTAGCCCTCTCAAACTTCCTCCCCTTTGACCGCACATAAGGCTTAGAATGGCTGTGAGGCACACCAGGTGCTGGACCAAAGTGTTTAACTGCTTCACGAGCATTCTTTGGACCTCGCAGTAGCACCTGCAGTTCCATCCAAAGCAACTTAAATAAATCCAGACCCCATTTTCTTCTTTCACAAGACATAATATAAGCCGAAGGATCGGCTTTATGGGAAACATTTGACAATGCATAACTTATTTCATTTCCAGTCAAAGGGTGTATTTGATTTCTCTGTATACCGAGAAACACTCGGTATCGAGAAAAGTTTAACTAACCTGGACTACATTTCAAAAGAAGGAATAAATACATTAAACTTAATCAAGTTATATTGAAAAGAGCATCACTATCCTTAACAATTAAACTTAACAAACTAGTCCATTCACATTGTAAAGAGACAAACTTCGGGCACATTATGTTTTCAAGAAATCATCGCTTTAACCTTTTTAATAGTGCATGGAAGTAAAACCGGCATTTCAATTCCTAAGAGTTTCAATAAATGAACTAATAAGCAATAAAAATTTGAACTATCTAATGTAGCATAACTCGAAACAAAATGCAAGAGAAGGATCGATACCGTGTTCTGACCCAAAGGAGCCCTCAAAGCAAGCTGATCAAAAGTCAAGCATTCCCCACCAGCCTTCTCAATCCTAGCTCTAGCAGTCTCAGTAAACCTAAGAGCTGTAACCTTCAAAGCTGGAACCTCATAAACCCTAATATCATCTGTCACAGTCCCCACTACAACGCCAATCTTATCCTCCTACAATTTATTTATGTACAAAAAGGTATTAAACCCCAAACCAACAATAATTTAAAGATCCTAAAAACCTAGAACCACAAATAAAATACCTTTTCCTTCATGAATTGAATAAGCCTAGACAGAGATAGTGGAGGCTTGTTAACTTTGCTCATAAACAAGCGTTTCAATATCACAGCATTGAATTTGCTCCCAGTTCTTCTTACAAGGAAACGATAAAGCTATAACCCAAAACAAAAATCAGATCATTTATTCCAAAAAAAAGAGTAGACATTTTTTTATACAGAGAGTGGAAGATAAAAGGTAAGACCTTGACGAGAAGTTTAAGGTAAATATCATCGGATTTGGGAGCTGTCCTTTTGGACTTCCTGCTCTTACCTCCTGCAACCAAATCAATCCCCTGTTAATGAAAAGACGAAGAAAACAAGAGAAATATTAGAACTTGTTTTTTTCCATGTTTTTAAGTAAAAAAGATGAAACTGGGAAAAGAGGGAAAGAGACCATTGCTGGAGCTTTCACGGTGGTGGTGAAGTGGAAGAAGCGCCGGGTCTGACTGAGAACCAAGGGTTAGGGTTTTTGAATTTGTATTTTGTGAAATTGGGTAATTAGGTAGAGTTGGATTTATTGATTTGGATCATGGTCCTTTATTGATAAACGGGCTTTCTTTTATTAGGGGATCCAAGATTCATAGATCTGATACCCAATTTCAGGTTTTGGTGGATGATTGATTTAGAAAAGGTTAAAATTGCCATAAGTCTCTCTACTCTTCATAAATTTAGAATTTAGTCCTATATTTTTCAGATTTCAAAATTTAAGTCCAATCGTTAGTAGTTGAACCTGATTTTTTTTTTTTCTAAACTTGTTAATGTGACATTTTGAACACTTTGAAGCAATGTAACTAAAAAAAATGATATTGTAATGAACATGATTTTTAACAAAATAATTTTAACAATGTTAATAGTTGGATTTGATTTTTTAAAATTTAAAAAGTAGAGGGATTAAATTCATAAAATTAAAAGGTTTTAGAAATAATTTGATAAGTTTTTAAAATAGAGAAATAGGGTTTAGTGCCATTTATTTTTCTTTTCTTTTCAAGAAATAAAAAGAGTTTTGGTGGTTCCCTAATTTTAGACACCACTTTTGGGAGAAGGTGAATTCAATGGGGGAGTAAGAATTTTTTTCGGGGCTTACAACTAAATCGTATACTTTTGCAGTAGTAAAAATGTAATTTCACCATTTTAATAATTTATCTTTTCATAATTTTTAAAAGATTAAATCAAATTTTTATTAATTTTAGAGGGGTCAAAGTGTAATTTTACTATTACTAATTTAAAATTTTATAAATTATAAAGAGTCTAAATGAAAAAAAAAATTTCATTTTAGGGGAGCCCGAGCATGTGCGACCCCTAACTCCGCCACTGGAATTGAGTTTGGAAATTCCACTTCTAAGATAATAAATTGTAAAATTTAAATGTATCCAAGGTCTAAACTATGGAAGATTATAAATTTAATGTCTGGTTTGTTTATTAGTATAATTTAAACTTAAAATTTTAAAAATAATAAAACTCTTATAAAAATAAACGGGAACTGAAATTTATGTTTAAAATCAAAATATAAATTTAAGTGTAATATAACAACTTAAATTTATCAATTATAATATTATTTAATAAAGTAGAGATTTTTTTTTTTCAAGAATTTAGAGGTAGTATTCATTCTTGTGGTTGTGGATTTTTATATTTTTTCTGGTATGGTCATGACTTTAATTTGAGTGAAAAAAGATGAAATAAACGGCATGGGAAGGTTCCTTCTTAAGGTTCCTTCGGCTGAACATAATAGTACTTTTCAAGCTCCAAAATGAAACAGATACTCTTTAATGCTAGACTGTTTTGCAGAATTTTGTTGATGAAGGAAAATACTTGGCCAGTTTCCTCTTTGTCTACATGTCTTCAAGTACTGTTTTCTTGATTGAAAAAGAACACCCCATAACTTGGATTGCAAGATTTCTATATATGTAAACACATGTAGAACAGCAATGGAAGAAACAAGGGAAGGAAGTGAAAAGAGAAGGTGAGAAAAATGGGTTGTTTCTTAATATGTTCACCAAAATTTCTCTTCTTTTACCTTTTAATTGTTCAATCTTTTGTCTCAGAGACAATCTCCTTTGAAGACAATAAGCCAACAGCCTATGAAGTTCTCAGGGATTTCAACTTCCCTGCTGGTCTTCTCCCAGCAGGTGTTACTGGCTATGATCTAGACCCTATAACAGGTGAATTCTCAGCTTTCTTGAATGGTACTTGTACCTTTACTCTTCAAAGGACTTATAAATTGAGATACAAGAATACCATTAGAGGGTATATTTCAAATGGGAAGCTTGCAAGATTGGAAGGTATAAGTGTGAAGTTCCTTTTCTTCTGGGTTAATGTTGTTGAAGTGTCAAGGAATGGGGATGAGCTTGAATTCTCAGTAGGGATTGCTGGTGCTGGTTTTCCTATGGATAGTTTTGAAGACAGCCCTCAGTGTGAATGTAAGCTTATATGCAATGAATCAGAAAGTAAGGAAGATTAGGGAAATCCCTTTTGCTTCTGCTTGATTAGAACCCAAGTTTGAATGAGGGGATAATTTGATGTATTGAACTCTGTCACATGAGTTTTATTGGTGTTCTTGCTCAATGGAATGAATGAATGATGGCTTATTTTATTAAATTGTTTGCTTTTTGATGTTTGCTTATAATTTTGCTTGATTTGTTCTTCAGGTTGGTTTTCATAATGTTTATTAACTCCATTGTTTTAACATCATGATTACATCTAACCATGCACACAGAAAGGGTTTTCCCCCCTTCAATTATGATGTTAATGCAGGCTGGTCACTTCTAAAGTTTAGTATACCTGTCATAAAATGGGATGGCACTGTGAAAAATGTGGAGAGCCACTACTTATGAAGGTTGGGGGATAATCAAATTGTTAGAATTTGAGCAGTATGGGATTAAGTTCTTGCCTTCATTTACCATTTGTCCTGGAAGGTATGTATAGGGAGCGGGAAGGTTAGCTATAGCCTATGGGTCCTCTTTTTGGTCCTTAGATACCAGGGTAGTTTGGCAAGTGTCAGCTCAGAATGCTGTAGGACTTGAACGACTTAACAAGAGGATGATGGATGTGTGCGAGGGGTTTTCCTTAGATCAAAAGGGTCTCAGGGGAATCGACCACATAATGGGTTGAGTTATTCGTCCAAATTCGAAGGTTGACTTAAAATTTGAGAAATTTTGGGTTAAAATATTAAGTTCGAAAAATAAATTTGGATAAAAAAATTAAACCCATTTAAAATATGAGTCGGACTCAAGCGTTAACATTCAAGACTTGAACCCAGTCCAGCCCGGCTTGTTTTTTTTATATATTATGTAATTTAGAATACATTAAAAAAATATGCCATACTAAATATATGATATTACTCTAATGTAAACATTAAAATAATGTTAAGATGCTTATATAAAAAAATCCAATAAATAAAAAGTATCTAAAATTATTAAATATTTAAATAATATACTATAAATATTTTTTAAAAAATAAAAATTAATATGGACGGACCTAAAATGGGCTTCGGTTAGTTTTTTGCACGGATTTAGATAAAATTTTAAGATTATATTTCGGGTCAAACCAAACTTAGACAAGCATAAAGTATTTTAATATAATACATACTGTCGTAACCATTTTTTTGGAAAACGGATCAACTTGAAAATGAAAACGAAAATGAAAAACGGGAGTCACCACCAATTTTTTTTGTTGAGGTGTGATCGGGTCACCTCTTAAAACGGTTGTTTTTAATAAACAGTTTGATTTATCAAAATAACGATTTTGGTCTCTGAAACTTCGAAAATGGGTTCGAGAGTTGATTCACATACGAAGAAGGATTAGCACCCTCGATACACCCAAAATTGGTACCTAATTGATTAATCGATGTCTTATTGTTGAATATTTAAAAACTTAAAAGAATTTAAAACACGATCCCTCTTTGTTATTGATGCTTAAAAACAATTGGATGAATTGAAAATGTGTGATAAAGGCTATCTCGTCTCAAGGTAAAATGTTATATCCAATACGTTAGGACGCAACACCTCGACCTTCGAGGCTAAACTTGCCTTTTTGTTCAAAACTTATGCATTTAATTAAAAGGATACTCTGTTATTCAGAATGGACTAGAAAATCGCAGACCCAATACTTTAGGGCACGATCTCTTGAGTTTCTAAATATAGAACATTGCCTTATTTAAAAACTTTTGGATGAAATATAATAATTTTGCAAAATGTATTTTTGTTTAATAGTGTTAAACTAAGAAAATAGATATAGATGTTTGAGTTAAAAATTGAGATTTCTTTGTTCGAAAGGATATAAATATCACATCTAACATGTTAGGACACAATATTTTAATCTCTCGTAATCAAAGCCAACTCATAATTTACGAAATTTGTTAAAAGGATGTTAGGCTATTTAGTCAAACGGAAAATCGCAACCCAGCACGTTAGGGCACTATTCTCCGAATTTCTAAATACAAAACATTGCCTTATTTTGAAAATCTTTAAATGCAATATGATAATTTTACAAAATGTATTTTGTTTAATAATATAATATTAAGCTAAGAAAATAAATATAGACATGAATATAGTAATAATAATACTAATATCAATAATAGTGGCAAAGGAATAATAATAATAATAATAATAATAATAATAATAATAATAATAATAATAATAGTAATAATAATAATAAAATGATGAAGATATAAAAACGAAAATAAAATGATAATAATGATACCTAAAAAATCAAAACAATAATAGTAAAATATATAAAAGTAATGATATAAGAATAGTAACAACAATAATAATGGAAATAAAATAATAGTAGTGATGATAACTAAATAATAAAAATAAAATAAGAGTAATAGTAACAAAATAAGAGTAGTAATAATAATATAGTATAGTGATAGAATAATAATAATTATAATAATAATAATAATAAATGATTGATAGTAATAAAAATAAAATATAAACAATAGCAATAATAAATAAAAATTGCAAAATAATAAATGGGCCAAATTGAATTTAAAACGAAAATAAAAGGGTCAAATTAGGTAACATAAACAATAAAGGGACTAAATGGCGATGCGCGCGAAAAGCTAGGGGACAAGGAGCACAATTTTCCCCAAGTGGTTAAGTGCAGCTTTTTAAAGGATCAAATTACAAACTGCGCTAAATTTCTAGGCCAAAATTGAAATAACATAAAACTTAATTTTAAAATCTGAAAATGCGAAAGGACCGAAAGCGCAATAAACCCCTCGACTAAAAAACATGCGGATCCTAAGGCGGGTCAGGTCGGATCGGGTCGGTTAGGGGTGAAACGACGTCGTTTTGGGGCTTTTAAAGCCAGCCCCAAAACGACGTCGCTTTGGGAGGCTATTTAAGGCCCAAATCTTCCAAAAAATTTCATTTCACCTGCTTCTTAAAAAAAATTTCTAATCCTTTGTTCTTTTCTCTCTGCAAGTTCAAGGGTCCTGCGTCGCTCCGGTCGTCTTCCGCCGCGGGCTCCGTCGTCCGGCGACCACCGTACACGGCAACTCCGAGGTAAAATCTCTTTTTTATATATTTAATATGTGTATATATATATGTATGTATGATTTTGAAAGAAAAAAATAAAGAAATATTAGAACATACTATTTCGAAAAAGAAGAAAAAAAAAGAAATAAAATGTAAAGACCTTCGTTTTTTTTTCTGCTTAATCTTCTCTTGCTTGAATCTTTTTTTTCTTTTTGTATTGATGATAAAAAAAAGAGGAGGTCCCCTGTACATTGTTTTTGGCTTGGCTTTATAGCCATTTTACAAGTTTTTATTATTATTATTGTCTCTTCTCTCTTTTTCTTGCAGGTGCAAGTTGCGGTGGAGATGGGACAAGGGCAGGTGGCAGGAGTGGCGGTTGGTGGCAGAGTTGGTGCGCCTTTTATGCCGATGGTCATGCAGACGTCGAGGCGAACAAGTGGGTTGAGGCGTTAGGGTTTTCAGAAACCCTAGCTATCTGAAAAATTTCATTTCTTTTGGGCCTTTTGGGCTGCTTGTAAATTGGGTTTGGGTTTAATTTATGGGCCACCTGACTTGGGCTTGGCTTGTTTTGGCTTAATTTAGTTTGGGTTGGTTTATTGTAATGGATGTGGCTTGTTTAATGGGCCATTCGGGTTTAATGGGTTTTAGGTGTTATTGGGTCCCGTAAAATTTAGGTTCTACAGCTGCCCCTCTTTGCTTGTTGTCGTGTAACGAGAACAAAGCAAAGACTTTCAAGAAAGACCAATTTTGCCCCTCGCCGAGTCTTGACTTCTTTGGTGCTCTTTTTCTTCAGGTAGCCTCGTTCTAGTCCACTGCATCTTGTTGCTTCAATCCACTTCACTGCAACCTTGAAAGATAAGATTTGTACTTATAGTAGATTTAATCCCACCAACTGCAACTTCAGAGGTATAAGATTTGTCGCTTTAATCCGCTCCATTGTAATTTCAGGAAGATAGGATTAACTGTCCTCGATCTGCTCCTACAACTTCAGGAATGCCAGATCGGCTATCTTCGATCTGCTCCGCTGCAAACTCAGGGAGACAAGGTTTGATGTCTTTGATCTACTTTCGCAACTTCAGGAATGCCAAATCTGGTTTCTTCAATTTGCTCCTGCAACATCAGGAATGCCAGACTTGCTATCTTCGATCTGCTCTTACAACATCAGGAATGCCAGACCTGCTATCTTTAATCTGCTCCTGCAACATCAGGATTGCCAGACTTACTATCTTCGACCTGCTCCTGCAACATCAGGAATGCCAGATCTGCTATCTTTAATCTGCTCTTGCAACATCAGGATTGCCAGACTTACTATCTTTGACCTGCTCCTGCAACATCAAGATTGCCAGATCTGCTATCTTTAATCTGCTCCTATAACATCAGGATTGCCAGACTTGCTATCTTTGATCTGCTCCTGCAATATCAGAATTGCCAGAGTTGTTATCTTTGATCTGCTCCTGCAACATCAGGATTGCCAGACTGCTATCTTTAATCTGCTTCTGCAACATCAGGATTGTCAGACTGCTATCTTTAATCTGCTCCTGCAACATTAGGATTACCAGACTTACTATCTTTGACCTGCTCCTGCAACATCAGGATTGTCTTATCTGCTATCTTTAATCTGCTCCTGCAACATCAGGATTCCCAAACTTACTATCTTTGACTTGCTCTTGCAACATCAGGATTGCCAGATCTGCTATCTTTAATCTGCTCCTGCAATATCAGGATTGCCAGACTTACTATCTTCGACCTGCTCCTGCAACATTAGGATTGCCAGATCTACTATCTTTAATCTGCTCCTGCAACATCGTAATTTCCGGACTTACTATCTTGACCGCTCCTACAACATCGAATTGCGGATCGCTATCTTTAATCTACTCTTGCAACATTAGGATTGCCAGACTTGCTATCTTTGATCTGCTCCTGCAACATCAGGATTGCCAGACTTGTTATCTTTGATCTGCTCCTACAACATCAGGATTGCCAGATCTGCTATCCTCGATCTGCTCCTGCAACATCAGGAATGCCAGACTTGCTATCTTCGATCTGCTCCTGCAATATCAGGAATGCAGACCTGCTATCTTTCATCTGCTCCTGCAACATCAGGAATGCCAGACTCGCTAACTTCAATCTCATGAAAACTTCAATCCTCGATCTGCCCCATTGGAGACAATATTTGAAATCTTCAATATCGCTACACCGCTCTCTGGGGAACCCGTCCTGTAGAATTAGTCTTACGTGCTTATGCTTATGCAAATGACGAGGATGCTATGATCGGAATGACTCAAATGCTCCTAACTACATGTGCTATGGACGACATTTACATGAATGCAGAATGTCATGAGAATGATGATTTTTCTACAATGATTAAGATGCAATGATCGTAATAAATCGAATGCCCCTAATTAAATGATATTATGGAGGACATTTATATGAATGCAGAATGTATCACGATGCGATGATCGAAACGCTCCTAATGATGATGTATGAATGAAATGATCCCTTTTTAATGCATAGGATTGTCCTTGCTCGTCGTCCATCAGAGTCTTATTGCTGACGTATTACGCTGCTATCTCACCCTACTGGTACTTTTGCCAAAAACTCAAAGAAGCAATCATATTTTGCTCAAATAGCTTGCCCCTATGTAACTTCAAGGTCCATTCCACGATACCTATAGGGCCTATACCATCTTCAGAACCCCTCTCTGCAACTTCAGGGGGTATAGGGTCTATGTCATCTTTAATCCATCCCATTGCGACTCAAGGGTATAAAGTTTGTATCATCTTCAATCTATCCCACTACGACTCAAGGGCATAGAATTTGTAACTTATTCAAACGATTTGGTCCACTACACCCTTCCATTCTCTGGGTATTATGACCAGCTGTGTACGCCTGACATTTGCATGGCTACAGAATGTCATTTTTAGCGAATGATTCCCTATTTACACATGGGTTAACATTGCCCCTTTTTCCGTCAAGATGGTATTACTGACTTAATATCTTGCCATTTTGTTCAATAACCATTTTGACAAAATCTGAAAAGATAGCCTCAGTTCAGACTTTTCCTCCACCAATATTTTCATCCCTTAAACATGAGGAGTTTTAAGCAATAGTCATGTTTCAAGTTCTTGTACTATTTAGAAGTTCCCAGAGTAATATGCGAAACTCCTTTTGTGAAAGCATTATTAGTCCATTAATCATTATTTTAATGCAAAATGCTTGAAAGAAATAATAGACAAGAAGGAAATTGATTGAGAGTATAGCTCGAAACAACTAGATTAATCAAAGTTAGCAAATACAATCAAGAAGGAAGTTTGTTGGTAGTGTATTTAGAAAAGAATAATATAATCACAAATAACAAATTTAAAATTGGGTAAAATGGAAACTAGGTGCCCCATATATCGCAGCCGGGCTTCTCTATTCAAACTTCTTGAGGACCATTTTGAGCTCGATATGTGTTTAAGGGATCCGAGTACTTTGTTGATGCCCCAAGACGTAACATTCTTCTTCATTATTAATTCAAGCGTAGCAAGACTACTGTATATCCCACTTTCGAACCAAAATTTGAGCCGCCCTTTTTGGGTTTTCAACTCAAACCCCCTTTGGTCTCAAAGTGCCCTTTGCGGGTTTTCGCCTTGGCCTCTCCTTTTTTTTATTCTTTTTTTGATGAAAGTTTTATTTCATTTTTTTACTTTATTTTTTGATTTTTTTTCGTTTCTTAAGGCGCCCTTTGCGGGTTTCCACCTTGGCCTCTCCTCTTAGAGGAAATCTTAACTCACCGGCTTGAACATGTCATTATCATCCATCTTGGTCAAATTTAATGCTCTTCCAGAACAAGTCTTCTTTTACCACATAAGTTTTTTTTTTCAAATTTGCATTTACTTTCCTCTGAAGTCCTTTTGTATGAGAAGAATCCTTCTTGATGCTAGGTCTTCCTCTTGAAATCCCTTTGGGCGAACCTTCTTTTTTTTGTACATTCGACCATGATGAATACTTTCAATCAAGCCTACTGGAGATGTTCTGCTTTACCCAATTCTTAATTCAACCAAATCTTGGAGAAAAGGAATCTTAACTTCCAACAATTGCATCCCTCTCATAAACCAATGAGAAATATGCCCCGGCGAAGGTTGTGGCCAACATTCAAGAAGCGTAAAGGGTAAACAATTATCTCTCTATGCCAACCTTTACGAGTCTCGATAGTTTTCGAATGGTTTTTTAATTTTTTTGAATTTTTTTTGAATTTGAATTTGAACTTGAATTTGATAACTGCTGACTTTGTAACTTTAGCATATGAAGTGACCCTTTTAGTGAGATAACCAACGACCATGAATATTGTTAGTTAAAAGCTTTTGAGGAGACTAGCTTGATAACGCCCATGCCCCACGTATAGGGAATCTGTGAAGAAATAGAGGAGGCGCATAAGTCCTATATTCAATTTCCCTTTCTTGGTAAACCTGTAGCTCGAACCTCATGGCCTGTTGTAAAACCATTAGCATGTGATCTTTAGATACCCTCATGGACTTCCTCCAGGATTCCCTTAGCTTTGACAGCATACTCACACCTCAATAGCCCAGGCGTGTCTTAATGTGATCACATGAAAACATCTTTGAATTCTTAGAGATAACTCAATGATGCTTTGTCTTATTCCTACGGTGGGCTAAGCTTGCATCTTCATCTCCCTCGTTAGCTCGTAGTGTCTGCTGACACTTCGTAAGGTAGGATATACCATTTTTAACAAGTAAGTTACAATCTCTGTCATCTTCTAAGTCCTTAGATCCCTCTATACACATCCCACTAGAAAGGGAGTTAGTAACAGTGTCGCTCATGTCATTAATATCTGGGACCCATTGTGGGTATGAAGGTAAATTCTCGAGAATAAACGATTCCAAGAATGATTATTTATGAATGAAGAATAAATAGAATGTATAGTATGAAAAAGAAAGAAAATATTTGTTCAAAAAGATGCATTTTACTGAAATAGTAATTCTGGACACAAGCCTATTCCACAAAAGAAATCTTTTTGCTTCTAGGCTTAAAGCAACAAGTACGTTTTGTACATTACTCTAAGTAAGCTTCTAAATACTACAGGAATCTCTTCTGCAGTCTCATTGCTCAAAACGCTCCTAGGTTCATATTTCTGTATTTGGCACGTCATCTATCTTCACAACACCCATGTTAATGAATTTTTCCACCAATTTCTTGAAAGCAAGGTAATTTTCTATCGAATGCCTTGTGACCCCTGCGTGGTACTCACATTGGGCATTTGGGTCGTACCATTTTGGGCATGAAGGTTGCATCGGTTTCGTGTAATAAGGAGCTACAACATGCATATCAAATAAGTTCTGGTATAACTCCCTATATGTCATGGCAATAAGAGTAAACTGGGGTCTTCCAGTGTTAGGCTTTGAGTTAGAATCTTGCCTGAGGGGTCCTTGATGGCTGGTAGTCAACATCCTTAGCTGGCTTACTGTAATTGGCTCTGAATGGCCCTTGTCATACTTGCTCGTACTACCCGCTTCCTTTTCCTTCTTTTTCGGGGCCTTCAAAGTCCGCTCTCTTCTTTTCTTTGTCTCTGCCTGAACAATCGGTTTGGCACGATCATCTTCAGGGTTAAAACATGAGCCCATCGAAAAGTTCAACAAGGCTGAGGTATTAGTCTAACATTGGGGTCCGATAATGATGAGTACCCCATGCGACTGTACGTCTGGTTGAGTAGGGATATTTATCGAGGAATAAATGATTTCTTCATCATCATCCACACTGCTGACCACTGAGCCACTTTTTCCAAGTCTTTCGACTAGTAACTGGGTTAGTTGGCCTATCATATTCCTTTAGAACTTTAGTATCTGTTCCCGTATCTCTTGTTGAATTTTGGTCAACTGCTCTTGCATCTGTATTTGCATTTTCTCTATTTGCTCCAATCTTTGTTCCATGTTTTCTCAGTTAACTGAAATAATTTCACCTAATTAGGGTCTTTCTACAGATTTTAATGCATGTGATATGATGCAATGCAAATGCATGAAATGCAATGCAATGCATGGAATGAATGCACAAAGAAAGAGAGGCGTTGATTATGAATTTAATTCCATTAGAAGAACTTTTCTAGAAAATATATTTCGTTACATAAAACGGATTACATATACGGCTTTATCCTTATAGTACAGGTGAAATCCTCTTCTTCGTATCCAGATGTTATGGTCGTGTCCCGTGAACTTTCCCAATAGATGCCTCTTCTAGCTCCTTGTTGCTTGGTCCAGGCCGTACCTCTTCACTCACTTATCCTCCGCGATGTTCATAAGTCTCTTTTAGAAAATGGAGACATGATGACTCTCGAATAATCCTTGTTGGCTTGAATCCTCGGATAAAGTCTTGTATTCTTCTGTTGACTATCAGTCCTCTCTCGTTGTTTACCTGAACTATATTCGCACGATCGTATTATAATTCACTTTATCAAGTAACACATTTTCTTATGGCAAACTCTTCTATTTAGCAATCGAATATTAATCAACACATTCTTTCTAAGATGATGCGATGTAATGCAATTAAAACAAAAGAAACACGTTAGCACAAGAGAAATAAACAACAAAATAAAGTACCTATCCAATTGACTACTAGGGTTTGGAGTGGCTCTAAGGGCTTGCTATATGAGGTTCAGTTCTAAAGTAAAGGGTACACGAACTTAAAAGGGTAAAATCGGACGATTAGATTTCTCGATCCTCACCCATTATAGGCTCATACGGACCGAGTTCATGGCTCATTAAGGGAATACATTTCCTTATGGCTGCACGGAGATGAAAATCTCACGAAGACATAGGTATGGATGCATCCCGAAAGCGATCCACTATCTTGCACGGAGGTGAAGACCTCACGAAGAAATAGTTTCTCACTCCCACTTAAAAGGGTATAACCAAGTGGTCATGCAATGCAATGTGCAGAGATATACACAAAGCTCAAAACAAATAAGGAAATATGAATAAAAATGATGAAGATCTAAAACAAAACAAATGAAATGCAATGAAAGGATCGTATATTAAAACCAAAATTTCAATTTTGACAAAAAGACAAAAAGTAATCAACTCGTGGCTTGACTCTCTTATTTTGTCCCCAGTGGAGTCGCCAAGCTGCCGTAACCATTTTTTTGGAAAAATGGATCAACTTAAAAATGAAAACGAAAATGAAAAACGGAGTCGCCACCAATCCTTTTTTGTTGAGGTGTGATCAGGTCACCTCGTAAAACGATTATTTTTAATAAACAGTTTGATTTATCAAAACAACGATTTTGGTCTACGAAACTCAGAAAATGGGTTCGGGAGTCGGTTACGCAGGAGGAAGGATTAGCACCCTTGATACGCCCAAAATTGGTACCTAGTTGATTAATCGATGTCTTATTGTCGAATATTTAAAAACTTAAAAGAATTTAAAACACGATCCTTCTTTGTTATTGATGCTTAAAAACAATTGGATGAATTAAAAATGTGTGACAAAGGCTGTCTCATCTCAAGGTAAAATGTTATATCCAATACGCTAGGACACAACACATCGACCTTCGAGGTTAAACTTGCCTTTTTGTTCAAAACTTATGCATTTAATTAAAAGGATACTCTGTTATTCAGAATGGACTAGAAAACCGCAGACCCAATACTTTAGGGCACTGATCGCTGCAAAACAATCTAGTTTTAATATTTATAAAAAAGTGATCGAACCTATAGACTGAATGCGACAATGATAGAGGCAAGTGTACCTATCGAACAGTAGTATAGCTCAGGCGAGAATATCTTTATCGAACCCAAGGAACCTAAAAGTACTATTACTCATTTTCTTCTATTATTTAGCCTAAAATATGGAGTGTTTGGTTTATTACATCTAAAACAAATGAAATACTTAAACTTAAATGCAAAGACAAAAGAACAAAACTTTGGGAAAAGACTTTGAAGAAATCTCAATTGATAAAGACGAAACCCTCGGGAAGAATCCACCTATGACTTCACTTATTATCTAACTTTCAATTTATATGATTTCTTTTACTTAGCTTGATCCGTGAGACTCCCTAACCTATATTAAACTTGATCCGTGAGACTCCCTAACCTATATTAAACTTTCTCTCAAAGCGAATAATGTCTAACCTTGGGTTAATTAGTGAAACTCTTATTTTCTTATAATAACCCCCTAAGGAAGCAGTAAATCGATCAATGGACCCCCATATTAGGTTTCACCCTAATCCAAAAAATCTCGTAACCCTATCTCTAGGCGCTCGATCAACTCGCTTAATTATGCTAGATCTTCTCTTGGCAGGTCTATTCCTCCTCTACCTAAGCACATCAGATTAAATTGAGCAACATAATTAAGAACAAACTAAGTATTTATCATATAAACCGAAAGAATTAAATAACAAAATCCATCATAGGTTTCATCCCTTCGTGTATCGAGGGGTTTAGTTCATAATAAAATAGGAAAACATCTCGAGAGAAAAGATAAAACAAAACATAAGAAATCCTAAAACCCCTCAGAAGGAATTGAAGGAGAGATCATCCGTCTTGAGTAGAATTCGTCTCTTGAGATGGATCAACTGCTATCTTCGAGTAATTCCCTAAACGAGTAAAGCTCGTAGAAAACTCGCTAAAACCGACGCCCCTAATTGTCGCCTTGGATTTGTTTTTATATACATTTGGGATACTTTACTTGGCTCCTAAGTACTCGTAATTCAAGTGAAATTTGTCCTAAGTGTTTGAGTGGACTTAGGATTGCGTTTCTTGGGCTCTAAGCATCCAATTCCGAGTAAAATTACTCTTTTTCGCAGCAGGGGCACGACCTTGACATGCCCGTGTAAATCGTGGTCCAGCCCATGTCTCCATCCTATCGATTTAAGCACGGCTATGACATGCCCGTGTAATATCTAGGTCTAGCTTGTGTCTCGATTCTACCATTTTGGGAACGACCGTGTAGATCACTAGGCACGCCCGTGTGTGGACTTTATCGATGGGAAAACGGCCGTGTGAATCGGGGTAAGGCCGTGGTCTAGATGACTATCGAGGCACAGCCCTGTGGCATAAAGTCCAGGCCGTGCTGACTTCTTGGGTCGGCCCACTTTTGTTCATTTTAAGCCCGTTTTACGTTCTTTTTATCCTTGGGTGCTTTCTTGAGTATAAGACACGAAAAGAAAGGATTAAGAGCACCTTTTTACATAAATTAAGGATAAATTCATCCAAAAGCATACTAAATGTGGGATTAAAATATGTTAATGTTACAGTTTATCAAATACCCCCACACTTAAGCTTTTGCTTGTCCTCAAGCAAAATTCTTAACTTACAATTAAAACGAACTTTCCATAATTCATAATTCCTATCGATATTGTCTCATCATAATTCATAGATAATTTATACATGGATAATTCAACTCAAAGAGTCCTAAAGATTCAATTACGATAAGTCATACCTTTGTAGTACGAAAACATCGGTGTTTCCCCTTATCTAAGTAATTACCTTTAATTCAAAGCCGATAAGGATTGACATCCTCACAATAGATTCACTCAAGTCACTCAAAAGTGTTCAAGGTTCAAGAATAAACACTATAAGTCAAACTCGAAAAGTTAATCCCATAGACTTGCTCGAAATCAAATCTCCACCCTCGTATATGAGTTGATACATAGATCAAAAGGTCTTTAATCAAAGTTGTAATGGGGTTAGGGTTAAAGGTGTGGATATAGGCTGAATTAGAGGTTTAGAATCGATATTGACTTGACAAATTGCCTAACTAGAGACACTGAACTAATATGAATATTTACTTCGAATGAAAACAAATAATATCTCTTTTGATAATTACTCCATAATAAGGAGTATTTTGATACTACTTTAATACTGAGCTTTTTCTTTACCAATTGGAGTTTAAACGCTCTAAGCTCTTTTATATACTACCAATATTGAATATACTTGGATTTTTTTTAAGAACAAACTAAGTAAAATAAAAGGAACTTTGATAATTGAAATATCCTAGTTTGGCAATTGATCAAGTCAATTCTCGATAGAGGGGTAGTCAAAGGAGTATTGATAACAAATACAAAGGGATTTTGGTTTAATATTAGTGGGTGAGTCAATAAAAAGGTTATTAGGATTCAACTGGGTTCACTAGGGGTTAATTTGTGTAAGTAGGCTTTTTAGTGGTTTGAACGGGTTGAAACCTAGGTGCCTTTATCATCTCAGTATATCAAATCATTAATGTGGTCTCGACATGTATAAACGAGGCAAGTTCTAGAATAACAGTTCAAAGTTGACACACTCATAATCAATAAAGTGAGCAAGAAAAAGAATATATGCTCTATAAGGCTCAAAATCTCACCAAAAATTATGGGTGTTTTTGACATCAATCCCTATAGATTTCAAATCTCAAAGAATACTCAGATTTAGTTCGACAACCTATCAATTTTTATTTTTAAAAAATAGACTTATCATGCTTGATTCTCTAGTATTCTTCAAATTTAATCATCAATGCACAATTAAATATGACTTACTCTAAAACATCTCAATAAGAATCATAAGTCATTAGAAATTTCATCCTAATTAATAACATAGGAATAATTCTTAAGATGAAGACCAATTACAGGGTTTTGAGAATTATGCAAAAAGTTAGGCACTATTACCCTCACACTTAAGATGTACATTGCCCTCAATGTACAAAGATAGATAATGAAATTTATGTGCCAAATCAAAAAGATAAGTGGGGAAAGTAATACTCCCTGAAATCTGAATAATCCTTGGCATCTTTGGTGGCGGTGATGGCGTTTTCTATGGGCCTGGTGAGTGGCTACCGGGAAGTAAATTGCTAGATGAAGAAATTGGGTAGCCTGTGAAGATATAGCCAAGAGATCTAGGGAAATAATAATACTATACTAATAATATAATTAAAGATTAAGGAAATAAAATGAAGAATACTAAGAAGAAAACTGAAATTGAAAGAAAAGACTAATGGACTAAGGAGTCCTTATTGTTGGATGGTTTGCAAAGTGGGTGTGTCCTCTAAGGCTGTGGTGTGTGATTCCCTAGCAGCCTTTAGAACCTAAAACCAAGAAACTAATATGAAATAAATTAATTTAAGCAGGAAATAAGTAAAGATAAGGAAAATAAAATAGAAAAGAAAAGAAAAATAGAACCGAAAAGGTTTCCAAGACCCTGGCGTGTCAATTAAGTGAAGTGCAAGCATGAACTCATGTTGAGGTCTCCTCTAAGGAGGTGATGCTTACGTCTCTTCGGCATGATCTTTGTGTTGCTCAAGTGTCTTGGATCTTTTCTATGAATAGGAAGAAAATTTGAAAGAAAAGAAAGAAGAAATAAGAAAGAGATGGGACAAAGAAGATGGGTTGTGGGGATTTAAATGGGATTTCAAATGCACGCTTCCACGCTTGAGTGTCGAGGTGTGTCCTTCACACGATTTACGCCTAGCACGGCCGTGGCTAATGGTGTGTTGCTTCTTACACGCCCATTTCTTAGTTAGCCACGCCTGTTTCGAGAAAGTCAGTAGCTTCACACGGTTTATAGGCACGCCCGTGCTATTCTTATCGATGCCCGTGCTTTAGGGTTGTTGGGCTCGTGACGTTGCAGAGTGGTTAGACTGGCTTGCACGGCCCTGCTCCTGTGAGTGTGGTAGTTTTGGTGGTCCACACGGCCACAGGCACGACCGTGTGTAAGCCGTATGGTCTGGAAATCTACACTTTTATGTTAGTTTCCAACTAAATACTTAGGAAAGAAAGATGGAAAGAAAAGAAACTGAAATCAAATCTGAAAATAAATAGTGTTAATATTCGGGTTGCCTCCCGAGAAGCGCTTGTTTATAGTCTTAAGCTAGACTGTCCTCATGTTTGAAAATTTTCAGGGAGGTTTAAAGGTTTGAATATCTTCCCTCATACTTGAGATTTTATTTTCATGACAAGATTGGAATCGAGAAGCATTTACCTCAAATTTGTTGAATTTTGGGTTACTTACCTCGACTGTGTTGTGGGGGAAGATTTCGTGTACCTTGGGGAGGATTTCTCCCTTTGCCCTCGAGTCTGTTGAAGTAATGTGAAGACTGGTTTTGTCTAACAGCACCTGGTCTACTATTTTAAAGTGATTGGATGTTCCTATGAGCTCTTCTGGTGGTTCCTTATGTTTTACTTCATGTGGATCCGTCTTTGCTTGTGTCTTCTGCTCTTCTAATTTATCGACCTTAAGTATACGTGATTCTTCTTTGTTGACTAAGATGTTATAGTTTGACTCAGAATTGATGTCGTGTAGTGTTTCCTGCAATGAAGGTTGAATAATTTGACTATCGACTAGAGTAATTTTCGTACCTTCATCATTCATGGCTTTGGCTGAGTTGAGAGCTTGAAGATTTATTGATTCATCTCTCACGCGAAGTATGAGTTCTCCTGTGGCAACATCGATTTTAGTCTTGGCAGTTGCAAGAAAAGGCCTTCCTAAAATCAAGGGGATTGAATTATCCTAATCCATGTCTAAAACAACAAAGTCTACTGGGAAAACAAATTTATCGATTTTGACTAAAACATCTTCAATAATGCCCCTAGGAATTCTAACAGTTTTATCAGCTAGTTGAATACTCATCCTAGTTTGTTCGGGCTTCCCTCGAACTAGTCGTTTAAACAGTGCATAAGGCATAACATTTATACTTGCCCCTAAATCAGCTAACGCATTATCAATAGACAAACTACCAATTAAGCATGGAATCGTAAAACTCCCTAGATCTTTTAGTTTTTGTGGTAGCCTGTTCTGTAGCATTGCTGAGCATGTTGCGTTTAATTCCACATGGTGCTCTTCATCTATTTTACGTTTGTTCGTCAAGAGCTTGCTTAAGAATTTCCTTGCATCGGACATCTGAAAAAGAGCTTCAAGAAGAGGTAAGTTAATATGTAATTTTTTTAAGAGTTTTAGAAACTTACCGAATTGTTCCTCTGAATCTTCTTTTTTCAATGCTTCGGGATAAGGTATGCTAGGTTGGTATTCTTTGATTACCGGTTTTACCTCGGTCTTATCCTTCTTTTCTTGCGCTGATGTGGGTCTATCTACTTTTGTACCCTATTGAGTTGTAACAGCTTGGATTTGTTCTTTTAGGTTTATTTCTGTGTTGCTTGGTAGACGTCCTTGTTGGCGTTCAGAAATTAGCTTTGTGAGGTGTCCCACTGACCTAGTAAATTCTCCAACTTGATTCTCAAGTCCTTTCATCGACTTCTTTTGTTCATCAAGGTTTGTATCAGTCTTTTGAAGGCGAGATTCTGTGGCTGCCATGATTTTGTCAGCATCTCTTCAAGGCTTGATTTTTTTTCCTGTGGGTAGGGCTGATTTTGATAATTTGGAGGAGGTTGCTGCCTTTGAATTCCTTAATTTTCTTGTCCTCCCATGAAAAATTTGGGTATTTCCTCCAACCTGGGTTATAAGTATTACTATAATGATTATTATTGGATCTAAAATTGTTACCTATATAGTTTGTCTGCTCGTTTTCTGCCCCTGATTGGTAGGGTGGGTACTAAAGATTCGCCACATTCCGCTTGCTTCGCATTACATTCTTGGATGTACTGCGAAGAACATAAATTATGAAGCTTTTATTCATTAACTCTCTCTGTTGACAAGATTGTCATCACTGCGTCTATGTTAAAAACTCCGGCTGATTTTGTCGGCTTTGCCCTTTTGATTTGCCATTGATAAGTGTTCAATGACATCTCTTCAATAAAATCGTAGGCCGCTTCAGGAGTTTTGTTGTTTAGAGTTCCACCGGCTGATGAATCAATCATTTGCCTTGTTGAAGAATTCACACCATTGTAAAAAGTTTGGACTTGAAGCGACAAAGGTAATCCGTGGTGTGGGCATCTTCTTAGGAGATCCTTGTATCTTTCCCATGCATCATATAATGTTTCTGCGTCATTCTGCACAAAAGAAGATATGTCATTCCTAAATTTGGCGGTTTTGGCTGGTGGAAAATACTTTAAAAGAAATTTTTTGGTCATTTGGTCCTATGTGGTGATTGACCCTCGTGGTAACGAGTTCAACCACTGCTTTGCTTTATTTCTTAATGAAAAAGGAAATAACCGAAGACGTATGGCATAATCAAAAACGCCATTTATTTTGAAAGTATCACAGAACTCTAAGAAATTAGCTATATGATTATTTGGATCTTCGTCCTACAATCCATCAAATTGAACAAACTGTTGAATCATTTGTATTATGTTAGGTTTTAATTCAAAATTATTTATAGCAGCCTAACAATACTAGATTCTCGCTCTGTCAAATTAGGTTTAGCATAATCATACATAGACGCGGGCATTCGATCTTATGATCAGGCGGATTATTCTTGGCCATCCTTCAAGAGGATTGGATCTGCTTTTGTTGTTCTTCTCTTTGGTAGTCTAGAGCTCGTCTAGTTTCTCCGCGATTTTCGCGACGGTAGCTTCAATATCACCGTCAGATTCTAATGGTCCTCTACGGTTTCTTCGAGTCATAAACTAAAGGTACCTTGCAAGTTTAATAAAGAAAAAGGATTAGTAAAATTAGAAATTTAATAAAATAAAAATAAAAATAGAGATAATGGCTAAAGTAATAAAATAGAGCTTTAGTAATATTTTAGAAGTCCCGCAACGGCGCTAAAAACTTGATCACCGCAAAGCATGTCTAGTTTTAATATTTATAAAAGAGTGATTGAACACAGAGGTCGATGCGACAACGATAGAGGTAAGCGTACCTATCGAACAATAGTATAGCTCAGGCAATAATATCTTTATCGAACCCAAGGAACCTAAAAGTACTATTACTTACTTTCTTCTATTATTTAGCCTAAAATATGGAGTGTTTGGTTTATTAAATCTAAAACAAATGAAATACTTAAACTTAAATGTAAAGACAAAAGAACAAAACTTTGGGAAAAGATTTTGAAGAAAACTCAATTGATAAAGACGATACCCTCGGGAAGAATCCACCTATGACTTCACTTATTATCTAACTTTCAATTCATATGATTTCTTTTACTTAGCTTGATCCGTGAGACTCCCTAACCTATATTAAACCTTCTCTCAAAGAGAATAACGTCTAACCTTAGGTTAATTAGTGGAACTCTCGTTCTCTTATAATAACCCCCTAAGGAAGCAGTAAATCGATCAATGGACCCCCATATTAGGTTTCACCCTAATCCAGTAAAATCTCGTAACCCTATCTCTAGACGCCCGATCAACTCCACTTAATTATGCTAGATCTTCTCTTAGGCGGTCTATTCATCCTCCACCTAAGTACATCAGATTAAATTGAGCAACATAATTAAGAACAAACTAAGTATTTATCATATAAATCGAAAGAATTAAATAACAAAATCCATCATAGGTTTCATCCCTTCTGTATCTCGAGGGTTTAGTTCATAATAAAATAGGAAAACATCTCGAGAGAAAAGATAAAACAAAACATAAGAAATCCTAAAACCCCTAAAGGAATTAAAGGAGAGATCCTTCGTCTTTAGTAGAATTCGGCTCTTCGAGATGGATCAACCGACTATCTTCGAGTAATTCCTAAACGAGTAAAGCTCGCGTAAAACTCGCTAAAACCCGACGCCCCCTAATTGTTGCCTTGGATTTGTTTTTATATACGTTTGGGATGCTTTACTTGGCTCCTAAGTACTCGTAATTCAAGTGAAATTCGTCCTAAGTGTTTGAGTGGACTTAGGATTGCGTTTCTTGGGCTCCAAGCATCCAATTCCGAGTGAAATTGCTCTTTTCCGCGGCAGGGGCATGGCCTTGACACGCCTGTGTAAATCGTGGTCCAGCTCGTGTCTCCATCCTGTTGATTTAGGCACGGCTATGACATGCCCGTGCAATATCTGGGTCTAGCCTGTGTCTCGATTCTGCCATTTTGGGAGTGGCCGTGTAGATCACTAGGCACGCTCGTGTGTGGACTTTATTGATGGGAAAACGGCCGTGTGAATCGGGGTAAGGCCGTGGTCTAGATGACTATCGAGGCACGGCCGTGTGGCATGAAGTCCAGGCCGTGCTGACTTCTTGGGTCGGTCCACTTTGGTTCGTTTTAAGCCCGTTTTGCTTTCTTTTTATCCTTGGTGCTTTCCTGAGTATAAGACACGAAAAGAAAGGATTAAGAGTACCTTTTTACATAAATTAAGGATAAATTCATCCAAAAGCATACTAAATGTGGGATTAAAATATATTACTTTTACGATTTATCAGGCACGATCTCTTGGGTTTCTAAATACAGAATATTGCCTTATTTAAAAACCTTTGGATGAAATATAATAAATTTGCAAAATGTATTTTTGTTTAATAGTGTTAAACTAAGAAAATAGATATAGATGTTTGAGTTAAAAATTGAGATTTCTTTATTCCGAAAGGATATAAATATCACATCCAGCACGTTGAGGACACAATATTTTAATCTCTCGTAATCAAAGCCAACTCATGATTTACGAAGTTTGTTAAAAGGATGTTAGGCTATTTAGTCAAATGGAAAATCGCAACCCAAGCAAGTTAGGACACTATTCTCTAATTTCTAAATACAAAATATTGCCTTATTTTGAAAATCTTTAAATGCAATATGATAATTTTACAAAATGTATTTTATTTAATAATATAATGTTAAGCTAAGAAAATAAATATAGACATGAATATAGTAATAATAATACTAATATCAATAAGAGTGGCAAAGGAATAATAGTAAAAATAATAGTCATAATAATATTAATAATAATAGTTATAAGAATAAAATGATGAAGATATAAAAACGAAAATAAAATGATAATAATGATACCTAAAAAGCAAAACAATAATAGTAAAATATATAAAAGTAATGATATAAGAATAGTAACAACAATAATAATGGAAATAAAATAATAATAGTGATGATAACTAAATAATAAAAATAAAATAAGAGTAATAGTAACAAAATAAGAGTAGTAATAATAATATAGTATAGTGATAGTAGAATAATAATAATAATAATAATAATAATAATAATAATAATAAATGATTGATAGTAATAAAAATGAAAATATAAAACAATAGCAATAATAAATAAAAATTGCAAAATAATAAATGGGCCAAATTGAATTTAAAACGGAAATAAAAGTGTCAAATTAGGTAACATAAACAATAAAGGGACTAAATTGAGATGCGCGCTAAAAGCTAGGGGACGAGGAGCACAATTTTCCCCAAGTGGTTAAGCGCAGCGTTTTAAAGGACCAAATTACAAACTGCGCAAAATTTCTGGTTCAAAATTGAAATAACAGAAAACTTAATTTTAAAATCTAAAAATGCGAAAGGACCGAAAGCGCAATAAACCCCTCGGCTAAAAAACACGCTGATCCTGAGGCGGGTCAAGTTGGATCGGGTTGGTTAGGGGTGAAACGACGTCGTTTGGGGCTTTTAAAGCCGACCCAAAACGACGTCGCTTTGGGAGGCTATTTAAGGCCCAAATCTTCCAAAAAATTTCATTTCACCTGCTTCTTAAAAAAATATTTTCTAATCCTTTGTTCTTTCCTCTCTGCAGGTTCAAGGGTCTTGCTAGCTCCGGTTGTCTTCAGCCGCGAGCTCAGTTCATGCATGACCTGCATACCTGCTGACTCCAAGGTAAAAATCTCTTTTTTTTTTTATATATTTAATATGTATATATATATATATATATATATATGATTTTGAAAGAAAAAAATAAAGAAATATTAGAACATACTATTTCAAAAAAGAAGAAAAAAAGGAAATAAAATGTAAAGACCTTCGTTTTTTTTACTGCTTAATCTTCTCTTGCTTGAATCTGTTTTTTTCTTTTTGTATTGATGATAAAAAAAGAGGAGGTTCCATGTACATTGTTTTTGGCTTGGCTTTATAGCCATTTTACAAGTTTTTTTTATTATTATTATTCTCTTCTCTCTTTTTCTTGTAGGTGCAAGTTGCAGTGGAGATGGGACAAGGGCAGGTGGCAGTAGTGGTGGTTGGTGGCAGAGTTGGTGCGCCTTTTACGCTGATGGCTACGACGGACGTCAGAGGACATACAAGTGGGTTGTGGCGCTAGGGTTTTCAGAAACCCTAGCTCTCTGAAAAAATTTTATTTCTTTTGGGCCTTTTGGGTTGCTTGTAAATTGAGTTTGAGTTTAATTTATGGGCCACTTGACTTGGGCTTGGCTTGTTTTAGCTTAATTTAGTTTGGGTTGGTTTATTGTAATGGATGTGGGCTTGTTTAATGGGCCATTTGGGTTTAATGGGTTTTAGGTGTTATTGGGTCCCGGGCAAAATTTAGGTTCTACACATACATTTATCTTCAACTTTTTTTAATATAAAAATAGATAAATGTCAAATTTACGTATGAATTTTCATCGTAAAATGGTGGTAATTCAATAGTGTTGTTAGTGATTTGTGAAAATTGAATCAAATCAAAATTTCATGTATAAAATCGCACAAAATCAAAGTTTATGTATGACATTGTACATTAGATCAAACTTTATGTATAGTTTTGATATTTATCTCATATAACAATAAAGTCCAATTGGTAATTTTGTTAATTAAATTATACTAAATTTATAATGTCATATATTCAAAGTTCATTAATAGTGTTATAATTGCAGTTTAATTATTAAATCAGAGTAAATCACTGGGATTAAAAGTAAATGGATTAAATTTAAAAAATCTAAAGAGTACAGGAACTGATGGCAAAACTAAACCAAATCCTTTCAGGTTTTTGGAAGCTTGAGACAAGCAAATTTCACCAGGTCTTTTGCATAAAGCTGAGAAAATATAATATAATAGAGGTAAGTTCTTATATCTTAAGCAAGTTTTAGATAAATACTAAACAACTTAAAGTAAGTATAAAGTTACAAGCAATCAAAACCTTAAATCTGGGATTATTAATTTGTTGGCAAATAACATATGTATGTATGTATGTATGTATATATATATTGTCAAGATTGTTCTTCATTTTCCAGTTTATAAAAAACAAAACCCAAAATCTGACAGAAAACTAATAATTTCTGATACCGAATGTACTTGATTAAAATTATGAAGAACTATTATGACCAAACAGCTATAGTTGCAGCCATTCCCATGTTTTCTCTTTAAAGATGGCATAACTCTAATGGCTACCGCCTCCCAACGACCCCATTTAGTGGACCCCATCTCTCTACAAGGTTAAATAATCTATGGTTTGATCTGGGTTAATTTTCTTTCTCTTTATAACTCCAAGGAAGTGTCCCCATTGTATATCTTTTACCTTTTCTGGTGTTTCCTTCCAAATACCCTTTGCCTTTGAAGTTTGAAGCTTTCAAACTGTTGGCAATGTTGAATCTTATTTTTTTTTTCAAAATATTTGACAGCCAACATCCATGAATTATTGTCTTTCTTCATCAATATCTTTCCTTTTTGTAAAGGTTGATCCTTTTTATTCTACTCAATTACATAAATTTCTACCCTTTCCTGTTAAAGATTTTATTTTGTCCTTTTTGTTGACCTTTACTTATTTCCCTTTGTTCATGTAAAAAGGGTTTTTTTTCTTTTTGTGTGTGTTTTTTGTTGAAGTTTCAAACAATACCCTTTTCTTTCTATATATATAAATTAAGTCTTTTTTTGGTTCATTTCTTCTCCCTTTCTGTCGATACCCTTTCTTTATAGTATCTCCCAATAAAAAAAACTGAAGGGAATTGAGTAGGTGTTTTTATCTCTAAGACTTTGAAGCATAAAAATGATGATGATGACAATGGAAGGAATGATGGATCAGGGTGTATTGGATGATATAATAAAAAGGTTGTTGGAAGGTAAAGGAAGCAAACAGGTTCAGCTTTCTGAAGGAGAGATCCGTCAGCTTTGTGTTAATGCTCGTCAAATCTTCCTTTCACAGCCTAATCTACTTCAGATTCATGCCCCCATTAGAATCTGTGGTCAGCTCTCTCTCTCTCCTTCTCTCTCTCTTTTTCTATCTCTTTATGAAATTGCTTATGTTTTTGGCTGTTGTTATTTGAGGAATTGATTGTTTTCCCTGCGAACACTTTGATAGCATCAACTTTTGAAGAGAATTTGAGATAAATTTGTATGTTTAGTTCATTTGGATATGGCTTGGTTCTAAACAGTTTGTTTTGAAAGTTCATGGAAAGAGAGTTTATTTAGGTTTTTTGGATAAGTCCAATTTGTATTGAAAATTATTGTAATGAAGTATATAGCTTGGTTGAATTAGATGAACTTTGTATCCAATTTGGGATTTTTCTTTGGTAATTTGGGAACTAATCTCTTTCCTAAGGAGTTGAGCGGCAAATATTTTAACTCCTATGTTGTTGATGTTGTTATAATGGGATATTTTGTCTTGAACTTCATGCCTATTATGAGGCAAGCCTGAACTGACCGACTTAACCGCTCGATAAATTCTAACATATAGGCCTGATACAGGTGATATTCATGGACAATACCAAGATCTCTTAAGACTCTTTGAGTTTGGTGGCTATCCTCCTGCGACAAACTACCTGTTCCTTGGGGACTATGTAGATCGAGGCAAGCAAAGTTTGGAGACGATATGTTTGCTTTTGGCCTATAAGATACGGTATCCCGACAAAGTTTTTCTCTTAAGGGGAAACCATGAAGATGCGAAGATCAATCGAATTTACGGATTTTATGATGAGTGTAAAAGGCGATTCAATGTTAGGCTTTGGAAAATATTTACAGATTGCTTTAACAGTTTACCGGTGGCTGCACTCGTTGATGAGAAGATACTTTGTATGCACGGAGGGTTGTCTCCAGAGTTGGAAAATTTGGATCAAATAAAGGAAATTCAAAGGCCAACAGAGGTTCCCGATAATGGTCTTCTCTGCGATCTTCTTTGGTCCGATCCTGATCCGAAGATCAAGGGCTGGGCAGACAGTGATAGAGGAATTTCATCTACTTTTGGAGCTGATGTAGTTGCTGAATTTTTGGACAAGAGTGACCTTGATCTCATTTGTCGAGGCCATCAGGTAAGCGCGGTTTCTTTCGAGCTAGAACTTTTATGAATGGTTGTAGGTTTGTGTATGCAATGGAACCTTTAAGTTCAAGCTAGAACACTAACCAATCTAGTTTTTGCCTGCATCTATTGCTTAGAAACTCCTATCTAGTTGACCTTCCCCAAAGATTGTTTTCAAACTCCGGTCAAGTTAAATGATCTAGCATCTCTTGTCTTTGGTTGCATGGAAATGCTTTTACAATAAAATTTCTTAGCATCAGTATTGCTAAAAGTTTACTTGTCGGAAAAGGATAGACGATAATATGCATTTCGATGACATCTAAGATACCACCAGACATTCTTTTGCGACACATGCTCCTGGATTAGCCCTCAAAATATGACCAATATGGTCAATACAATATGGTCATTATTAGTTATTTCATTTAATTTGTTTAGATTGAGATTTTTCTAAGTTTTGAATTGCAGGTTGTGGAGGATGGCTACGAGTTCTTCGCTAGCCGAAGATTAGTAACAATATTTTCAGCTCCAAACTATGGTGGAGAGTTTGACAATGCTGGTGCTTTATTGAGTGTTAATGAAGATCTTGTGTGCTCCTTTGAGATATTGAAACCAGCTGATAATAAATTGTTACCTAGTGGTTCTAAGCCCCTGAAGAAGGTACGTATGTCCACCTGAGCAATGCTATCATATGTTGCAGGTTCAGAGAAACATTCAATTGATTATAGTTTCTTTTGTTGTATCTGTATTCTCAACAGCCACCAAAGATGGGAAAGGTTTGATGTTCCATGAATAGGATTGCTAGGGATGTCATTCTGCTCAAACCCAAAATATGACGAGCTGAATTGAAAAAAATTCCGATTACAATGAAGGGATGTCATTCTGCTCAAACCCAAAATATGACGAGCTGAATTGAAAAAAAATTCCGATTACTTCATTGTACGAGTAAACTTCCATAAGATTGTTACTGGCAAACGAAGTCGTCGGAAGAATCTGTAAATTAACCACCCATTTTCTCTTCTGTGCAGTAACAAATTTGTTTTTGCATTGGACACAGTTTTCTAATCACTATCAGTGTGCAATCAATGGATGGATCTGCCTTGATTTGTGTTGAATATACTTAGTAATCACCCCATTTCTGGTTTACTTAGGAACCATATACCTTTCTTAACTGCTGTAAAATCAAGTGCTTCTATGAAAACACCATCTATGAAAACTTACCTAAAATTTGGACCTTGATAAAGGTTGTGCTTGAAAGCTACAAATTACGCCTCTTATTGCCTCCCTAAACAAGTTCTTAAAACATCACAAATCATTAAAAGATAGTTATTTCTATATCTATCCATATCAAGGACAATGATTAGCAATATCTAAGTAACTACAACGGAGGATTCAAAGTTTTGGGAAACAGCAAAGGCAAACTTTTATTTTTGCTATGATTTCACAATGGAACTGCAAAATTAGGCTTATACTAATGTATAACTTTTGATATATTTGTCTGGTACAAATGGAGGAGGGTTCACAAAAATATTGATCAGTCTAGCATTTGAGCGGAGAAGTGAACTTCGTAAATATGCCAACCTGAAAAAATACCAAAAAGAAATGAAGAAACGCGTAAACAACAGTGGCGGGGAATGAAAACCATTGAAGATTTTAAGTACTGAATACTTACAGATTTCACTATGACATTTCCAAAAACTGCAGTAACGTTTATCTTCGATTCCCTTTCCTATTTCCTTGACTAGAAGTGGGTGTCGGGTTCATCTTGACTTCTAGTCTCCTAGCAGCACGTTGAATAGCTGCAAGCTTTTGGCGTTGGTTATGGCTCTTTCTTTTGCTGCTCGGTCAATTATATTACGAAAGTAGTAGATGATTATAAGATTTTAATGCAAAAAATTAACTGAAAAAATTAGACAACCTACAAACAGATTAAATACAATGTGAAGTGAAGTCCACTTAGCATTGAATACTTTTCCAGACATGGATGTCCTTCTAGGAAACTTAATAAAACTTGAAAAATAATTGGATGCCTGGAGGAAAACTTAATGATTCACAAGAAGGAAGTAACAGAACCTTATAAAAAGTAGGCCCGCTGTAAGAACAAGGCCTCCTACTGCCCAAGAAACTCTTTCATTAGATGGCATATCCTGAAGCCACTGCTGGAAATCTTCTAAGAGCCCAGAGTTCCCAGTTTTGTGGGGTTTCTCAGATCGTAAAGCTCCCCATGAATCAGCAATTGAATCAAGACTCGCTTTGCCACCATAACAGGACACTTCTTCAATACCACCATGCATGCCAACGGATTGTTCAACACGGAAACCTGCAGCAAGGCATAATTCTGTTCCATTGGATGCCCATTCAGATGCTCTACCACAAACAAAGTCATTTGCTCCACATGGTGCTAGAACCTGACAGAAAGTTTCTTCATTTGAATTAGTTCTAGGGGAATATCTAAATTGAGAAGATACTAAACCAGTATGACACAAAGCAAAACTAAATAAAGCTCCAACGCTCAAACACATTAATGTACAACAGAGAAGATATCCGACTTCATTGAATGATGGGAAGCACCATGAAAGCAACCATCCTAGCTATCAAATTATTACAACTTAAGTGTCGATAGCTCTTCAGAGGATATATTAAAACTTTATAAACACGCAACCCTTCCCCGACCCCATTAGTATATGATCTTTACATGGTGACTTAAAAGTCTACCTGTGTCTTTGCATCCATTGAGAAGTAAGCATTAGAGCAGGCCTGAAATACTCTATCACAGAAGGATGTGCATATAAGTGGGGGTCCAGGCTGAACTCCTACTCGTGGATCGCATATGGAACATTCCAGCAATTCCCACAAATGCAAACACTCTTCACTGGCTTCACCTGTTAAAGCCAGCCTCCTAATTGAAAGCAAAGCAGGATGTGTCTGGGCAGCATCACAGCAAGTCTTTTTCCGAAACACCCTACAGAGTGTCAAATCCTTGTGTCCCTTCCCCACCCTTTTAGGAGGTTTCCCCTCAGAAGAGAAGGGCGGAAAGCGGCCACCTTGAGATACACAAAGACCACCGGCTTCTCCTGGTAGATACAAAACAAATGAGTCTAACATGCTGCAGCTTTGTGGGCAAAATTTAGAACCATAAATTGTTGTATTTAAGGAAGACCATTAAATGAGAAGCTCTACAAGGTAAAAACACAACATGCTTAAAAGAAATATCTGCAATCTACAGAGTAATCTAACACATACACATGGGTAAATCAGCTAACTTTGAAGCTTAAAATTAACAAACTAAAAAGAAAAAAGAAACAAAATACCCCATTATCTTAATCCAAATAAAAGAAACAAAGCCCTGCTAACATCACGGTTCAATTGATTGAGGCCAAAAGAAACCTCCTTTTATCAAAATAACAACAATTAATGCCTAATCTCCAACCCTAAGTCATGAATGAATAACTTGAAAAAAAAATCAATAACAGTATCAATAAAAGAAAGAAACCCAATGAAAGAATTTTTGAAGCTAAACGAACACTAATAAAAACAAGAAAAAAAGAAGAAGAGGAAAGCATATATTGTTTGTTACCATAAGAAAAGGGCAGAAGAAGGTTGAAAAGGAGAAGAAATATAAGAAACCCAAGTTCAATGTTATTCATTGCTTTTACTTGTACTCTGATTTTTGAGCTTTGAATCATTGAGAAAACCCAGAAAGGTGGCGGGGATCCTGCATTTACAGTGGTGGAAGAACTGAAAGAAGAAGAAACTGGAAGAGTGGAAGAGATCAATGAGCAGAGACTAAAACAACGTTAGTACTACGCTTGATGTCAAAATAATTTGGTAAGTCGTCCTGGGTTTTCGGGTATTCGTTTGCCCAAGTTTGTATATTTGACCCGTTCAATTAATTGGGCTTTGTCCCACTTCCACCATGCAATACAAACAAACCCGTTTGGAACCCATTTTGACAGGAACCAGATTAAGGTCCCTCTATGGATTTAGAACATGTTCGACCTTTTAAGATTAAATTCGACTGAAAGCAGAGCAATAAATATTAAACAACTATAGGTGCATTTGTTTGCCAGTATTTTATTTTTCGAAAAATATTTTCTGACAATTATTTTTCGTGTTTGTTTGTTGGAAAATATTTTCCATTTGAAAATGAATTCCAAACAAGGGTAAAATGGCTTGCATTTTGGAAAATTATCTTACCATTTCAATTTCTGTAAGATATTTTCCTAAAGCTCTCATGCACGGATCCCTTTTTTCCTTCCTTCATTCTTTCTCAGCCAAATTTATATCTCTCTTTCTCTTCGGCTGAAAGCGTCAGAGATTCTACTGCAAATGCAAGACTAGAAATATTTCTTTCTGTTGAATTTTATTTTTCATTTTTCATTTATTTTTCCTATTCCTTTCTGTGAAACGAAAAACCAGTAAAGTATTGTTTGGAAATTTGCAATCCAATCGTTTCATTTCTCACTTCCTTCGCTCCTCCAAGCACACTTCTTCCCCTATCATTGTTAACTCATCGTTCAATAATCTCCCCATTTTGATTTTTTAGACCCCCGAAATTAGAGCTTTTCCAATTTATTGCTTTGCATGTGTTAATCCATTTTATAATCTTGATGTGTAGTTGTGGTAATGTGTAGTTGTTGTGAAGAAAGTTTTAGGGTTCTATTTCTCACTTTATCTAGATAGAATTGGCTGCAATTTTGTTCAAGATTGGTACCGATAGTTTTTGAATGGTATAATTTGTTAAAAAATATGGTATATTTTTTAATGTGTAGTATTTTTCAAATTCTCTTTGCTGAAGGTTTTTCTGTCTTTATTATTTTCTCCTTCTCAACATCCTTACATGAGATATATAGTTTTGTTGTACATACTTCTATAAACTTTTTCCCTTTGAATGGTTTTTGCACCTTTCTATATATTCTTTCTGAATACTGAGCAAAGAGTAGTTTCTCTCTAAATATTTTTGCCTACGATTAGATGATGTTATGTTGCTTGAACTTTGGGAGGGGTATTAATGTGCAATTGCATAGGATATTTTAGGTTCTGGAATATCATATTAAGAACCAAGGTATTTGGTGTCCTTTTGGTTTTAGTATTATAATTAAAATAGCAAATATCTGAACCAAGCAATGTAGCATATCTTTTCAAGAAAATTCAGTTCTTAAAGAAAGAAATTATGCTGGTTGAGGGATTAAGTTAACTAGGACTTTATTTTTCATTTTTGTGGATTCTAAATGCTTCAAAATAAATGATAATGTATTCCATCTGCTACTTGTGAGTGTCTAAAAATTATCTTTAAGGTTACATTATGTAGAGATTTTCATAGTTGAAGGAGACTCAGCTGGTGGCAGTGCCAAGCAAGGCCGCGATAGGCACTCTCAGTGTAACGCCCTGAATTTGGGCCTAGAAGTATTGGGCCTATTGGGCTTTGGGCTTTGGATCTTAGAAAATTTTTAAGTGAGCGAGAAAATGAAAATTGGTATGTGGGCTTTGAGGGTTAATGAATTTGGAATGTCTAGGGGTGTTGGAGAAGTCCTGGGATCAAGTAAGGGTACAGGAAAAATTTTGGTTTTAGCCCCAAGGGAACTGTGACTTCAGTCAGTAGGCCTCTTAAGTAGATTAAGAGAAAATAGGACACAAATGGGCTTGTGGTCCAGTGGAAAGTGGCGTCACTTTGGAGCTATGAGGTGGCATGTGTGAAAGCTGAAGAGGTCCAAGGTTAGAGCCGGAGGAGTGCATTTTAGAGTGTTTTATTTTGCATAGGTGGACGGCAAGAGTTGTGTTGGTTTTGTACTCTTGTCGTGGAGAGTTTGTAGTAAGCAGGACTGATGGATGTGGAGGAGATTTTGGATAAGATTAAGGTATTATCAGAGAGAAAAGATAGGAGATGAGGAAGGTGAAGTGTTGGGACCGAATAGGACTGTAAGGGGAAGGTAGTTCGATTTTGGCTATAAAAGGGGGGTGACGAAATCCTTAGAAGGGGTTCTTGGAGTTTCCATCTTTCTTTCTCTCTTTTTTCCCCTCATCCTTATTTCCTTCCATTGCCGAATACCATCATCCCTATTTGCTGAAATCCTTGTTTGCCGAAACCTATGTTTATGCTGATTCTTTGTTGTTTGTTCCTCCATCTCAACCGATTATTATCAACTCTTAGTCACGTTTGGAAGCCAAATCTTGTTCAGTAGCGATCTAGGCCGCATGATCAAAGGAGAATTTCGGTAAGTGCTTAGTTGAATTTTTAGTGTGTTTTGTTATAAGCCGAAGGGGTATCTAACCCAATCCTTGTCGTTAACCTGTATTAATAAGGGTAAGGCTCAACAATCACAAGCGTGGTAAGTAAGGATTGCTAACAATGCGGTAAGTGTTCTTGACTCAGTCATGGTTTAGTAAATGGCCGAATCTACAGTGGCTCATAGGGGTGTCTTATGAACAATATGGGTCACTTGGTTTTGACGTTATAGGTGTTTGAGTGTAGATCTAGAGGATAAACGCCAATAGTAGCAAATAAAGGGCTACTAGAACGTGAGGTACACGATAAGGGTACGGTGAGGTTTCGATTTTTGATCAGTATGTGTTAAAACTTTGGTTAATCGCTAGTAATGTCGATTGTAGGTTTGTGACTAAGGGGTTTGCAGCACGCGAGGTTACCAGGTGTGTACAAACACTACACAAACATGACATCGGCAATGCCTAAAAGCCAAAAAGCCAAAAGTGGCTAAATGGGCCCAGTGGGCCCTAAGGCTAAGTTTGATGAAATTGATTGATTTGGTTATATGAATTGAGCTAGACATGCATGTTACATGATCTGGAATTATTTTGGGCCTAATAGGCCATATAAACGAGATCAAGGCCTAATGGGCCATAAGAATGTGATTTGGGCATAAGGGGCTTTATGAACGTGAATGGGCTTGATGGGCTTTATGGGAACGTAGACATGTATGCTAGGGTTTAATGGAATTTAAGCCTAGTTATGAACAACTCTTAAACCGCATAAAACTTTCTAATAATTAAACATGTCCGTGGACAAGTCGCTAGGTTAGAGTGTGGCAATGGACATATGCATGTTTAGGATTGGATCTAGGGAGAGGTGGTACTTAAGCGGTCCTAGTGGCCCAATGTAACATCCTAAATATTCGAGTATCATTATGTTGCTAAGTGTTAGCTCGAGTTTACTTGGAATTAGAATAAATATTAGTAAAGTATACTTTAATGTAAAGAAATTAGGTGACTTTGAAACTTAAGTTAATTAAGTACTAAAAGATGGCATAAGATGAGTAATTGGCAAAGTGGTAATGGCACTATAAGTTGGACTTGAGGGGAGAGGTTCGAATCTCCTAGCATGCAATTTGGGAGTTTTTATTTTTGCTTTATCCTAGCATGTGTCGGCTATGGATAAGATTAGGATGAGTTGGATTAATTATTTTTTGGTAAGAAGACTAAGGGTTATGGAAAGCTTGAGTTAGGGGATAGAATGGCTTGAATTGGGGGATAATGTTTCTCTAACTTAAGGAAAAAGGAGGATGATAAGGCTTAAGAATAGGGTGATGTTTTGGAAACTTTCTAATGGCCTTTTGACCATGTATGTGGACGGTATAAGGGCTAGGGAGGTGGTCGATTTTGTTGATTGGTTTGGTAGGCTTGGGAGTTGGATGAAAACCTTCTTTTTGGTCATTTGGTGCTTGCTTATCAAACTCTCTTTCAAAAATTTGCTCTCTCTCCCTAGCCGATTATACCTTAAACCTTGAGGAAACTATAGCATCTTTTTACCATCCTTTCTCTTTGACCATTTGGTCATTTCTTTGCCAATCATTCTTCCTAGTGTCAAAACTATCATCACACAAAAAAGAAAGAAGGCCATTCTTTTCTCTTTTCCTTCACAATGCCGATGCAAAATTCTCCTAAACTCAATTCTCTTTTTTTTCTTTTCTTTCTTTTCTTCTCTTTTCTTTCTCTTTCTCTTGAAAACCGAATCATATCATTTCCATCTTCCATTCTTTTACTTCCTTCTAAATTAAAGTCTTTTCAATACTTTCTCTCATGGCCGAATGTTAGTTTGCTCTTGTCTTAGAATCTTTTCATTTTCTTTGTTTGGTCATAATCGAATTCTCCTTTAATCATAAGTATTTTCTCACTCAATTCTTTTCAACCGTGGACAATAGTGAGATTTTTGGAGGGCAGAAACTCAAAGTGTTCTTGAGTATTGTGGATCGTTGGAATCGATTTTAAGAGTTAAGGTAAGGAGTTTATTCAAGGATTCTCATATTATTTGTCATTTTGGTATAGTTAGTTATTTAATCGATTTCGTTATAGGGACATAATCGCCGATCGTTCTTCGTGGAACAAAGATAATTATGGTAAGCCAATCTCAAGTCTTTTAAAATCGTTAGCCATATTTCGATAATTATTAGTCGACTAATGATCTTATGTCATTAGAAACATTCAAGATAGGCGAGAAAAGGGCGAAGGTATAGTTTTCGAAAGAGGGTGGTTCCGCTTATTCCCTAAGTATAAATGAAGGGTCGTTTGAGAATTTGGGATTTTTCACGGGTTGTGGACCTCATCCGAGGAGAACCAGCTTATTTGAAGTCATTCGTATTTCCAAACCTTTATTCGCTCGTGGATTCTCATCCCAAACGAACCAACAATCGAGGAGAAACCAAAATAGAAATGGTTAGAAATCCGAGGTAAAGATTTAGATTATTTATCAATAGTGTAGTTTTAAAATATGATAGTATTCTAATTATCGTGTTACGCTTAGGTAATCGACGAGCGGAAAGTCTAGTACTCACAATAACAAGGTGTGTAACTTCACACTTATCTCTAAAAGATGTTATACCGTAAGTATTGAGAAAATCATAAAGATGACAAAAAAAAAAATATGTAATAAATAGTATTTTTGTAAAAAACATGAAAACGTTAAAGTTGTGAAATTTACTAAAACGCCTCAATGAGTTAGTTGGTAAATTGTAAATTTTATGTCTCATGTAAATGGGCCGAAAAGTATGCTAGATCGTTAAATGGGCTGAAAAGTATGCTAAATCGTTAAATGGGCCGAAAAGTATGCTAGATCGTTAAATGGGCCAAAAATATGCTAGATCGTTAAATGGGCCGAAAAGTATGCTAGATCGTTAAATGGGCCAAAAATATACTAGATCATTAAATGAGTCAAAAAGTATGCTAGATCGTTGAATGGGCCAAAATATGCTAGATCGTTAAATGGGCCAAAATATGCTAGATCGTTAAATGGGCCAAAATCGCTAGATCGTTAAATGGGTAGAAAGTTGCTAGATTGCTAAATGGGCTAAATGTTATTTTGTATTATGGGCCTTAATAAAAACTTGAAATATTGATTCACATGTAAATTGGGCCTTTTGCTAAAATTATCATATGTATATAGATCGTTATGCATACATGTTTGCATGGGTTGGGATTTATGATGAAGAGAAGAAAGCTGCAAAAATCTGTGGCTGCCACAAAAAATCTAGTTTGGTGGCTTTGCCACAAATATTTTAATGGCTTATTGCTCTAGTTCGTGGGTCTCGCCACAAATATTTTAATCGCTTAATGCCTCTAGTTCGGTGACTTTGTCACAATCTAGTTTGGTGGTTCACCACAACATTATTAAAATGGCTTTATGCCTATGATTGGTGTGTTGGCGGGGTGGGTTGACTTGATCCCCACAGGTGTGATGGTTGGTATGGGTGGTGTGTAGCGGATGGAAATTAGGTTTGGTTGGGAAATTACATTTTGCATGCATTTCATCTATTATATTGCTAAATCTGTTTATGGGCTCAAGCCCAAAATAATGACTTGATGATCTGGCCCAGTGGATATAGTAAGTGAGTTATACACTGAGTTTTGAGTAACTCACTCCCTTAAATTTTCCATCTCAGGTAATGGAAATTGACGTGGACTTGGGCCGAGGATGATTTCGTGGAGGCCATACTGCAAACATGGGTTTATAAACCTTGAACTTTTATTAAGTACTTTCTTTAAATTACTATTTTGGATATGATGTAATAAGGCCTCTATTAATATTTTATGGATTTTATGTGTGGATGGATTTAAATTTTGTTTTAGATATTTAATATGGGCTTTTGTTAATCCTATAATGTTTCCTTAAAATACTTTGGGTTTTCAAACATATGAGATTCTTTATCTATTGTTATTTTCAAATCATTTTAAACTCTTTAAAAATTACTTTAAGGTTTTTGATAATTAAATACTAAATATTAAGATTTCAACTAATGTTTCTTAAATTCATCGAATTTAAATCATTTCTCTTGGTTTTTATTAAACTTTATTTTCAAAAGGTTTTGTAGTACCGATTCACCTAAATCATTAGAAAGATTAAAAGAATGTTCGATCTGTGTGACAAACCAAATCTCGTCTTGATGCATAGACCTGGTTTGGGGTGTTACATTTAATGGTGTCAGAGTCCAGTTTCAAAACTCGGCTGTGGTTGGGTTCAACAAATTACTTCTGTATGAAATTATTTCAATTATATTTTAAAGATTAGTATGGCACCACAAGCATTCGGCACCAAGTCAAGTAAGTATTCGTTACTGAATGATTATTATGATGATGATATGATCATAGGAACACTCTAGAACTTCTAGTTTTAGATGTTGAAAATCGTAGAGATTGAGACTATAGGATGTGTTTGCGAAAAACAATTTTATCTCTCGAATCTCATAAAATATCGTTAATAAACACTGAAATAATATTCTGATTCATAAAACTTGTAATCAGATTAAATTCAATTAGACATTATGAGCTCTAGAGGACGTGGCCGTGGACACGGTAGACGTGGCTGTGGTAGAGGACGAGGTGCTACGTTTGAAGCACCAAATCATATACCGGAAATGGATGCACCTGTGTCACTTGAAAGTGAGACGGAACACATAATCATATGGAAGAAGATAATGCTTTGACGCAAGCAATGTCATGAGTCCCGGAAAGGGTCGTTGGAACTAGAGTTGGGCCAACAACTCATGGGTCGATATCGAACGACTCAAGTCTAATGGTGCAAAAGTTTTAGAGGAGTTTTGGTGTAGCTCAATGTGGCGAATATTGGCTCAAGTCGTGGAGTGGATTATGGATGATATGGAATGCACCGCCGAAAGCAAAACCGAGAGGAGCCGTGTCCTTGCTAAGAGACGAGGCGATAAATGGTGGCTTATCGTCGAGAAGGCACCGAGGTCGCATTGATTACTTGGGAATTCTTCAAAGTCGCTTTCAAGGAAAATATGTAGGAACAAGTTATGTGGACGCTCAAGGAAGGAATTTTGAATCTAATTCAAGGAATAAGACAAAGGGCGCAGATGAGGTCGAAGTTTTACGCTTGAGTCGCTATGCTCGGACAATAGTGTCAACGGATCATGAGCGTTGTGTACGCTTTGAGGATGGGTTGAATGATGAGTTTCGGTTCGATTGCCCACAACAAGTTAGAATTTTTCCACGCTTGTGGAAAAAACCAAGATAGCCAAGAGGCTAAGAACTCGTAACATCGAATCGGAAAGATTTAAAGGCAAGAGTGATATAAAGTATTTAGGTTCTTCAAAAGGTTTCTGAAGAGGCCTCGGAATGATGAACTAGCTCAAGGTAGAGCACTTGTAGCTATTAATCAGAGTCGAGATTGTACTGAATATGGGAAAAGGCATTCCGGAGAGTGTTGGAGGAAAACGGTGCTTGTTATAAATGTGGTTCAATGGATCACCAATATAGAAATTGCCTCGACGTATGGATACGACTCGGGAAGTTTGTAATATCGATGCACTCGCCGGCCAGAGGTACTCAAGCAGCCCACCAAGAGGCCATGGACCGTGTCGTGGTGGTAATGGGTGGATGTGGTCAAGGTGCACCGAAGTCGAGGCAATGGTCCTAGAGGTAACACGGATGCAAGACAGCCAGGATTGGTCTATGCAGTTAGATGCCGCGAGGATGGCAATGCACCTAATGTAATAACTGGTACGTTATTCATCTTTGATGTACCTGTTATTGCCTTGATAAATATTGGTTCTACCCACTCGTATGTTGCTAGTGCCATATCTAGAAACTTGAACCTAGAATCTGAAATTACCGATAGTGAGATGACGGTAATTAGTCTTTTAGGACAGTCGGTAATTGTAAATAAACTATTTAGAGACGTGCCTTTAGAAATTCAAGAAGAAATATTTTTGGCGAATTTAATGAAATTACCTTTCGGCGAGTTCGATCTTATTCTGGGAATGGATTGGTTGGTTAAGCATCGGGCGCATTTGGATTGTGCTGAAAAGCGGATGTCAATAAGAACTTCGGGTGATAAAGAAGTAATAATGATTGGTGAATGAAAGAATTACTTGGCAAATGTGGTACGGAAAGGATATGGAGCATTCCTAGCTTTTATTTATGCTTTGGATGCCAAAGAGTTATCAATGGATGATGTGAGAACGGTGAAGGAATTTCCAGATGTATTTTTTGATGAACTTCTTGGTATACCTCCAGATCGGGAAGTAGAATTTAGTATTAAGCTTTTCCCGGAACGGCTCCAGTGTCCATTGCTCCTTATAGAATGGCACCGAAGGAGTTTGCAGAGCTTAAAGCTCAAATTCAAGAATTGTTGGATCGGGGATTTATTCGATCGAGTGTGTCTCCGTGGGGAGCACCAGTTTTGTTCGTTAAGAAGAAGGATGGATCGATGCATATGTGCATTGATTACCGACAATAGAATAAATTGACGATAAAGAATAGGTATCCTTTGCCGAGAATTGACGACCTGTTTGATCAATTGAAAAGAGCTTCAGTTTTCTCCAAAATTGATTTGAGATCGGGTTATCACCAACTTAAGGTGAAAGAAGCAGATATTTATAAGACGGCATTCAACTCGTTATGGACATTATGAGTTTTGGTGATGCCGCTTGGGTTAACCAATGCACCACCGCATTTATGGACATGATGAACCTAGTCTTTCAACCATATTTAGACCGGTTTGTGGTAGTGTTCATAGATGACATTTTAGTTTATTCAAGAAATGATGAGGAGCATGACATGCATTTATGTATAACAATAACTATCGGCCTAGCATTCGGATGGCACCCTACGAGGCATTGTATGGTCGAGGTGTCGTACTCTACTTGTTGGACTGAATTGGGCGAACGACGATGTTGGGTCTTGAGTTGATATCTCAAATGTAAGAAAAGTAAAAGTTATTCGAGCACGATTAAAGGAAGCTTCGGATAGACAGAAGTCATACGCAGACCTGAAACGTAAGGATATCGAGTTTGCTGTGGGAGAGCAGGTCTTTCTAAAGGTCTCACCTTGGAAGAAAATTTTCAGATTTGGAAAGAAGGGCAAGTTGAGCCCTAGGTTCATTGGGCCATATCATGTGATGAAGCGTGTTGGTCTAGTGGCTTATCAGATTGAATTACCTCCGGAGTTGATTCAAATTCATAATGTTTTCCATGTTTCCATGATGAGACGCTATAGATCGGACCCATCTCACATAGTACCGGTAGAGAAAGTGGAATTGAAATCAGACTTGTCTTTTGAGGAAGAACCAGTGGAAATTTTAGACCGAGATGTTAAAGTGCTAAGAAAGAAGACCGTGTCGTTGGTCAAAGTTTTATGGCGTAATCACGAGCGGAGGAAGCTACGGGAGCCCGAGGATGCAATTCGCAACAATATCCTCACCTCTTTTAATCGTAAATTTCGAGGACTAAATTTTCTTTAAGGGGTAGAATTGTAACATCCTAAATATTCGAGTATTATCATGTTGCTAAGTGTTAGCTTGGGTTTACTTGGAATTAGAATAAATATTAGTAAAGTATACTTTAATGTAAAGAAATTAGGTGACCTTGAAACTTAAGTTAATTAAGTACTAAAAGATGGCATAAGATGAGTAATTGGCAAAGTGGTGATGGCACCATAAGTTGGACTTGAGGGAGAGGTTCAATCTCCTAGCATGCAATTTGGGAGTTTTATTTTTGCTTTATCCTAGCATGTGTGGCTATGGATAAGATTAGGATGAGTTGGATTAATTATTTTTGGTAAGAAGACTAAGGGTTATGGAAAGCTTGAGTTAGGGATAGAATGGCTTGAATTGGGGATAATGTTTCTCTAACTTAAGGAAAAGGAGGATGATAAGGCTTAAGAATAGGGTGATGTTTTGAAACTTTCTAATGGCCTTTTGACCATGTATGTGGATGGCATAAGGGCTATGGAGGTGGCTGGTTTTGTTGATTGGTTTGGTAGGCTTGGGAGTTGGATGAAAACCTTCTTTTGGTCATTTAGTGCTTGCTTATCAAACTCTCTTCCAAAAATTTGCTCTTTCCTAGCCGATTATACCTTAAACCTTGAGGAAACTATAGCATCTTTTTACCATCCTTTCTCTTTGACCATTTGGTCATTTCTTTGCCAATCATTCTTCCTAGTACCGAAACTATCATCACACAAAAAAGAAAGAAGGCCATTCTTTTTCTCTTTTCTTTCACAATGCCGAATGCAAAATTCTCCTAAACTCAATTCTTTTTTTCTTTTCTTTCTTTCTTTCTTTCTTTCTCTCTTGAAAACCGAATCATATCATTTCCATCTTCCATTCTTTTACTTTCTTCTAAACTAAAGTCTTTTCAATACTTTCTCTTATGGCCGAATGTTAGTTTGCTCTTGTGCCGAATCTTTTTCATTTTCTTTGTTTGGTCATAACCGAATTCTCCTTTAGTCATAAGTATTTTTCTCACTCAATTCTTTTCAACCATGGACAATAGTGAGATTTTTGGAGGGCAGAAACTCAAAGTGTTCTTGAGTATTGTGGATCGTTGGAATCGATTTTAAGAGTTAAGGTAAGGAGTTTATTCAAGGATTCTTATATTATTCGTCATTTTGGTATAGTTAGTTATTTAATCGATTTCGTTATAGGGACGTAATCGCTCGATCGTTCTTCATGGAACAAGGATAATTGTGGTAAGCCAATCTCAAATCTTTTAAAATCGTTAGCCATATTTCGATAATTATTAGACGGACTAATGATCTTATGTCATTAGAAACATTCAAGATAGGGCGTAAAAGGGTTGTGTATAGTTTTGAAAGAGGGTGGTTCCGCTTATTCCCTAAGTATAAACGAAAGGTCGTTTTTGAATCCGGATTTTCCACCGGTTGGGACCTCATCCGAGGAGAACCAGTTGTTTGAAGTCATTCGCATTTCCAAACCTTTATTCATTCGTGGATTCTTATCAACAACAAACCAACAATCGAGGAGAAACCAAAATATAAGTGGTTCAAATCCGAGGTAAAGATTTAGATTATTTATCAATAGTGTAGTTTTAAAATATGATAGTATTCTAATTATCGTGTTACGCTTAGGTAATCGACGAGCGGAAAGTCTAGTACTCACAATAACAAGGTGTGTAACTTCACACTTATCTCGGGTTAGATGTTATACCGTAAGTATTGAGAAAAATCGTAAAGATGACAAAATCGAAAAATACATAATAAATAATATTTTTGTGAAAATACATGAAAACGATTAAAGTTATGAAATTTACGAAAACGCCCTCAATGAGTTAATTGGTAAATTGTAAATTTTATGTCTCATGTGCAAATGGGCCGAAAAGTATGCTAGATCGTTAAATGGGCCGAAAAGTATGCTAGATCGTTAAATGGGCCAAAAATATGCTAGATCGTTAAATGGGCCGAAAAGTATGCTAGATTGTTAAATGGGCAAAAAATATGCTAGATCGTTAAATGGGCCAAAAAGTATGCTAGATCGTTAAATGGGTCGAAAAGTATGCTAGATCGTTAAATGGGCTGAAAATATGCTAGATCGTTAAATGGGCCAAAAATATGCTAGATCGTTAAATGGGCCAAAAATCTGCTAGATCGTTAAATGGGCCGAAAGTTGCTAGATTGCTAAATGGGCTAAATGTTATTTTGTATTATGGGCCTTAATAAAAACTTGAAATATTGATTCACATGTAAATTGGGCCTTTTGCTAAAATTATCATATGTATATAGACTGTTATGTATACATGTTTGCATGGGTTGGGATTTATGATGAAGAGAAGAAAGGCCTGTTGCCAAAAATCTAGTTCGGTGGCTCTCGCCACAAATATTTTAATGGCTTATTGCCTCTAGTTAAATATTTTAATGGCTTATTCGCCACAAATATTTTAATGGCTTAATGCCTCTAGTTCGGTGACTTTGTCACAATCTAGTTTGGTGGTTCACCACAACATTATTAAAATGGCTTTATGCCTATGATTGGTGTGTTGGCGGGGTGGGTTGACTTGATCCCCACAGTGTGATGGTTGGTATGGGTGGTGTGTAGCGGATGGAAATTAGGTTTGGTTGGGAAATTACATTTGCATGCATTTCATCTATTATATTGCTAATCTGCTTATGGGCTCAAGCCCAAAATAATGACTTGATGATCCGCCCAAGAGATATAGTAAGTGAGTTATACACCGAGTTCTGAGTAACTCACTCCCTTAAATTTTCCATCTCAGGTAATGGAAATTGACGTGGACTTGGGCCGAGGATGATTTCGTGGAGGCCATACTGCAAACATGGGTTTATAAACCTTGAAATTTTTTTAAGTACTTTCTTTAGATTACTATTTTGGATATGATGTAATAAGGCCTCTATTAATATTTTATGGATTTTATGTGTGGATGGATTTAAATTTTGTTTTAGATATTTAATATGGGCTTTTGTTAATCCTATAATGTTTCCTTAAAATACTTTGGGTTTTCAAACATATGAGATTCTTTATCTATTCTTATTTTCAAATCCTTTTTAAACTCTTTAAAAATTACTTTAAGGTTTTTGATAATTAAATACTAAATATTAAGATTTCAACTAATGTTTCTTAAATTCATTGAATTTAAATCATTTCTCTTGGTTTTTATTAAACTTTATTTTCAAAAGGTTTTGTAGTACTGATTCACCTAAATCATTAGAAAGATTAAAAGAATGTTCGATCTGTGTGACAAACCAAATCTCGTCTTGACGCATAGACCTGGTTTGGGTTGTTACACCCACCTTCTCTTCTTTGGAATCCTACCTGATGCATAGTATCTGTTCGCTTTAGCCGCAAAGACTTGTCAATGGGCCAAAGTTCATAACTAAAACCCGAGAGAGACCAAAACACCCATGGTTTGTAAATTACCAAAATACCTTTAGTTTGAAAAATTACCAAAATACCTTTAGTTTGGAAAATTATCAAAATACCCCTAATTTGTAGAATTACCAAAATACCATCGATTTAGAAATTTACAAAATACCCCTATAGGATAGAATTACGATAATACCCCTGTAGGGTAGAATTATGAAAATACCCTTGATTGTGAAATGACTAAAATACCCTTATGTGATGAGTATGAGTTTTTATGGATGTTACTTATGTGTTTGCTGCATTCATATGATATTCTGTTTAGGATGCATATGGGTGGGAATTATGGTACGGAGGAAGATTTGAGGATCGCATGGTCGTATGGTATGGATCCACCGGAGGCTTTAAGCCCAATATATGATTAGCAGCTTTGTTGCAACGTTCGGTAGTACCGCAACCGGGCTACTCTTGGTGTGTAGCGGAGGGGTGGGTCGAGCTAGAATTCCCTACAGGAGTCATAAGGTTGGAAGGGAAATGGTGTGTGTAGCGGATGAATTTTGGGGTGCGTTTTGCATTACCTTGTGTGTATGTGATGCATTATGATATGATATGAGGTCAATATAGGCTAAGACCCAAGACCACCAATTCTGATAGGGCTTAGGCCCAATGTAAAAATTTGTGTGTGATTTAATTTCCAAGGGTTGTACACACTGAGTTTCGAAACTCACACCCTTTAATTTAATGTTTCAGGTAATCCCGAATAGACGGCTCGACGTGGGAGGACTCGGAGATGGCCACACTACAAGATGTTTGAATTTTCATTTATTTGTTTCAAAATACATGTTTTTATTTACTTAATTTTCGGTGGATGTAATAAGGCCTTATACTCCATTTTGACTTCAGATTTATTTTGGGTTTTGAGGTTAATTGTTTATTTAATTATTAAATCGAAATAAGCTCTTTTGTTTAAAACAATGAAATGGGTTTTTATCTTTACTTAGTAAGACTCATAGATTTTTGGGCTTTTGGGCCTTAAACTTTTAACTAGCAAGACTGTTTTGAATTGTGCCTTTAATGTGACATTCCGGATTCGGACCTAACTTCTAGGCAGGGTTTGGGGTGTTACACTCAGGTAATACTTTTCCATGGGAATTGGGTAGAACAAATTCAATTTCATTGTCAAGCAATTTCTTGAAACATGCTAGAAATTTTTTTGGATGTTTCTGGTATCTAGGCTTCAATTATTTAAGTATTTCTTTTATAGCATTGATGGAAAATATTTTTGCTTGCAGAAACTAGGATATTAAAAAGTACTAACTTTTAAAAGTCGCACCTTTTGTACATATAAAGATAAGGTGTAGTGGAGTGGGAGAAATTTGCATATGAAATCTGTCTTACATATCGACAATTGGCTAGTCTCATGATGCTTATAGCTGCAGATTCTAACCAATTGATGCCACAATAGTTTTTGGCTACCACAATCCCATATATCAAATGTTGTTGCTGCTTCATTTCTTTCTTTGGATTTTCTCATATTTTTGAGGTTGAAAGAACTTGTGGGTTTAGAAACAAATGATGTAATGTATTGGGAGATTCTCTACAAGTCATATCAATTTTTAATTTAAGCTGGCATGTCCTTCCATTAATTAACTAACAATTATTGTCTTTCAATAATATAAGATGACCCTTGTAATATAAAAACAAGAATGAAATAAAATCGATTTTTACATGGAATTTAATATTGGTTTTCTTCAGGATTGAGGATTAAGTAAAGGGCATGACCTACTCCACTATTCTTTAGGCCAACCATTAAAATAAAATAATAAAAAAAAAAAAAAAAAAACAAACAAACAAGAAACAATCAGAAAGAGGATATGAAGACAGATCTGAAAATCTAGAAAAATTAATAATTCAAACAGCACCTAAGGAAATACTTTCAAACAAAAGACAGTCTAAAAATCTAAAACCTCCCTGAAAACAAGCACAAACTTTTTTAAGATTATGTTTAGTGGAATAAAAATAATATAATCGGATTTAAGATGTTTTCATAACCTTTTAAACCCATTTGTACATCATAAATATAATATAACAATGATTAAAATTCTTTGTTGACACCTTAATAATCAATTTTAATGAATACATGTATGTATGCACTTTAGTCATGGTAGCTTTATTCATATATGTGATATTTTTGTGGCATTATTTTGTGTAGATGGATTGTAGTCAAGATCAAAATGCAATTGTTGGAGTTGTGGCTTCAGTTTTAGCTTTTGGGGCTCTTTGGATTAAAAAATTAAAAACTAGGAAGGAAATTGCTTCTCACCCTCGTGTGAATCGAGATTATGAAAGAGAAAAATATATTAATTGTATTATATATAGTGGTGATCAACATTGTATTAATGTGATAAGGATGAGACTGATTGCTTTTTTTAATTTGTGTGATATTCTTAGTAGGAATAATTTGTTACAATCAACTAAATCTGTGAATATTAGGGAGCAAGTAGTTATATTTTTACATATAATTGGTCATAATGTAAGGTTTCGAGTGATTGGATCTAGATATTATAGATCAACTGAGACAGTTCCCCTTTACTTTAAGGTTGAATTGAGAGCTATTTTGAAATTGTATAAACTAGTTGTTAGATCACCTGATGAGTCAACTCCTAGTGAATCAGAAACAATCCAAGGTATTATCCTTATTTTAAAGATTGTATTGGAGCATTAGATGGAACTCATGTTCGTGCATCCGTTACACTTAGCATTCAAGGAAGACTTCGTAGTCGTAAAGGGGGGACGACACAAAATGTATTGGCTGCCATTACATTTGATTTGAAATTTTCCTATGTTCTAACTGGTTGGGAAGGTAGTGCACATGATTCTCGTATTTTAAGTGATGCACTTTCACCCCCAAGAGGATTAAGAATTCCGAAAGGTAATAATTATGATTAAATACCAAATAGTTCTAGTAAGCTCATAATTTATTAGTATTAATTATGTTTTGTATCGTGGTGTCCGATATCATTTAAAAGAGTTTAGTACTCAGGGGCCTAAAAATGCAAAGGAACTCTTTAATCTTCGATATTCATCATTGTGAATCACTATTGAACGTGTTTTTGGGATCTTGAAGAAACGGTTTCGTGTATTTGATGCTGAACCATTTTGGAATTTTTAAACTCAAGTTGATATAGTTTTGATTTGTTGTATCATTCATAATCATATAATGGGAGTTGATCCTAATGGTTTACTTAATCAAGGATTATACGAGGAGTTTGAGTCTGATTTGATAATACCAACTCTTACGAAGCGAGAAGAAAGAGAAGAAGCAAGAGAATGGTCTACTAAAAGTGACGAAATTGCACAAACTATGTGGACTGATTATATGGCCAGAAATATTAGGTAGGTTTAGGGCTTAGGGTTATTGTTTCTAAGTTATGTATGTTTTAGTATTAATTTTTTTTTTTGTTAATGTTGGTTGGATAATGATACTGAAATTTTAGTTTGTTGGATTTTGAAATTATTATGTCTTGAATTTGTTAGATATTGATTATGTTTTAAGCTTGTTAGATATTTAATTTATTATGTTTTAAGCTTGTTGGATATTAAAATGATTGACAATGGCAATTATTAATGTAGAATGGGTAAGGGCAACAAAGAAGCGACCTCCAAGCAATTCAAGTGGACAAAACCGATGGAACATGTTTTTCTTGAAATTCTAGTAGAGGAGGCCCATAAAGGAAATAAGCTTCTAATACTTTCAAAGCAGTTTCTAAGATTCCAAGTCCAATGCTATGCGAAGCATGTGGAAAATCATTTGAGGACTATAAAAAACCAGTGGCAGATTATATGTAAAATTCGAGGTGAAAGTGGTTTTGGATGGGATGATAACATGAAAATGATCACATGTGATAGAGCGACATATGATGCAGTAGTGATGGTAATATATGTATATATATGTTAAGTATATATCAATTGTTTTTTACTTGTTATTCTAATTGTGTATACTATCCAACAAGCAAACAAGAAGTATGAACCATTTTTGAATAAAAGTATTGATCATTATGATGAAATGGCTTTGATTGTTGGCAAAGAGATGGCAACAGGGAGTTTTGCCAAAACATTTGCTGGCATAGATTTGGATGATGGTAACCAAGATTCAGTGCTTATAGACTGTGACAATGAAGAGACTGAAGAGGTAAGAACAAAAGTATCTTCATCTGGCACATCCAAACGTAAAAGAAAAAATGTTCAAGAAAGTGTCATTGATGAACAAATTAAATTTGTAGGTGAACAACTTGGCAAAATTGCTAATGCTTTGGAACAATTTACTGCGGATAAGACACCACATCTTTACGAAGAAGTGATATCGATGGAGGAAGAAGGATTTGATGATGACTTCCTGTGTTCTGCGTTTGATTATCTAGTGAGTCATGAATCCTAAGCCAAAGATTTTTTAGTTAAAAGTAAATAGCATAGAAAAATTGGCTTCAAAAATTTTCTCAAGGTTGAAGATATTGATACTTTAAATGTGGTGTAATATTAGTTATGCACTTGGACAATGTTGTTGTTATTATGTGGTGTACTACTAATTATGTATTTGGATAATATTATTAATTTCTAGTATTAATTATGGTTTGGAAGCTAATTTATAATTATTCAATCCTTGTTTTTTATTTTTTATAACAAGATTACAAATAATTTATTTGACTTTGGATGTTTTCAATTTATGACGGTTAATATTCTACCTTAATAATTGAGTATTATTATATATTTAATTTGATTTATTTATTTATCCATAAATCATTGCAATATATGTAAAAGCAATTTAAGATATAAATTCATTAATATATATATAAATTTATTAATATATGTAAAAACAGCTTTTCCGAAAAATATTTTCAGGAAATCTGCCAAACAACAGAAAATATTTTACACAGATTCATCCAAACAACAGAAAAGTAAATCATTTTCCAGAAATCATTTTCTAAAAAATATTTTACTGGCAAACAAATGGAGCCTATATTTACTTGTGTTTGGATTGCATTAAAACAAAAGAAAGAAAATAAGTTTCAAAAGGACAAAAAGAAAGGAAAGGAGAGTAACACCTCATTGATGCGCAAAGTGAGAGTCGGTGATTCTTGTCGATTAACTTTATTTAGTACTAGGTGGAGAGTCGCATGTGGCCATAGAGATCCCAGCTTGGTTGATCTAGAGAGGAATGAGAGGCCTTTGATGAGGAAGAAGATTGGAGAAGAAAAATCCCCTCCTTCCTAGAAGCGAAGTCAAATAAATTTTTTGAACGGAATTAAGTTGTATATTTTTATTATCATTTTAATAGTTTATATATTTATAATTTTTAAAGGATTAAATTATTTTTTTATCATTTTGAAGGTTAAAGTATAATTTTATCATTACTAATTTAAAATTTTATAAATTATAAATGAGTCTAAATGTAAAATTTTACATTTTAGAGAGGGTGGAGCCCCTGCCAACCCCCTAGATTTGTCGTTGCTCCCCCTCGTCTTAAACCCTTTTAGAGAAAAAATAAGAGATTGTCTTTTGTGTCGATCCATTGTAATGATAGTTTATTCATTTAAAGGGCCATAAGGTATAAAAGATGTAACAAGTGAACCCTTGATGAGATTTAATAATATTTATATGCATAACAATTGTCCCTCACTTAAGGGAAAAGTTATAACGTTACTTTTCTTAAACTCATTTTTCTTTTAGAGGTGCCTTTTTGGTAAGGATGGACAATCTAATAGTGGAACATTTTTTGAAATATTACGTAACACCCCTTGTCTGGTCCGATCTCTGGGCCTAAGCTACAGGAGGTTACCACACAAAAATCAGATAACATTTTACGTACTTTAAACATGCATGATAGACCATGCCGCAGACTAGTAAATGACGGATCACTACAATGGATCGATCAGCTATACATAGTATTTTTTATAGTTAAATTGCAAATTTTTTTTCCGCGGACACAACTTTTTCAAAAAGTATGACGGATTGTTCCACAGAACTTGTATTCATTTTATAGTTAAATTGCAAATTTTTTTTTCCGCGGAAACTGCTAATGTGCATTAAAAACAAAACTTGTATTCATTTTATTTACAAACATCAAGAGAGCACAAGGATGGCCCTTTAAACTCTAACTTGGCTTATTACAAAATAACAATTCCTCTATATATACATGCCACTTAGAACAACTACTCAAAATCAAAGGTCTACCATAATGTCTGGCAGATAGTGTGAACTTCTTACTGTCCCGATCTACTCATTCTAAATGTTCCAAAATATACAATGTAAAAGTAATTTTGGTGTAAGTATTGAGAATACTTTGTAAGCTCAAATAAATTTGATAATTACTTACCTCGAGTAATGATCGTTGTTTTGTCGAGTTTTAAAAGTTATAAAGAATATGATCAAACCTGGAAACTAACTCTGACAACGATTATAGGCAAGTGTACCTATCGAATAGTAGTATAGCTTAGGCAAGACCGGATTGTCGAACCCAAAGGAACTAAAAGTACTAATACTCACTTTCTTTTTATTATTTAGCCTAAAATATGGAGTGATTGGTTGATTTAATCTAATTTAACGACTACTAAGCTAAAGACACAAAGACAAAAAGAACAAATTGGGAAATGACTTGATGAAAAACTCAGTTGATCACGACGATACCCTCAGGAAGAATCCACCTAGACTTCATTTGATACTTAACACTGAACCATATGATTTATTCACTTAGTTTCATCCGTGAGACTCCTTAACTTATATTAAACCCTCTCTCGAGGCGAATAACGTCTGACCCTAGGTTAATTAGTGGAACTCTCGTTCTCTTATAATAACCCCCTAGAATAGCAGTAAATCGATCTATGGATTCCCATATTAGGTTTCACCCTAATCTGACAAAATCTCGTCACCCTATCTCTAGGCGTGAGATCAACTCCGCTTAATTATGCTAGATCTACTCTTAAGTAGGGTCTATTCCTCCTCCACCTAAGCACATCAGATTTGGATTATGTATGCATAATTAAGAGCAAACTAAATATTTATCATATAATTCAGAAAACAATAACAAGATTCATCTAGGTTTCATCCCCTTCAGGTATCTGAAGGGTTTAATTCATAATGAATAAAGAAAACATCTCAAGAGAAAAGATAAAACAAAACATAAGAAATCCCTAAACCCCTCTAAAGGAATTGAAGGGGAAATTCACCGTCTTGAGTAGAATTCCGGCTCCTTGAGATGGATCAACTGGCTAACTTTGAGTAATTCCCTGAATTGAACTGCTCTGGCTTCGGCTCTTTAGCCTAGTTCCACGCCTAACGCCCCATTTTCAGGATACATTTAGGGTGTTTATATAGACTTTTAGAATGCTTTACTTGGTCCCTAAGTGTCCTAATTTAAGTATACTTCCTACTCAATTTTTGAATAAGCTTTGGAAAGTGTTTCTTTACCTCAAAGTATCCAAATCGAGTGAAATTGCTCTCTCCCACTGGCAGGGCACGGCAGGCACACGCCTGTAAATCGTGGTTGGCCGTGTTTGAAATTGTTGTTTGAGGCACGGACGTGTAAATCGGGGGTCAGGCCATGTGAAGTATTTTGACGATACACGGCCGTGTGGCTTGATGTCCAGGCCGTGTCAATTTCTTCTTTGGCCCAAATTGGCCCGTTTTAAGCCCGTTTCTTATTCTTTTCGTTCTCGGGTGCTTTCCTGAGTATAAACATGAAAAGAAAGGATTAAAAGCACCTTTTTATATAAATTAAGGGCTAAATCATCTAAAAGCATACTAAATGCGGGTCTAAAATATGTTACTTTTACGGTTTATTAAATACCCTTATATTTAAGCTTTTGCTTGTCCTCAAGCAAAATTCTCAACTTACAATTAAAACGAACTTTCCATAATGCACAATCCCTATCAACAATGCCTCATCATAATTCACAGATAATTCATACATGAATAATTAAACTCAAAGACTCCTAAAGATTCAAACAATTCTAAGTCATATATTTTGTAGCACGAAAACATAGGTGTCTCCCCTTATCTAAATAATTACCTTTAATTCAAAACCAACAAGGATTGAAGTCCTCACTAAAGATTCACTCAAATCACTCGAAGTGTTTAAGTTTCAAGAAAATCACTCATAAGTCAAACCTGAAAAGTTAATCCCATAAGCTTTCCTGAAAATTAAATCTCCACCACTGTAATATGAGATGATACACAAATCAAAAGGTCATTTGACAGGGTTGTAACGAGGCTTAGGTTAAAGGTGTGGATAAAGGCTAAATTAGAAGGTTTAAAATCGAGATTGACCTGACCAATTACCTAACAAGAATAATGAACTAGAAAATAACTGATTGCTTTGAAACTAGTAATACTAATATTGATAATACTTTTAATACGAGCTCTTCTTCAACAATTGAAATTTAAACACATAAGCTCCTTTAATCATATACTAATACTTGAATATAATTTGGTTTTTTTTAAGAACAAACTAAGTAAATACATAATAAAGAAAGAACTTTATCAACTGAAATAAACTAATTCGGTAATTGATCAAATCAATTCTCGATAGAAGGATAGTCAAAGATAATGATGATAACAAATACAAAGGGTTTTGGGTTAATATTAAGCGGGTAATTCAATAAAAAAGGTCGTTAGGATCAAATGGGTTCACTAGGGGTTAATTATGTAGGTAAGCTTTTTAGTGCAGTGAATGGGTTAAAACCTAGGTGCCTTTATCATCTCAATATATCAAATCATTAATGTGGTCTCGATATGTATAATCAAGGCAAGTTTTAAAATAACAATTCAGTGTTGACACACTCATAATCAATAAAGTAAGCACGAAAAAGAATATGTGCTCTATAAGGCTCAAATCTAACAAAAATTATGGGTTTTTGACATCAATCTTGTAGATTCCAAACTTCAAGGTAATATTCAACTTCAGTTTACAATCTAGGAAATTTTTTATTCTTGAAAAATAGACTTATCATGCTTGATTCTCTAGTTTTCTTCAAGTATAAATTATCAATGCACAATTATCAATGACTTACTCAAAAACATATCAATAAAAATCATAAATCATTAGAAATTTCACCCTAATTGATAATATGAGAAAATTTCTTAGGGACAAGACTAAAATTCAGGATTTTAGAATAATGCAAAAAGTTAGGTACTTTTACCCCCCACACTTAAGATGTACATTGCCCTCAATGTACAAAGATAGATAAACAATTATGTAATAAAATAATCAAAAGAAAAGGGGAGAAGTAACACTTCCTGAATTTTGGATGATTATGGAAGTTGGCAGAGGTCGTGGTAAAAGGTGGGTGGAGGAGGCGGTGGTGGCGTTTTCTTTGGGTCTAGTGGGGTGTCTACCAATGAGCTTTGTGCTAGATAAAGAAATTGGGTAGCCTGCAAAGATATAACCAAGAAATCTAAAGAAACATTAATAATATACTAATACTGTAATTAAAGACAAAGGAAATAAAGAGAAGGAGACTAAGAAGAAAACTGAAATTAAAAGAAAAGACTAATGGACTTAGGAATCCTTATTGTTAGATGGTTCGCGAAGTGGGTGTGACCTCTAAGGCTGTGGTGCGTAATTTCCAAGCAGCCTCTAGAACCTAAAACCAATAAACTAAAAGAATTTAAAATATATTAAGCAGAAGAGAATTATAGATAAGTAGGATAAAGGGGAAAATAAACATAAAGAAAAATTTAAATGGTCTAAAAGACCCTTGGCTTGGTGTTTGGATGAAGCGGGCGGCATGAACTTATGTGTTGGGGTCTCCTTTAAGGAGACTATGCTTGCCTTCTTACGCTTCTTCAGCATGATTCTAGTGTAGCTTAAGAGTCTGGACACTTTTTCTAAAGATAGAAAGAAAAAAAAAATGAAGAAGAATGAGGGGAGAAGAAGGAGGGCTATGGGGTTTAAATAGGGTCTCAAATCTGGAATGTTCCTACGCCCGTGGACCGAAGGTGTCTTGAATTACACGCCTCATCGCACGGCCGTGTGTCTAGGAGTGTTTGCTCACCCACGCCTGTTTTTCAAGTGCCACGCCCGTTCCTGAAAAGGCAGTGTATTGGCACGGTTGGGTAGCATGGGCGTGTTTGTCCCGTGTTTGATAAGTCAGTGGCTTCACACGATTGTGGAGCACGACCGTGCCAATTTACTGGTGCTCGTGGGGGAGTGGTTGGATCCGTGACGTCGAAAAGTGGTTGGGATTTGATTCACACGGCCTCTGCTATGCTAGTACGGAAATTTTGATGGTCCACACGGCCAAGGACAAGGCCGTGTGTAAGGACGTGTGTACTAGAAATATGTACTTTTGGTTAAGCTACAAAGGGAAAGAGAAAGAAAATAAAATAAAATGAACACAAATGTAAAAAGAAGTAGGGTTAGTGCTCAAGTTGCCTCCCGAGAAGCGCTCGTTTATAGTCTTAAGCTAGACTTTTCCTTGTACTTGAATCAGGGAGGTTTAAATGTTTGAATATCTTCCCTCGTGCTTAAAGTTCTATTTTCTTGACAAAGTTGAAGTCGAGAAGTGTTTACCTCAAAAGTGTTGAATGTTGGGTTGCTTACCTCGACTATTTCATGTGGAAAGATATTGTGTATCTTAAGAAGGGTTTCTCCCTTTACCTTCAGGCCTATTGTGATGATGTGTGGATCTGCTTTGTCTAACAATACCTGGTCTCCTATTTTGTAGTGGTTTGATGTTCCTACGAGCTCATCTAGTGGTTCCTCTGGTTTTACTTTGTGCGGTTCTAGTTCTTCTTTGACTTGTGTCCCTCTGCTCTTCTAAATTGTCGACCCTAAGGTCTTGTTCCTTGTGTGATTCTTCTTTGTTGATTTGGGATCTATGAGTCGGCTCATTGTTGTGCCTTTGCGGTGTTTCCTGCGATAAAGGTTGAATAATTTGATTATCATCTGTATTGACTTTCTTACATTCATCGATTGTTGTCCTGGCCGAGCCAAGAGCTTGAAGACTGATTGATTCGTCACCTACACAAAGTATGAGTTCTCTTGTGGAAACATCAATTTTAGTCTTGGCAATTGCTAGAAAAGGTCTTCCTAAAATTAAGGGGATTGTATTATCCTCATCCATATCTAAGACAACAAAATCTACTGGGAAAACAAATTTATCTATTTTGACAAGAACATCTTCAATAATGCCCCTAGGAATTCTAACAGTTTTATCAGCTAATTGTATACTCATCCTAGTTTGTTTGGGCTTCCCTAAACCTAGTCGTTTAAATAATGTATAAGTCATGACATTTATGCTTGCCCCTAAATCAGCTAACACATTATCAATAATTAGACTACCAATTAAACATGGAATTGTAAAACTCCCTGGATCTTTTAGCTTTTGTGGTAGTCTATTCTATAACATTCCGAGCATGCTACATTCAATTCCACGTGGTGCTCTTCATCTAATTTGCGTTTGTTAGTCAAGAGTTGTCTTAAAAATTTTCTCGAGTCTGGCATCTGAAAGAGAGCTTCAAGAAGAGGTAAGTTAATATGTAATTTCTTTAAGAGTTTAAGAAACTAACCAAACTGTTCCACTGAATCATCTCTTTTCATCGCTTCGGGATAAGGTATGCAAGGTTGGTACTCATTGATTACCGATTTTTAGTTTTCTCGTGTTATCTCTATCTTACATTTGTCTCCCTCGTTTTCTTGTACTGAGTTGGATTCATCTTTTCTTTTATTGTCATTAGCGTGATGGCTTGGATTTGTTCTTTCGGGTTAATCTCAGTGTTACTTGGTAGCCATCCTTGCAGTCGTTCTGACATTAGCTTTGCGAGTTGTTCGACTGCATTAGTGGCTGCCTTAACTAACTTAGTAAGTTCCCCGATTTGGCTCTCGTTGCTTTTAATTGTTTTCTCAGTTTCTTGGAAGCGATTTTTCGTGTTTTCCATGAATTTTGTCAGCATCTCTTCGAGGTTTGGCTTCTTCTCTTGCGGGTATGGCTGATTTTGGAAATTTGGAGGAGGTTGTTGTTTTTTATTTCCTTGATTTCCTTGGCCTCCCCATGAAAAATTTGGGTGGTTCCTCCAACCTGGATTGTAGTTATTACTATAAGGATTATTATTGGATCTAAAATTATTACCTATATAGTTCATCTGTTCGCTCTCTGCGTCCGGTTGGTAGGGTGGGTACTCAGGATTCGCCACAGTTCCACTGGTGTTGCACTGCATAACTGGATGTACCTACAAAGAACACAAACTATCAAGCTTTTTATTCATCATCTCTACTTATGTTGATAGCATGGTCACTGCATCGAGGTTGTAAACTCCGGCTGATTTTGTCGGTTTTGTCCTTATAACTTGCCACTGATAGTTATTCAGTGACATCTCTTCAATGAACTCGTAGGCTTCTTTAGGAGTTTTATTGTTTAGGGTTCCACCGGCGGCTGAATCGATTAGTTGCCTCGTTGAGGGGTTTACACCGTTATAGAAAGTTTGGACTTGTAGCCACAAGGGTAGACCATGGTATGGACACCTTCTCAAGAGATCCTTGTATCTCTCCCATGCATCGTATAATGTCTCTAAATCCATCTGCACAAAAGAAGAGATATCATTCCGTAATTTGGCCGTTTTGGTGGTGGGAAATATTTTAATAAAAATTTTCATCATTTGTCCCATGTAGTGATTGACCTCGAGGTAACGAGTACAACCACTGCTTGGCTTTATTCCTTAATGAAAAGGGAAATAACCAAAGACGAATGGCATCATCAGAAACGCCATTTATTTTAAAAGTATCACAGAACTCTAAAAAATTAGCTATATGAGTGTTCGGGTCTTCGTCCTGCAAACCATCAAATTGAACAAATTGTTGAGTCACTTGTATTGTGTTAGGCTTTAATTCAAAATTATTAGCAGTTATAGCAGGCCTAACAAAACTAGATTCAGCTCCTGTTAAATGAGGTTTAGCATAATCATACATAGTACGCGGAGCATTGTTTTCTTCCACATCTCGTGGTGGATTATTCTCGTCCATCCCTTCAGTAAGATTGGATCTGCCTTCTCGCTCTTCTTCTGTGTAATTTAGGGCTCGCTAATTTCTCTGCGATTCCTACGAGCGGTAGCTTCAATATCACTATCGTATACTAGATGTCCTGTCGGGTTCCTTCTAGTCATAAACTAGAGGTACCTGCTAGGAAAAAGGAAGAAATAAAATTAGCAAAAACAATAAAATATGATAAAATAAATTGCGAAATAGAAATAAAAATAATGGCTAAAGTAATAAAGCAATGGCGCCAAAAACTTGATCGTTGTTTTGTCGAGTTTTAAAATTTATAAATAATATGATCAAACCTGGAAACTAACTCTGACAACGATTATAGGCACGTATACCTATCAAACAGTAATATAGCTTAGGCAAGACTGAATTGTCGAACCCAAAGGAACTAAAAGTACTAATACTCACTTTCTTTTTATTATTTAGCCTAAAATATGGAGTGATTGGTTGATTTAATATAATTTATCGACTACTAAGCTAAAGACACAAAGACAAAAAGAACAAATTGGGAAATAACTTGATGAAAAACTCAATTGATCACGACGATACCCTCAAGAAGAATCCACCTAGACTTCACTTGTTACTTAACACTGAACCATATGATTTATTCACTTAGTTTGATCCGTAAGACTCTCTAACGTATATTAAACCCTCTCTCGAGGCGAATAACGCCTAACCCTAGGTTAATTAGTGGAACTCTCGTTCTCTTATAATAACCCCCTAGAATAGCAGTAAATCGATCTATGGATTCCTATATTAGGTTTCACCCTAATCCGACAAAATCTTGTCACCCTATCTCTAGACATGCGATCAACTCCGCTTAATTATGATAGATCTACTCTTAAGCAGGGTCTATTCCTCCTCCACCTAAGCACATCAGATTTGGATTAAGTATGCATAATTAAGAACAAACTAAGTATTTATCATATAATTCAGAAAACAATAACAACATTCATCTAGGTTTCATCCCCTTCAGGTATCTGAAGGGTTTAGTTCATAATGAATAAAGAAAACATCTCAAGAGAAAAGATAAAACAAAACATAAGAAATCCCTAAAACCCCCTAAAGGAATTGAAGGAGAAATCCACCGTCTTGAGTAGAATTTCGGCTCCTTGAGATGGATCAACTGGTTATCTTTGAGTAATTCCCTAAATTGAACTGCTCTGGCTTCGGCTCTTTGGCATAGCTCCACGCCTAACGCCCCCTTTTCAGGATACACTTAGGGTGTTTATATAGACTTTTAGAATGCTTTACTTGGTCCCTAAATGTCCTAATTTAAGTATACTTCCTACTCGGTGTTTGAATAAGCTTTGGAAAGTGTTTTTTTGCCTCAAAGTATCCAAATCCGAGTGAAATTGCTCTCTCCCGCGGCAGGGGCACGGCCAGGGCACACGCCCGTGTAAATCATGGTTGGGTCGTGTTTCAATTCTGTTGTTTGAGGCACGGCCGTGTAAATCGGGGGTCAGGCCGTGTGAAGTATTTTGACGATACACGGCCGTGTGGCTTGATGTCCAGGCCGTGTCAATTTCCTTTTTGGCCCAAATTGGCCTGTTTTAAGCCCGTTTCTTGTTCTTTTCGTTCTCGGGTGCTTTCTTGAGTATAAACATGAAAAGAAAGGATTAAAAGCACCTTTTTATATAAATTAAGGGCTAAATCATCCAAAAGCATACTAAATGCGGGTCTAATATATGTTACTTTTACTGTTTATCAAGTAATAATTATATGACAAATTAATACGAAATTATAGGTTCCCTATCCGCTAACATAGTTCGCCAACAAGGTAAATGCATATATTTTATTAACTATAGTATATCGAGTAAGCAACATGATATAATGACACTTTTCTGTCAAATTCAATCTCATACCTTTCGTTGATACGGACTTCAACAATATTAATTAATTCTATCATTTCCCCTCATTTCTTAACTTCCTAACTTCACATTTCACATGTTTTATATTACTCGATGAACATTGTAAACGAATTCAAAACACAAGTATGATTCACAACAAAGGCTCATTCGAGTTAATCACATATAGAGGTATAAGGTTATCCATTCGGGCTAAATCTTTATCGATACAATAAAAGCCTAACCAGGGCTACATACATGTAAGGTTACCAGTCCAGGCTAAACTTTTAAAACGACATCAGATTACCAGTCCAAGTTAGAATTGTGTCACATGTATCTTCGAATCCGTAACAAATATTAGATCTCGGAATCATCAAGAAATAACATGTATCCATGTGTATGAATCTTTTACTAAGTTTATCAGAACACTGTCATTTTGTAATTTCATTCACATTCTTTCATAACATAATTCAATATTTTATCCTCTCTATATATACTTAGCAATCAAATCTACTTACAAAATTTTTAATTGTATAATTTAAAAAAAAAAAAAGAAAGAAAGTTAAATAATGTTCATATTGCATGAACTTACTTGACAGAATGGTAACACACCATGATAAAGCCTACTCAATAACCTTTCCTTTTCCACGGTATTTTCTTTAGGAATTCAAATCTTGATCTATAACATAATTTAATTCAATTCTTATCAACCAAATATCATTCATCGTCTTACTGTATTTATAAGCCAATTCAATTCTATCACTTGAAATTCTAAATACTATTCGTCAGCTTACAATGCATCTAAACCCATTTGGACATTCATACTTGAATCTTTATAAATTAAGATAACAATTCTTCACCTTACCAAGTAAATCTTTTCATATCTAAATTTCTAATCAAATCAATTAACATCAACACCTCAAGCAAGTAACAATGGTAACGCTTCAAAACTTTAACAGTCTTGAAAATAGATACACGGGTTAGCTAAATTGAGTTATTACGTTCACAAAAACATAAAATTTATGAGAATCATACTACAATTTACTTATCATGCAAGGCCGAAAGCTAAGGAGATTCTTAAAGCTTTTCTTTCCTCCTACTATGGTGAGATTTCGAAGAAGATATGAGAATGAAAATCATTCTTGTAATGACCCATTTTTGCCCGGGCCCATCAAACAAACCAAAACAAAAAATAAAATAAAAAATCAATGTCCAGTCCACTTTACTAGACCAATCTTCAGACCCATTCCTAGACCCACACTTAACCCAATACCAGACCCAATTAACAGACCCAACTTACGGAGCCCAAAAGACCCAAACCAAATCAAACTGTGGTTTTCAAACCCTAGTCTCCTCAAGGCCGCAACCAGGAGCCCGAACGTCGCTAATTACGCCACAGTCCACTCCTCGCGCCAAGTATCGATCCTCCGGTCACACCAGGATCTGCGCCTGAATCACGCGCCGCAGTCACCACCAGGATCTTCGCCCAAACCTGCAAAAGGAAACAAGCCAACAGTAAAAATGGGGAAACAGAAGCAAATAGAGATTTATTTTTTTTTTGGTTTTCATTTTTGGGTTATAAAAACCCCTTTGTAAAACCTGTAAAAGGGGACGGACACACGGAGAATACACACGAGAATATATACATATCGATTCAGAGAAATACGAAAGCAAAAAAAGAAACACAATCAGCAGAGGTTTTGTTTTTCTTTTTTTTTTTCGAATACTGTTTTTATATTTATTTTTATTTATTTATTTTCTTTTGAAATCATATATATAATATATATGTAAAATACATAAAAAAAAACTACAAACTTACTTTTTTAATTTCGCCATCGTACGATGGCTTCATGACAACGACAAGCAAGCGATCGAGTCCCTGGAGTAACACCGAAAATCGCCCGAGAGAAAAAGAGAAACGGGTTTATGTTTTTTTTTAAATGAGGGAAGAAATGATATTTTTGAATGGTTTTTTAATTTAAATAGATTCTATAAAACGACGTCGTTTTGAGTCAATACTCAAACGCCAAAACGGTGACGTTTCGACCTCAGACCCGCGCTTTGACCCGACCCGAAAATAAGATTCGCATGTTTTCAGAAAACGGGAAATTTATCCCTTTAGTCCCTCCGCATTATTTTAGTTTCATAATTAAGCCCGTTTATATCATTTTATTTATAATTTGACCCCTTAATATCTGTTTTTATTATAATTCGATCCTGATTTCTTAATTTTCAAACCTTTTTTATTTTTTCTTTAAAATTATTATATTGAAATATTGAAATATTTTAATATATTTATTTTATTTTAAATTATTTGTATATTAATTTATTAATAATATATTTATATATTTTTATTACTCTTTACATTTAATTATTATATATATTATTTTACTTGTTTAATAATTTATATATTATTATATATATTGTTTATTTATTATATTATATTTTATATTATATAGTATTATGTTACATTATTTATTATTTCTAAAGTCTTTTTTTTATAAAATTTATTTATATTACTTAATCTATTTTATTTATATCGTTTATATTATATGTGTAAATTTATGATTAGTGTATTATATGTATTATTTATTATTTTATTTTGTTATTTTAATTTCCATTACCATTATTTTTTATTTCAACATTTCAACTATTCTTTTATATTAACCTATATTATTGCTTTCTTATTGTACTATTTTTTTTGTGTAATTATTTTAATTGTATTTTATTTTGTCTATATTGTATGTTATTGTATTATAATTATTTTTTTAATATTTGTGTATGATAGTTTATAAATGCGATATTGTCACATGGATATTATTTAAATTAAAAATGCATTTTCGCAAAATTAATATTTTATTTAAAGGTTTTTAAAATAAGGCAATGTTTTGGTATTTAGAAATTCGGGAAATAGTGCCCAATCGTGCTGGTTGCGATTTTCCGTTTGGCTAAGTAATTAAATATCCTCTTAACAAGTTTTATAAATTATGAGATGACTTAAATTACGAGGGTTTAAAAAATGTCATGTCCAATCGTGCTGGATGTGATGTTTATATTCTTTCGGAATAAATAAATCTCAAGTTTTAAATAATAAAAAAAAACTTATTCTTGAGAAGTCAAAACATTGTATCCTAACTTATTGGGTGTGATGTTTGTGTCTCGAGGTAAGGAATTTTCTAAAAATACACCTAGTTTCAAAGTTATAAAATGCTTTATCCTAACTTATTGGGTGTGGTATTTTTATTTCTTTGAAATAGGTAAGTCTTGGTTTTCCTTTTAATAAGGGATCTTATTTTAAATTTTTTAAATTTCAAACATTTGGACATGATTTTATCAATTAGGTATCAATTTTGGGCGTTATGAGGGTGCTAACCCTTCCTTATACGTAACCGACTCCCAAACTCATTTTCTTGTTTTTCACGGACCAAAATTAAATGTTTTAAAATAAAACGTTTTACAAGGTGATCCAATCACACCTAAGTAAAAAAGGATTGGTGGCGACTCCCTTTTTGTTTTCAAAGTCGATCCCCACATTTTTCAAAACCGATTTTAAAAATAGTTTCGACAATTCTCTTTCCTTCCACTTAAATGCTTACTCTCACAATTATCAAAGTGTTATTTTATTAACATTCTAACAAGTGTTCATCCAAATCCATGCATCAACCGTCCACTAACATTGAAAGTGGACAATTGCTATATAAAATCTTTTAACTACTAAAGGTCAAAGTTGACTAACTATTACCTTCATTACAATTTAGTCATTAAACTAAAATTAATTATCAAATCAACCAAATTATTAAATGAGATTTTCTCATAATAATATAATAGACTAGTAATCATGAAATATGAAAACTTACAAACTCACCCATCAATAAACGAGGTTCCGAAACCATCATTTTTGGTACCATTGAAATTGAACCGTTACATATTGAAAGCCTAAAAAAGCAAAAAAAATCTTATACGAGGATGCAATACATATAGTTTAGGATGGCTAACTCTTTTAATACAGAGCAAAGAGTTGCACCACTTAATTCTTACACCATTCTATTTTTGATGCCATGAAATGTTAAGTGTTTGCCAACGTGAGCTAATACCTAATAAGGTTTGTCGCTCATAATGACTTTGCATATAAAATGTTTTGTGTTAAAAAGTTACCTATGAGAATGTGTAAGTTTGAATTTAAGGGTTATACTTGAGAAGGTATAAACTTGAACTTAGAAAGTTGTACACTATAAAGTATAAGCTCGAATTTAGCAAGTAGTACCCATGAAAGGTGTGTGCTCAAATAATTAGCCAAGTATCTTAAAAGGCTAGCAATGGTTCTACTATTAACTTAGGAAGCGGTACCCTCAAAGCGAGTGTGCTCAAATAATTGGTTAAGTTCCTTAAGAGGCTAGAAGCGGTTTTGCTATTAGCTTCACAAGCAGATCCTCGAAGGGTGTGTGCCCAACTAATTGGCTAAGCGTCTTAAGAGGCTCGCACCGATTTTGCTATTAGGTTAGCGAGCAATACCCTCAAAGTGTGTTCTCAAATAATTGGCTAAGTGTCTTAGAAGCCTAGCAGTGATTCTACAATTAACTTTAGCAAGAAGAACGCTCAAACAATGTGTGCTAAAATAATTGGTTCAATGCCTTATAAGGCTAGCAGTGGTTCTGCTATTAACTTTGGCAAGTACGACCCTCGAATATCGTGAACTCAAATAATTGACTCATTGTGTTGGATGGCTAGCAATGGTTTTACAATAACCTAGTGAGCTGTGCTTTCAAATAGTATGCTTTTTCAATTCCACTTTATAATATAATATTTAAAATAGACATTTTATTTTTTCTAAATCACTTTTTGACTCAATAGTAAAACAAGATCAAACTTTTAAAAAAAAAACTTTTTCACGACACTCTTCAAAAGTATTTTTCAACCTTAATGGCAAATTAGCTCTTAATCTTAATTTAATTAGTATCATTGTTATTGCAACAACCTAGAGGATGTAGATAGTTTAAGCATTATACAAAATATATATAAAAATAATTGATGTAATGATAAAGCATAAAATTATGCATTGTCTTATATTATCAAATATTAAACTATAAATTTTGTTTGGCTAATATATTAAGAAACCAATTATTATACCTTGTTTAAACAAGCCATTCTATTATTTTTATAGTTAAATAAACCCTAACATATTATTTTTAAGCATGAAAGTCCTTAATTTTAATATTAAAGTAAAAATATTTAAAATTTCCAAACTAATTCACATTTAATGTTGATGTGAATTTGATGAGATATAAAACAAAATAACATTTTTAAAAGTAAAATAAAACTATATTTTAAATATTTTAAAGTGTTTAATTAAATGCATAACACATTTATTTGCTCTTTTGAAAAACTTCAATCCATCTCTTAAATTTTATGTTGATGCTAAAATGTATAGAATTTCTATCGCATCAATTCAAAATATATGTAAGGGCTTGTTCAAATGAAGTGTAGTAGTTTAAGGGCTTTTTTAAATATATTAGCCATTTTGTTTCTAAGTAATTCAATCAGGGTAATTATTCACATGTTGTTGCTTGCTGTTTCGTAGGGGTAGGAGTAAATCTTGTCTCGAGCCTCAAAGCTGTCGATCTCATTTACATTGAGCCAGTTGAATCCACCCCGCTATTAAGGTCGATCAGATCAGAATGATACAAAGAATCCAAACCAAATAGTCCTCACAAAACTACATCGACCAAACAATGACATTATAGGCAAATTGTTTTGGTGCAAGCAGTGACATTTCTCAACCAAGCATTCAAACCATAATCGAAGAACGAATTCATCCTTCGATCTAGAGCAGTTCGCATTCATAAACAATGACAAATTACTATGAAACATGAGTTCAGCAAGCTATGCCGGTATAAACACATTAGAGGCTTATTTGATTTGGAGCAAGTAGTGGTCTTTCACAACCTAACTAAAACCAAACAGCATCATACAAAGCATGAAATGACAATGTATTCTTCCTTGGATCTAGTTCACTTATCATTTCCAGGACAAAGATGAATCGTTAAGAAGCACAGATTAAGAAAAGTAAACAATGTTTCGAAATTGTTCTAAATTTAAAGCAACTTGACACCTGCCTCCCTAAGAGAATCAATGACAGCCTTGACTTTACCATGATACTTCTGTTCTCGCTTTAAGGAAACAGAAACGGCAGGGATCTCTTTGAGCAGCAAGCGTTCCGCAAGTATCTTCCCAATCTTGGCAGCAGCCGCCACGTCCCGAGTAGATTCCATGCTTGACCTGAGGGCCTTCTCCTGTGAGCTTGCTGCTGAAGCCACAGTTGCAGTGGGAGAATGGATAACTTGAGCACTAACATACTTGTTTGTGAAATGCATCTTCAGGACATAGGGCTTTAGGAATTTTAGAATTCTTGGTGGTCTAACAGGTGGAGGGATAACCATCTCTGTCCCACACAAGGGGAAAAAAAAACATAGATTTAACTCCATAAATACAATCATGAATCCTGATAGTTTAAGAACAACATTCCACTGAAACTTGATTGAAAAGGATCACAACAGTAAAGAAGAACCAAAAGCTGAGATAATCATATGAAGGACAAAGAAAAAAACATGGGTCAGTATGATCCTGAGATTTGCTTCTTCGACGCTTGTTCCAAGCTGAAACTAACCCGAAAGGCATTGCTTTATAATTTCGATGATTTGAGCTCTTGTTCGATTATATTACATGGAACAGGCAATTTGTCGAACAGTCGATGTGCATGACAATAGTGATGATGAAGAACACATGAATATGGATCAAATTTTCGTTTAGCCTAAAGCTTGAAAAAATATTAAGAAGTGAGGGATTCGGATCCTAACATCTACAACTATTTTGTATCAAAAAGAACATTAAAGAAGAATATCTCTGATGGGGAAAAAAATACATGCTACTCACCCATCAATTTTATTCCAATTTTTTTCTTTTTCAATCTTAACATGTCATACAATTACGAATGAATTTAATAAATTCAAATGCGGGTCTACGAAATCATGAAAAAGTTAACTGATTCATGAATAAGATGTTTCAATCAAACCAATTATCTTTTTTTTTCCCGAAAAAAGCTTAATAGCCACTATTTCGCAGTAGCAGCGGCGTGCGCCACCGCGAAAGTCCCCAATAGCAGCATAACGGAAAACAGCAGCGATAAGGGTCCAACATTTCCGCTAAATCGATAGCTTTAAAAGAATAACAAGCAGAAAAATCGAAAACTGAAGATCAAGTATAGCGGAGTGATGCAGATAACTCAAACATCTCCCTTATGACTCAAATAGAAATCAATCTGCAAGGAAAGTTTAGGGTTTCAAAAATTACCTTATGTAATTTCCTAGTACGTCGGAAACGGCAGAAGAAAAGGTGAGACTGGGACGCAGTGGGCGGCGGGGAAGTGTGAAGAGAAACGAGCGTCTTACGTACGTGAATTTTAAGATGAAATTTTAGAAAAAAAATTATTCTTTCTCAAATGGAATTAGAAGTAAAACTTTTTAGGTAATTTCTTGGATAGTCACCCAAGGTTTCGTGCTTTACTATTTTGGTCATTCATTTCAAAATTTTATTGTTTTAGTGGCTGGATCTCATTTTGTAGTCACATCATCGTTAAAATACCTTCAATCATCGATGGAATGCTGACATGATCATATCTTGATCAGTATAATAATTTTAGCTCTTAATATTTTATATAATATGTCAATTTGATTCTAATTCTAAAAAGTTTAACAAATTTTTCTTTCAATATTTACATATTTTGTTAATTTGATTATAATACTCAATGACTAACAAATCAAGTGCCTCCATAAAGAATTGTCACAATTTTGACTTGAGGTTACTAATGAAACACCTTTTAACTTCACTTACTAATGAAAAACAAAATAACTACAAAACACGTCTCCTAGAGTAACATTGAACAATTATATTAGATTTTAATTAAATTTAGAATCGAGTTGGATTAGATTCCTAAACAAGAGATGATACTCTCTCGATATTGTTTTATCTATCTACAGGACTAAAATTTAAGATCTTTCTTACGAGATATCGATCTCCTTCCTATTCAACTCAGAGGGTATTGATGATTTTCAATTTAACCAATGCCAAGAAGCACAAATACAAGAAAACATTAAATCCAACCCAGTTTTACTAAAGGACTGACTGAAATCTCATTTTCCCTTAATCTTCTCGATAACCAAAGATTTACACAGATAAACTTTTCCTCCTACAATCAGCCTATGTGAAATTCTTTATCAATCACAACTTGTATAGCAAGTCGCACTTTGTAACAAAACAAGCCAAAAATCCCAACATCATAAGTAGCAATTCAGACAGAAGCTTTTTACATTTGCAGACTCAAAGCTGAAATGAAAAAACAATAACAATTCTCTTTAAAACAAAATCCATAATTTTTTGTTCTTATCAAAATCATTATGCCAATCAACTTTTGCATAGCAATGAATCAAAGTCAGGCTTCTCTCCCTAAACAACTTAGCAATCTTGTGAGCAGGAACCAAAGGTAAATACGAGGGAACCTTGAACCCTTTCTCTGCACTGTTAACCACTGTCTGGTTATAAATGTTACTGCAATAAGCGGCTGTCGGGACAAGTACTGAAGCCACTTGAGGGAAGAGAGGAAGCTGGTTGAGTTTACTCCATGCTGAACCTGCACATTGTTCAGCTTTGGGTTCATACTTTGCATAAAGCCCTTTAGCCGAAGTCCCATCCTTGGTGTACACTGATTTTGGACATCCCTAGGCAACGCTCACCACTCCATCACGATGTAGCTCAGAAGCTACATCCCGAGCCACACATGGGGCCTTTTGAGCTGCCGAGATGGCTTCACAAGAGACCTGCTTCATAACTTGAGGATCACGGCGATCAATCTTAGTCACTGATTCTTCCGGTTGAGCAATGAACGCTAAGGCGTTGAGTTAGTTAAGGAACCATAAGGAAGCAAGTGATTGAAAAGGGCACGTAAAAAATAAAAGGGTTAATATGTAGTTTATCTCTGAATTTGGACAATAGTATTTAATTGGTACTTGAACTTGTATTCCATCACCTATGTTGATATCTCCGCATTAACATCATTAGTTTGTGCTAATGTGGCATTGATGGTCAACCATATAATGACACGTGACAACATCTCAATATGATATGTGGGAAACATAAATTAAAAAAATAAAAATCTTATGAAAATTAAATAGATATATGTATAGATTTAAAGGTAATACATATAAGTTGATATTAGAATATCTAAAATGAAAAATGAATGGATTCTACTTTTGTGTGTAGTAAATTATATGATAGATAATTGTATAATATTTTAAAAATACAAAATATAATACTTTTATCAGCTTTTATGATAAATAAGTTTTATTAATAATCTCTTTTAAGTATTTTAATCTAATTTACTATAATATAATAATACTATAAAATTTAATTTCATAAATGAAAAAACTAAAAAATCTCATATATAATTTTTTGTCTAACATTATATAATATAAAAAATATGTAAACATAAAAATAATATATACATATATATTTACCAAATTAAATTAATTGTTTAAAATAAATTTTAAATTAAAAGACCAAAGTACCCTATTAATTCAGATGAGCCCATTTGCCCTACCCAATTACAAGGAAAATTACAAACACAAATTACAAAATCAAAACCCAAATAAATGCAATCCATACCCAAACCCAAAATAAAAAATCGAGCCCAAGTTAAACCCAAGCCGACGGGGCCCAACAGCCCACTCTCTCTTTTTCAAAGAAGCTAGGGTTTCAGAGAACCCTAGCCAAGCAACCCTAGCACCAACCCCACCTACCCCGACTTTTCAACTTGACCCTTTGACTTCACCGCCTCTGCAACCACCACCGGCCACCGTCCCATCCACCGCGCCTACCACCGCAAACACGCAAAAGGGGGCGAATAGCAATGAAGCAAGAATCTGTTTCCTTTTGTTTTTTTTCCTTCCATTTGGTTATAAACCGGATGAAACAATGTAATAGGGCTTTTTTTCTCTCTTTAAGATCAATAGAAAAATAGAGAGAGATTCATATAAAAAAAATATAGCACAAACATTTTAAACACTCAAAACGCCCACCAAGAAGGAAAGAAAGGGTTCAAACTAAGGTGATTTTAGGTATTTTTATCTTTTTTCTTTTCTCTTTTGAATCCCTTTTATTAAGCACAAACATATAAATAATATATAAATAATAAACATAATAAGAACGGAAATAAAATATAAAAAATTTTACCTTTCTTGACTTCCCACCACCAGGTAATGCGGTGGGCCACGGCCAAATCATCGACCGAATCCTCCGGTGCCCCCACAGCAGAGAGAAAAGAAAGAGGATAGAAATTTTTTTAAAAAGAAGGTGAGAAATGGTTTTTAAGGAGAATTGGCTTATATAGCCAAACCAAAACGACGCTGCTTTTGTTTGCCACCATAAGCCCCAAAACGACGCGTTTTGACTGTCTGACCGAATCGATTCACCGACCTAGGATCCACAGTTTTTAAACGGAAGGGCTAATTGCACTTTTAGCCCTTCCGCCTTTTTTATCATTTTCAATTAAACTTTCTTTATTTTAAAATCCATTTCGCACATTATTTGCTTTTCAATATGGTCCCCTTTAGACGCAGCGTTTAAACCTATGGCATAATTGCCATTTTGGTTCCCCCTCCTTTCATGCAAGTTTCAAATAACCCCTTCTTCTTTTATTTTATTACAAAATTTCCCCCAAAATTTTACTTTTAATTAAAATTAAGCCCTCCCTTAACCACTATTATTATTATTTAATATTTTATCGATTATTTATTATCATTATTAATTATTATTACTACAACTATATTATTCTATCACTATTATCTTATTATTATTATTATTAATATTATTATAATATTCATTTACCATTATAATTGTTTATTTATTAATATCATTATAATTTCTTTAACGTCGTTATTGATATCTCCATTATTATTTTTACCATTTATATTTATATTTATTTTCTTGGTTTAATATTATCCTGCTATTATTATTATTATGTTATTTTTATATGTATATACTTTTATTAATTACTTCTATTTTTATTAAGGCCATCGTTACTATTTTATTATTATTATTTTTTTCTTTTTTACTCTTAAACCTTGCAATTTTTTATTATTACGATTTATCATTATTGTTTTCATTGTTATTAACTATTATTATTATTTCTTTTACTTTTATCATAAAAGTGCTACTATCGTTACTCTTTATTTTATCATTATCATTATTATCATCATTTTATCATCGAGTTGGTTAAATTAGTATTATTACATATCATTATTAATTTTGTGCAACCAAGCTTCGTAATTTATCCCATTTATTGAATTGTGTTACATTAACCTTTAGTCAAGTTTTTTTAAATAATCGATATTTCGTGTTAAAAATTCGAGGGAACCGAACCCTAACTTACTGGGTTTCGTTTTCTTCGTTTAAACTAAACAACGGAATATCCCTTTCAAAAGTCACAAATTCCGGTTTTAAATTGACATTTCGTGTTAGCCATTCGAGTGAATCGAGCCCTAACTTCTGGGTTTCGGTTTCTTCTCGTTTAAAGCTAAACGACGGATGTCTCTTTTGAAATTGTAATTAAAATTTTAAAACAAAATATTTGATCTCGAATTCAAAATGTCGCGCCCTAACTTATCGGACTCGACATCTAGATACTCGAGATGAGTTTTTTTCTAAAAATAGAGGCAATCTTAGATTTGAAATCTCGAGAAATCGAGCCCTAACTTATCGGGTTCCGATTTCTCATTTGACTAATAACTGAATATTCTCTTCAAAAGCGAAAATCAAGTTTTAAGAGACGAGCTTAGTTTCTAGAGTCTAAAGTATTACGCCCTAACTTACTGGACATGATGCTTTATCTCTTCGATAATAAGAGAGTCTTAATATCCCTTTACCTTCCAATTTTGAAAATAAAAAGCATTGTATTTTCGAACCCCTCTAAAGTCTTCAGCAAATAGGGCATCAATCAATCAATTTGGTACCAATTTTGGGCGTGTCGAGGGTGCTAATCCTTCCTCGCACGTAATCGACCTCCGAACCCGTTTTCTCAAAGTTCGTGGACCAAAAAGCACTGTTTTAGTAAATTAAATGTTTTATTAAAACAAAGGTGATCCGATCACACCAAATAAAGATCGGTGGCGACTCCTTTCCTTTTCTTTTCTTTTTAAAAAATCGAGTCGACCACGTCGTTTACTGTTTCCCTAAAAAATGGTTACGACAGCTTGGCGACTCCACTGGGGACTCGAGGGTCAAGCCATAGATTGATTGATTTTTGTCCTTTCGATTAAAATGGTTTTGGAAGATCATGCTTCTTTTAATGCACTTTCAATATTAGCCTTGGAAATACTTTGGCATTGCATTGCATGACCGTTGTGGTCACACCTTTAAGTGGAGCGAAGCTATGCCTTCGTGAGGTTTTCACCTCCGTATGGGCTAGTGGATCGCTTTGAATACATCCGTACCTATGTCTTCGTGAAGTTTTCACTTCAGCATAGCCATAGGAAATGTATTCCCTCGAACCGAACTTCGGTTCAGATGAGCCTATAATGGGTGAGGATCGAGGAATCTGCGGGTTTGGGTACCTCGAACTTTAGAACTAAGTCGCATATAGCAAACCTTAGAGCCCACCTTAGGTAGAGCCGTCATAAACCTTAGTGGTCACCTAGATAGGCGTTTGTTTATTTTACTCGCTTTATATTTCATGGTACTAACTTGTTGTGTTTCTTTCTTTTGTGCATATCATTCCATATTTTAAAGAGACATCGATTCACGGTCCGTTTCTGAGTTAGGAAGCTGGTTATGGAAAGCGAATTCCTTGATAAAGTAGAAGACAATGCGGCCGTCCGCATATGGTCAGAGCAACGCCAATTAGAAAAAGGAGATAGCTTAGCCAGAAGGGTATGTGTCGAGTTATGAATTTCACCAATATCGTTGTCACGCAGAATCGAGCTCTAAGAGTTGAAAGAAATATGGACGCGATGGGATGATGAAGCAAAGCGCTTGTTCTATAGTACTTATGGCGACACCGCCTTACCGCTTGATGTTAAAGTAGATAAGCACTGTTCGAGCAATGACCCGATTCGAATGCCGCTTATAGTTGTTTCTCCTTGGGAAGGTGGATTTGGTTCCACAGTTGAAGAATATACGACCTTGCTACGCTGCCGAGGATTCAAGTTGACAAAGCTTATTCCAAGGTTAATGGCCCAACCTTCGCAAGAAGTTGATGAATATCAGGAATGAGCGAGCAGTGGGTCTCGGCTAGAATGCAAAAGAAGGCGAGGTAAATGCATACCACGGACATGTTTGAGACCGATCCCGCACATCCCGATATGAAGAAAAGATGACATCTTCGCCTTGTGTATTTACGGCTGGTAATTTTCCAAAGCTTTAAGGCACATTGATGAGGCGGTTATTGATCTATTCACCGATTAGATAAAGGGTCACACTTCTCGCTATCTTAAATTTGAAACTTTCAGATCCTTGACTGCATGTCGAAGAATGGGTGAAGGCAGATTTATTGGATGTGCACAGCTGTTGTTGGCTTGGTTCCATAGTCACTTTTGGAAAATAGAAAGTGTCCCGCGGTTCATGTCGAAAATTACTCCCTTTCGAAGAGTTAGCAACTACGCCTAGAAGAGAGGATGTGTCCGAAGAAAATTGGATCACACTCTTTCAAAACCTTCAAGAGGACGACATCGAGTGGAAGGCTCCCTGGATGATTCCTGATAGGATCCTTTATCGTTGCGGAAGCTTTGACTGGGTTCCCTATTGGGAATTTGGGGTGCCACCGCCACGCCTTTGCTAGTCCCTGAGACAATATAGTTCAAGACGGTTTATACCAAATGACATACGGGCTAGCTCAATGCGAGTTCTCATATGAAGGGGAAGCTATAAGAAAAGGGTTAAAGAGGTTTCTAATGCCCGAATCGATTCATAGAATGAGGAGATTATCTACAGCCCGAGGATGACCGGAATACATTGAATGGAGGCAAGGAGAGTCAATGATAACATTCCTGAGCCAAATTCGGAGGGTGCCCGATCGAGAGAAGAATGCATGCGAGTGGTCCCGTCGAAATTGGAGATTGTGAAGCAAGATTTTGAGCGGATGAATTCAGAACTCGAAAAAAGGATAGAAAGGCTGGAAGAAGAAAAAATGCTCCTCCGTTAGAAGTGGACTGATCGAATCGAGGTGAGAAACTCGAAAAGAAAAATGGAAGGTAGAAGAAGACCGAGATAGCTTGAAGATCGAGTACAAAAGATGCGCTTGACAATAAAGAACGCAGGATTAGGGAAGACTTGAGCAAAGGGCAACAAGAAGTCGAGAGGAAAGAGCCAAAGTCTGCAGTTGGGAGAAAAAGTTTCATGAAATCTGAAAGAAAAGGAAGATTTAGAGAAGGCGAAGATGAAGACCGAAAGAGAAAAGATGATTAAAAGCTAGAATAAATGAGCTTGGCGATCTCTACACCACTATCAAGTCGAGACTCGGAAAGCCAATTAAAGTCGAGCTGAACAAAATAGAGGAAATGAAAGCGGGGTTGAAGAGTTAGAGTCGGCATTGCATAGTAGCGAGCTCCGGATCGAGCTTCTGGAAACAAGAGAAAGACGCTGGGAGGAGGAGCTTAGCCATTCTTGCGAGCAAGTTCGAAATCGAGACTACCTCATGGGAGAAGCGATAACCCAGATTCGAGAAGTAGCCGATCACCTACAGACTTTGGGCGAGGAGGCTGACATATTGGGCATGAGATATGGGCTCCTACCGGGTCATGATGAAGAGCTAATCTCCCTGCTCGGAAAAATTAAAACCTTAGGTCTTAGGGCGAGAGCATATATGTAATCTACCTTATGTAAAGGGTTTTGCCTTCTAATAAAGTTTTCTAAAATGAAGTTGATCGAATCGATGTTTTCTTCCTGCATTCATGCATTCGCATTGCATCATATTACATACATTAAAGTTTATAAAAGAAGCCTAGCGGTTAAAATTATCGAAAAAGGAAAAGAAAATAGAAAACACAGGAACCGAACATTGCTACTGAACTCGTACTAAGACCAAGAAAATGGATCAAAGATTTGAGCAATTTAGAAAGAAATGCAAGAACGGATGAGGAGCAAATGATGAAACTCAAAGAAGATATGATGGAACGGATGCAAGAGTCCCAAAACAACATGATAAGTCACCGGCGCAACTATTGGCCAATGAACGAGGAAAGGCACCGCTAGCTCGAGGAATAATGACGACCTCAACATTCTCCGGATTTACCCGCCAAATACCCAAGCACCACCGTAAATATGTCCCCAAAGGACGCTCGTTGTTATCAGCCACAAGTGTTAAGTTGAGATCCGCGATGCCGGCGCACCTCCGATCGTTCAGCACTAATCCGGAGAAGGTCCGACTAACCCTATAATCCCGATTTTGATGAAATGACCGAAATGGATAAGGCAAAATGAACCTTCCTGCATAACTCGAGGATCGTTGCAAATGGTTAGAGGAAAAGTTTAAGGAAATAGAGATCACGACCATCGCTACGGGGTGGACGCTAAAGACTTGAGCCTAGTCCCAGACCTCGTACTTCCGCCAAAATTCAAGACCCCAGATTTTGAAAAATACAATGGGACCAGTTGCCCCGAAGCGCACATTACAATGTTCTGTCGACGGATGGCGGGTATGTTAACAACGATCAACTGCTGATTCACTGTTTTCAAGATAGTCTGACTGGGTCCGCGGCCAAATGGTACAATCAGCTCAGCCGTACCCAGATCAAGTCATGGAAAGACCTAGCACAGGCCTTCCTGAAACAATACGGGCACATAGTCGATATAGCCCCTGATCGAATCACGCTCCAAAACATGGAGAAGAAGCCAAACGAAAGTTTCAGGCAATATGCCCAGCGGTGGAGGGAAGTAGCCACACAAGTTCAGCCACCGCTTTTGGAAAAAGAGACTGCCATGCTTTTTATTAACACCCTGAAGGCCCCTTTCATAACTCATATGATAGGGAGTACAACTAAGAGCTTTGCTGATATAGTAATGGCAGGGGAGATGATCGAGCATGCTATAAGGGGTGGCAAAATCGAGACAGGAGAAAGCACTAGGAGAGTCGCTCCTAAGAAGAAAGACAGTGAGGTAAATAATGTGAGTACATATAATAGAGGATACCCGAAGGCGATCGCAGTTAATCAGCCAAAGGCAGTTACAGCCGGGCAACCAGGGCCAGCAAGACAGGAATCGGGAACTAGACCAAATACTGAAAGGATCCAATTTACGCCAATTCCGATAACGTACAAAGAGTTATACCAGATTTTATTCAATGAGCACATCGTGTCCCCGTTTTATTTACACCATTGCAACCCTCATACCCTAAGTGGTACGACCCAAGCGCTCAATGCGATTACCACGCAGGATAGAGGGCATTCGATAGAGAATTGCCTCACCTTCAAAAGGTAGTCGAGAGGCTAATCAAAATGGGTGTTATAGCGCTTGATGACTTGGTAAGAAAGGGAACCCATTGCCTAATCATGAGGAAAAGGGTGAACATAATCGGTGAAGAGGCGTGAGAAAGATCAAGAGAGACGTCACCGAAGTAAAGACCCCATTGCGAATAGTCTGGAAGGAAATGGTAAAAAGAGGATTGATAGAGTCAGATTCTACAGGAATCAAAATACAGAATTGTTGCGAATTTCATAAGACGAGGGGGCACGAGATCCAAGAATGTGCTGAGTTTAAAATTTTGGTGCAAGGCCTCATGGACAACAAAGAGCTGGAGTTTTATGAAGAAGGAGTGGAGGAAGAGGAAATATGCACGACCGAGGAAGAATTGACAAAACCCGGAGTTAGTTACCCGAGAATCATCATTTCGCGGAACACAGAGGGCGGAGTACAGGGAAGACCAAAGATCACAATTCAGAAACCTGCTTCCTTTCCCTACCAAGATAGTAAAAGGGTACCTTGGAATTATAATTGCAATGTGACAACACCAGGAGCGCAAGGTTCCACTAGTATTTCGGAGGAAGTCAAGAACGAAAGTTCCTATATGCGAAGTGGAAAGCGTTATGATCCCAAAAACAGAGAACGGAGCGGTAAAATCAAGATCGTGTCGATTAAGGTGAAAAAAGAACCCAAGCCGTTGTCAATGAGCCCGTAAAGAGGAAGAGGCTAAAGAGTTCTTAAAATTCTTGAAACACAATAATACGATTGTGGTGGAGCAATCGCACAAACAACCAGCCAGTATCTACGTGTTAGCACTACTTAAGCTCAAGTGCATCGCGAAGCATTAATGAAAATCTTGAATGAGACCTATGTTACTAAAGATATATCCGTCAATAAGTTGGATCGTCGGTTAGTAACATAAGTGCTGATAATTTCATCTACTTCCGATGACGAAATCCACGGGAGGTATGGAGCGACAAAGGCATTACACATAACTACCCGTTGCAAGGGATACACCTTGCCAAGTGTGCTAATAGATAATGGGTCAGCATTAAATGTCTTACCACTAGCCACACTCAAGAGGTTGCCGATAGATAGTTCTCATATGAAATCCTGCCAAAACGTAGTGAGAGCATTCGATGGTACCGAAAGAAGAGTGATGGGAAGAATAGACATACCATTATTGATCGGGCCTAATACCTATGAAGTAGACTTTCTGGTCATGGACATCAAGCCTTCTTACAACTGCTTACTAGGGAGGCCCTGGATTCATTCAGCGGGAGCCGTACCTTCAATCATCGCACTGAAATTGAAATTGGTAACAGAAAATCTACCGGTAACTATAAACGTCAAGATGATATCATAGCAAGCTGTTACCAACGAGCGCCATACCTGAAGCGAATGAGGAAGCCATTGAATGTTCATTTTGATCCTTAGAGTTCGTGAATGCGACTTTCATTTCAGAAGGAAACAAAGTCCCGTCACCTAAGCTATCCAAGACTACCAGGATGGGATTACAAATGACAGTGGGAAAAGGAGCCCTACCCGGAAAAGGATTGGGTAAATATCTCCAAGGGAATGTCCAGGCCCCGATGCTGAAAGAAAAAAGGGATCGCTTTGGTTTAGGTTTTAAACCAGATGCTAAACAAATGAAGAAGGAGATGGAGAAGAAACAAGAAAGGAGAAATGCCAGGCTGAATGGGGAAGACGTTAAGTGGGAACCGATGACATTTCCCCACATATCTCGCATCTTTGTATCAGGAGGAATGATTTACCCGGAAAGAGTCTCCTAGAGGGAATGTCCTCACATTAATGCCATACGATGAGGAGATTGATCAAAAAGCTTGTCGGCATCCGCCCATATGAATCTGGAAGCACATTAGACAATTGGATTGCAGAGGAATTTCTGTAGTGTTTAGAGATTTTGCGAGTAATATTGAACACTCTTGTTGTTTTAAGCCTAGAAACAATGAGATTTCTTTTGTGAAATAGGCTTATGTTCGGACATTTTGTTTTAATAAAATGCATCTTCAATTCTACTAAATATTCTCTTATTTTACATTTTTATCATTTATTCTTTGTTCTCATTCATATCATGTGAATAATTGTCCTCAAATTCATTTATTCTTTATACACCCTTCGATACCCATTACTGGTCTCTAGACATCAATGATATGAGTAATGATACTACTGATTGAGGTCTGCTTGAGCAAGACATGTGTTCAGAGGAATCTCAGGACTTTGGAAATGACACAGAATGGGACTTGCCTCCGGATTTGTTGAGAATGGTAGAGCAAGGAGAAAAACAGATCCTACTCCATAAAGAGTCGATAGAGACGGTGAGCCTAGGAGAAGGGCAAGAGGTGAATATTGGAACTTGTATTACTGCAGAAACCAGGCGGGACCTCATCGAACTACTCCATGAATTCAAGGATGTGTTCGCATGGTCGTACCAAGATATGCCCGGACTAAATCGATATTGCAAAGACACCAGCGCCCATAAAGGAAGAATGCAAGCCACCCAACGAAGCTCGTAAGAATGCGACCGGATGTCTTGTTAAAGATAAAAGAAGAAGTCGAGAAACAATTTAATACCGGTTCTTACAAGTGGTCAAGTACTCGGATTGGGTGGCTAACGTTGTCCCCGTCCCCAAGAAAGACGGAAAGGTACGAATGTGCGTGGATTACGAGACTTGAACAAGGCCACCAAGGATAATTTTCAGCGCCTCACATCGACACTTTAGTAGACAATACAATGAGGTATTCGTTGTTCTCCTTCATGGATGGTTTTTCGAGTACAACCAAATAAAATGCACCCTAAGGACATGGACAAGACAACGTTTATAACCATGTGGGGAACATTTTGCTACAAGGTAATGCCATTTGGGCTAAAAAATGCAAAGCGCGACATATCGTAGAGCCATGGTAACCTTATTCCATGACATGATGCATGGAAATTGAGGTTTACGTCGATGATATGATCGCCAAATCCCGAATCAAGAAGAGCATGTGCAGTCTTGAGAAAATTACTCTTGAAATGAGGAAATTCAGTTGAAGCTTAACGGCAAAGTGTACCTTCTGACTCGGTCCGAAAGTTGCTCGGGTTCATAGTCGATGAAAAGGGATTGAGGTTGACCCAGATAAAGTCGAGCCATACAAGAGTTACCTCCACCACGCACCCAAAAAGAAGTTAGAGGTTTCTTAGGAAGGTGAATTACATCGCTTCGGCTCATTTCACAACCGACCGAGAAATGTGACCCCATATTCGTCTCTTCAAGAAACACAACCCTGCACATGGGATGAAGAGTGCCAAAAGACCTTGAAAAGATGAAACAATACATCTCAGCCCCGTTATTAATGCCGCCTCAACCGGACAAGCCCTCATCCTTTATTTAATTGACTTGATAATTCGATGGGACGCGTCTTTGGGTCAACATGATGAATCAGAAAGAAAAAAAGCGATATACTACCTTAGTAAAAATTCACCGCATGTGAAATGAGGTACCCGCCAATCGAGAAATTATGTTGTGCCTTGATTTGGACAACTCAAGGTTGAGGCAATACATGTCAGTATCACACGACATGGCTCATCTCAAAGCTAGATCCCTTAAGTATATGATGGAATCTACCGCCTTGAATGGAAGGATGGCCGGTGGCGATCCCGCTTTCCGAATTTGACATCATTTATGTAAACCAAAAGCGGTAAAAGGGGAGCGATAGCGACTTTCTAGCCAAGAGAGCCCTTGAAGACTATGAGCCCTTGGATTTTGATTTCCTAATGAGGACTTGATGTACGTGGCGGACATGGAAGAAGGTACCTCAAGACCATCCACGAAATTAAATTTTGACAGGGCATCAAATGCCGTGGGCAATGGAATTGGGCGATCTGATATCCCCAAAGGAGACCATTATCCATTCACTTGTAAACTGGATTTCGATTGCACTAATAATATGGCGAATATGAAGCTTGCATCATGGGGCTCGCACCGCTATCGAATACAAAATCGTGGTATTAAAAGTCTATGGAGATTACTACTCGTAATCTATCAACTCAAAGGAAAATGGGAAACCAGGATCCAAAATTGGTTATCTATAAAAGATTGGCCCAAGAACTTGTCAAAGAGTTCGATGACATCACTTTCAATTACACCTTGAGGACGAGAATCGATGGTCGATGCTCGCCACCCCAGCTTCCATGGTCCGAATAAATGAAAGCGAAGATATGAAGCCAATACAAATGAGCATTCATCAAGACCCAGCCCATTGCTACAATGTTGAGGAAGAAGGGAAAACTGACCCTCCATGGTACCATGACATATTACGGTATGTGAAGAATCGTGAGTACCCCGATCAAGCCACTGAGAATGAAAAAAAGACTCTGAGGAGATTAGCCTGTGATTACGTCTTGGATGGAGAAGTCTTATACAAGAAAAGGAAGGATCAAGTGCTACTAAGATGTGTGGACGCCGCCGAAGCTAAGTTAATCCTAGAAGAAGTCCATGAAGGTGTTTGTGGAACTCACGCTAATGGTTTCACAATGGCCAGACAAATAATGAGGTTCGGTATTATTGGTCCACCATGGAAGGAGATCAGATCAACTATGCCAAAAATGTCATAAGTGCAGTTATGGAGACAAAATTCATGTACCCCGTCACCTTTACATGTTATGACTTCTCCATGGCCATTTTCCATGTGGGGCATGGGCGTCATCGCCAATATCTCCGAAGGCATCGAATGGGCATCGATTCATCTTTGTGGTCATCGACTACTTCACGAAATGGGTAGAGGTCGCCTCATATGCTAACGCCACTAAATCGGCGGTTAAGCGGTTCTTGAAGAAGGAAATCATTTGTCGATATGGAATGCCCGAAAGGATCATATCGCACAACGCTACCGAACTTAAACAATAGTACGATAGCAGGGTTTGTAGCCAATTCAACATCAAACACCACAATTTATCACCAGTACGCCTCGAAAATGAATGGGCGGTGGAAGCGACCAACAAAAACATCAAAAGGATAGTGGGAAAGATGATGAGACTTATAGAGGCGGCATGAGAAGTTGCCGTTCAGATTTATGCTTATCGAACGTCCGTCCGAACCTCTACTGGGGCAACGCCTTTCTCATTAGTCTATGGGATGGAGGCAGTCCTACCTATTGAAGTGGAAATACCTTCTCTCCGAGTATTGTCAGAAGTGAAACTAGATGAAGCTGAATGGATCCAGACTCGATATGACCAGTTGAACTTAATTGAAGAAAAGAGATTGAGGGCTATCCGTCACGGTCGGATGTACCAAAAGCGAATGATGCGAGCCTACAACAAAAAGTTCGCCTGAGGGAATTCCACGAAGGGGACCTCGTACTGAAAAAGATCCTTCCCATACAAAAAGACCACAGAGGGAAATGGATGCCAAACTGGGAAGGACCGTATGTGGTGAAGAAAGCTTTCTCGGGAGGTGCGATTCGCGAGAGATGGACGGAAAAGCTTGCCCAACCCGTGAACTCGATTCGATTAAAAATACTTTGCTTAAGATAGAAGAAGCCAAGGTGAAAACCCAAAGGGCACTTTGAGACTTGAAAAAAAAAACGGAGAGGCCAAGGTGAAAACCCGCAAAGGGCACTTTGAGACCAAAGGGCATTTTGAGTTGAAACCCGAAAAGGGCGGCTCAAATTTTGAATGGACACGTCGCGATCTCGCAACGCCATAATCAACGTAAGAGGAAATACGTTGCATATCGAGGCATCGACAAAGTACTTGAGTCTTCTAAACACATGATGTGCTCGGAGCGGTCTTCTTGAAGCTTGTATATAGAAGCCCAATTGGCGATGTCTAGGCCCGATCCATGTTGTTATTTTACCATTTTTGGGACCTTTTCCCCAAAAAGGAGGAATATGTCCCCAATCAATTCTCTTTGTTTCATAGATAAATTCATTTTGATTCTCTTTGAAATCGATTCATCGTTATCCATCATTAACATGATGCATTAAAAACAAATTGATGAACTAATGATTTTACAAAAGAAAGTTCCACGTATCACTTTGGAAATCTCTAGATAAAACAGGAAGCCAAAACAGAACATTTGTTTAGAACTTCCATGAACACAAGATAAAGACATTGAAAAAGGGTCTCAGTGAAGACCATTTCTTCAAAGACCTCTTTGATTCAAACAATTGTGGCAGGGTGAATAATGTTGCTTGGTCATTTAGGAAAGTATAACGGGCCAATTTTCGATAAAGAAAGATTCAAAAACCCTAAATTGTTGAGGAACGAATCTAAAAAACCAAGTCGAACATTCTTCAAGAAGGAGTTGTGACTCCCAGGGAAGACAGCTAAAAGTCAAGGCAGACTTGTGTTCTAAGGCCTAAAATAGGCTTCGAAATTTCCACAGGGGTAAGCCATTCATGCGAAAACGGTCACTGAGAGGAAAACGAAGATAAAACCTTGACAGACAAATGAGTGATAAGACCTTAAATAGGAATCATACTCATAACATTCTGACTCATCATACTCATGGCATCCTAATCATTAGGCATAAGTATGTATTCATTCTACAGGTTACGTCCTCAAGAAGGACAGTACAGTTGAGCAGATCTCGTCTCCCTGAGTATGCAGTGGAGCAGATCAAAGAAGCAGATGCGACATTCCTAAAGTTGCAGGAAGCAGATCGAAGACATCAGTCTGGTGATCCTTGAGTTTGCAAGGATCAGATTGAAGAAAGCAGATTTGACGTTCCTGAAGTTGCAGGAAGCAGATCAAAGATTCATCTGGTGACCCCGAGTTTGCGTGGATCGATCGAAGATAGTAGATTTGACCTTCTTGAAGTTGCAGAAGCGGATCTAAGATAATGATTTGACATTCTGAAGTTGCAGAAGCGGATCAAAGATTCGGTCTGGTGATCCTTGAGTTTGCAAGGATCGATTGAAAAAGCGATTTGACCTTCTTGAAGTTGCAAGAAGCGGATCTAAGAAAGTAGATTTAAAGTTCCTGAAGTTGCAGGAAGCATATCGAAGATATCAGTCTGGCGATCCTTGAGGTTGCAAGGATCAGATTGAAGAAAGTAGATTTGACCTTCCTGAAGTTGCAAGAAGCAGATCAAAGACTCAATCTGGTGATCCCTGAGTTTGCAAGGATCAGATTGAAGATAGCAGTTTAGACATTCCTAAATTTGCAAGAACAGACCAAAAATGAACAAGTCACATCCCATTGAAGTCGCAGCAAGAGTAGGTTGAAACCACATATCGGTGGAGTGGATCAAAGCAACAAGATGCGGTAGGCAGAAGCGATGCTACCTGAAGGAGAGCACCTGAGAGGCCAAGACTCGGCGAGGCCGGACAAAATGGGCTTTTTGAAAATCTTTGCTCCATTCTCGTTACACGATAATGAGCAAAGAGGGCATTAGATGAGCCCATTTGCCCTACCAATTACAAGGAAAATTACAAACACAAATTACAAAATCAAAACCCAAATAAATGACCCATACCCAAACCCAAAATAAAAAATCGAGCCCAAGTTAAACCCAAACCGACGGGCCCAACAGCCCACTCTCTCTTTTCAAAGAAGCTAGGGTTTGAGAGAACCTAGCCAGCAACCCTAGCACCAACCCCACCTACCACGACTTTTCAACTTCGACCTTTGACTTCACCCGCCTCTGCAACCACCACCGCCACCGTCCCATCCACCACGCTCCTACCACCAGTAAACACGCAAAGGGGGCGAATAGCAATGAAGCAAGAATCTGTTTTTCTTTTTTTTTTTTCCTTCCATTTAGGTTATAAACCGGATGAAACAATGTAATAGGGCTTTTTTTCTCTTTAAGATCAATAGAAAAATAGATGAGATTCATATAAAAAAATAGAGCACTGAGATTTTAAACACTCAAAACGCCAATCAAGAAGGAAAAGAAAGGGTTCAAACTAAGGTGATTTCGGTATTTTTTATCTTTTTTTTTTTCTCTTTTTCGAATCCCCTTTTTATTAAGCACAAACATATAAATAATATATAAATAACAGCATAATAAGAACGGAAATAAAATATAAAAAAAATTTTACCTTTCTTGACTTAGGCCACTCGGAAGGCATGTGGCTTGGCCGACGCCATCATCGTAGGAATCCTCCGGTGCCCTACCGCAGAGAGAAAAGAGAGAGGATAGAAATTTTTTTAAAAAGAAGGTGAGAAATGGTTTTTTGGGCAGAGAATTGGCTTATATAGCCAAACCAAAACGACGCCGTTTTGGTCGGCGCCCATAAGCCCCAAAACGACGTCGTTTTGACCTAACCGACCCGAATCCGACCCGCCCGACCTAGGATCCGCGTGTTTTTTAAACGGAAGGGCTAATTGCACTTTTAGCCCTTCCGCCTTTTTTATCATTTTCAATTAAACTTTCTTTATTTTAAAATCCAGCCCGCACATTCGGTCCCGTTTTCAATATGGTCCTCCTTTAGACGCAGCGTTTAAACCTATGGCATAATTGCCATTTTGGTTCCCCCTCCTTTCATGCAAGTTTCAAATAACCCCTTCTTCTTTTATTTTATTACAAAATTTCCCCCAAAATTTTACTTTTAATTAAAATTAAGCCCTCCCTTAACCACTATTATTATTATTTAATATTTTATCGATTATTTATTATCATTATTAATTATTATTACTACAACTATATTATTCTATCACTATTATCTTATTATTATTATTATTAATATTATTATAATATTCATTTACCATTATAATTGTTTATTTATTAATATCATTATAATTTCTTTAACGTCGTTATTGATATCTCCATTATTATTTTTACCATTTATATTTATATTTATTTTCTTGGTTTAATATTATCCCGCTATTATTATTATTATGTTATTTTATATGTATATACTTTTATTAATTACTTCCATTTTTTATTAAGGCCATCGATACTATTTTATTATTATTATTATTTTTTCTTTTTTACTCTTAAACCTTGCAATTTTTATTATTACGATTTATCATTATTGTTTTCATTGTTATTAACTATTATTATTATTTCTTTTACTTTTATCATAAAAGTGCTACTATCGTTACTCTTTATTTTATCATTATCATTATTATCATCATTTTATCATCGAGTTGGTTAAATTAGTATTATTACATATCATTATTAATTTTGTGCAACCAAGCTTCGTAATTTATCCCATTTATTGAATTGTGTTACATTAACCTTTAGTCAAGTTTTTTTAAATAATCGATATTTTGTGTTAAAATTGAGGAACCGAACCCTAACTTCATGGGTTTCGTTTTCTTCGTTTAAACTAAACAACGGAATATCCTTTCAAAAGTCACAAATTCGGTTTTAAATTGACATTTCGTGTTAGCCATTCGAGTGAATCGAGCCCTAACTTACTGGGTTCCGGTTTCTTCTCGTTTAAAGCTAAACGACGGGATGTCTCTTTTGAAATTGTAATTAAAATTTTAAAACAAAATATTTGATCTCGAAAATTCAAAATGTCGCGCCCTAACTTACTGGACTCGACATCTAGATACTCCGAGATGAGTTTTTTTCTAAAATAGAGGCAATCTTCCGTATTTGAAATCTCGAAATCGAGCCCTAACTTACTGGGTTCCGATTTCTCATTTGACTAATAACGGAATATTCTCTTCAAAAGCGAAAATCAAGTTTTAAGAGACGAGCTTAGTTTGAGAGTCTAAAGTATTACGCCTAACTTATCGGACATGATGCTTTATCTCTTCGATAATAAGAGAGTCTTAATATCCCTTTACCTTCCAATTTTGAAAATAAAAGTATTGTATTTTGAACCCTCTAAAGTCTTCAAAGAAATAGGCATCAATCAATCAATTTGGTACCAATTTTGGGCGTGTCGAGGGTGCTAATCCTTCCTCGCACGTAATCGACCTCCGAACCCGTTTTCTCAAAGTTCGTGGACCAAAAAGCACTGTTTTAGTAAATTAAATGTTTTATTAAAACAAAGATGATCCGATCACACCAAATAAAGATCGGTGGCGACTCCTTTCCTTTTCTTTTCTTTTTAAAAAATCGAGTCGACCACGCTGCTTATTATTTCCCCAAAAATGGTTACGACAAATTCCATAAACTCCCAAAGGAACTGGAAATATATACTATATATAGATATAGATGGTTAAAATAAAAATAATTAATTAGACAAAATGAATTTTTAGACATTAAATAATAATTAAAAATAAATAATTAAAATGTAATAATAAAATTTAAAATCAAAAGAAAAAACTGATTAACTTTAAAAAATTCAAAATATTTAAATTTTAAAATCATAAAAACCAATTAACTTTAAAAATTATTTTTTTCAAAATGCTTAAATTGCTTTTATTAAATCTTAATACTAAATTGTCCCTATTATTTTTTGTAATATCTACTTTACCCCTATTAACTCTAAATAATACTTATTTTAACCCAATTAACTCCTAATGACTTAGAGCAACTAGTTTTATCATACAGAGAGAGAGATTTGCATTTTCATTATATAAGTTGTATAACCATGTCCACAAGGGCAGATCTTTATAGGGGCCTAGAAGCGCTTTGGTGTACAAATTTTTGGAAATTTTCATATTGCTTTGAAGTTTTTAAAAAATTTCAATTAGCCCCCTTAGATTTTTGAAAATTCTCGTTAATCTTGCAAAAAACTTAATTAGACCCCAAATTTTATAAGTCCCATAAAACTTAATCCCAGAATCCATTTGAAAAAAAATTAAAAGAATAAAGTTGACATTGTAAGAAAACAATGGCAACATTGTAAAAATAGGCAAACTGTTAAGGATGAATTTTATCATTATACCTAAAAAATATGTATAAGAAATACCATGCAAGACATTTAAAGATGATTAATACGAAACATTTAATACGTATATCATATTTATATTTAATCTAGAGAAAGATTTACATGAAACGATAACTAATAATATCATATTAACGTGTATCACTTGCACTCAAATTATATTATATTATTAAAATTATATGAAAAATCAACCGAATGATTGCTGCTTACTAAAATACTTTTCATAAGTGATGTTTAATGATTCAATTAAATTTTCATATAGTTGTTATTACTTGGCGTGATTCAAGTATTTACATTATTGTTTAAAAAACAAATACGACGATCATATACAAATTACCATTTAATTCTTACCCACGAAAGAAGAGGAAATACATGAATATCTTAAATTTAGTTAAATTAGTAAAAAATAAATCGGTTTTAAAAATTTTGAAATAATATGTCGATTTTGGGATATTTATGAAATAAGTCGACTTTGGATGAAAACATGTCCAGATGGGCGTAAGGGTGAAGCCAAGAATATTTTAGGGATCAAAATTAAATTGTAATTTTAATATAGTAAAATATAATTTCACCATTTGAATAGCTTATATTTTTATAATTTTAAAAGATTAAATCAATTTTTATCATTTTTAAGGGGCTAAAGAACAATTTTACATTTACTAATTTAAAACTTTAAAGAGCCTAAATGGTAAAAATTTTTATTTTAGGGGTCGGGGCATAAATTTAGCCCTAGATACACCATGACTGTAGCAGGCGTTTTCACTCTGACTGTGCAAAAAGGCGCACCTGCTGGACGTGTCTTACTCACAAAAGAAAAGAGAAATACATAAATATCTTAAATTTGACTACATTAGTCACACACAAAAAAGTTAGTTTTAACTTTGACTGTGCAAGAAAAGTCTTCCTTGCTGGACGCGTTTTCACTCTCTCCAAAATCGACCTAGTCACTCAAATATTTTTTTAAACAAGCTTGTTTGAGTAATTCAACTCAAGCTATAATATAACAAATTTTACATAAATATAAAACATTTTAAATATGGTTAAAATACAATATGAATACACATGTTATGGTATTTAGTTATTGAGATAATTGAATAAAAACGTGCATCCTTTACATATAGCTATTTGAAAAGTTATAAGAGATTCAAACTTTTAACCAGAAAAGAAAGCAAGACATTAGTGGGACCCCTTTGAAATAAAAGTTTTGTTTGTTTTGAAGGGGACCATTGGACATGGAGGGACCCATCATTAGTTTTATTCATGTACCAACCATTTCTTTAGAACATGTCATTCCCATTCAAACAAGTCACTCATCCATTACAACCTTTTGGAGTAAACTTAATCGCAATACTAGCTCTGTGTTTTGTCCTTAAATCATTCAACCATATGCTTCATTATGCCCATAGAGTCTACCTATTTTTATTGTGCCTTTTCCTTCTCTATTTCACTATTTTATTTGCTATTTTGTATCTTCTAATTATCCAACATGTACCAATATTAATTAAATAAACAAGTTGAGTATAATATAAACACAACATGAATATAAAAATAATGTGATTAAACATGTAAATAATTACATGCTGATCGACATATTAATATGATAAAATCGATACATCTGTCATATCATTTGTATTATATTTAGAAATCTTAATTGTGTCTGTGTCACAAATTAATTAAGCATCAATTCAATTAAAAATTTATTTTTTAATTATTTAAATAATTAAAATACAATATTAAAAACATAAATAAAATAATGTATTAAGTCAACAAAATGCAAAAAAAATAAATACCATAAAAATATGTGAATTATCAAATTTAATTTCACTAATTTAATAAATTATTATTATTATTCTATATTATATTAAATACACAAACTCATGATGATATAGGTTTAATTCCTGCTCTATAGAAATTTTATATATAAATATAAAAATTGCTTATAGCAATATTTGTTATTTTTAAAAAGTTAAAAAATTTCATTAAGTTGATAAATGTTAAGTCTTCACAATTTATTTAATCAAGGTCTTAATATATAATTGTACATGAATTGCCTATAACTTACCACCATACAAAAATTACCATTAAAAATAATAAGTATAAGCCTAAAATTATTTAAATAATTGAACTCATTAATTCTTGATTAAATAGGTTTCATGTGAAAAAATGTTAATTAGTTAAATAGGTCGATGGAAATAAGTTGTTTATAGAGAAAGTATGTTAAAGTTCTCCTAACTCAACGAGCTTTCTGTTAACATGTTGAAAAAGCACTTCCAATTAAAAATATTTTTGAAAATAAAATAAAAACAAATCCAACTGGATAAGTTATTCATGACATATCAGTAAAAAATTTGCCTAGCTAATCGAGCTTTCTTACCAATTGTGCAGATTCTTTTATACCCTCTTTCTGAAAATGACTTATTTTCCTAAATTTTTAAAAAACCAACCTATTTAATCAATTAACCATTTTTTTCCTAATTTAGTCTTAATTCCCACCCAAAATATGAAAATTAAAACATTTTACAACTTTAAAGCAAGGTGTTATTCGCCGTCCATCAACGTTATGGTGAAAGAATAATACAGAAAATTACATTTTATTGGACAGTTTAAAATTAAATTTCTTTTTCTTTAACCATTTAAAAAAAAAAAGAAAAAGAAAGAGAAAGCTAAAGATTTTGTGAGGAACAAAAAAAGTATATAAGAATAACAATAATCTTTTACAGAGACATTTAAAAAAAATAAAAATACTAAAAACATGACTACAATCGATCTCTCCATGTATAACAATCAAAAAGTAAGAAAAAAAATGGAAATCTGAAAAAGGAAATTATTTATTTCGAAAGACGAAAAAAAAAAAAGCTCAGCTCCTGCACCTTGTGATACGGCTGCATCCACGGTTGTAAGGGTTAGCCTGAGCTCCGGGCTGGCAATTGTAATAGGAAGCACCACGGCGGGAGCAGGGAACGGTGTTCCTTTGAAGAGCGCCGTAGCTTATGTACCTGGTGGTTTGCAAAACGCGGCGGCTGATCTCCGAGTCCAGCTCAAACTCTTCTTCCCCTCCTAAGCATTCCCCTATGGAACCATTGCAAGAAGATCTGGTGGGGGTCGGAATCCAACCCAGGATTTGCTGGTTGTGGTAGTGGTGGTCACCACTCGCATCAACTGCCACCATCAACGCCGCCGCCACGATCACGGCGCAGATCCAAACAAACTTACAAGAATTGAGCGCTGCCATTGCAATTTCAAAACACTCTTTTGCAATTTCTGTTGTTTTGGCTATGATTTTATACCTTGATTCCTTCTTTCTCTTTGTATTGTGAGGTGCGGTGCTGTAGTTGTTTCTTCTTTGCTTTCTACCTTTCTTGTGAGCTGCTGCTTCTTTCTTCTTTTGTTTGGTGGGTTTGTTTTTTATTTCTTCACTCAGTTTTTTCAGTTTTTAAATTAAAGGGGAAACTCGAAAGAGCTAGTTGGCAACTTAATTATAAAAAATATGGTTAGTTTAAACGACACTCATTCCGCTGATTTTTACACATATGCCATTATTTGCGGTTTTATTTTTATTTTTATTTTTGGAAAATTAATTATTAAATGAATATGGCAATGCACTTAAGTGCTTGAAAATTACAGATATTAACTTTAAATTTTATTCCATATTATAAATTATATATGAATTATTAATCTAAATTTTACTCGTATGAGTCTTATTTGGATATGTTTTTTATATAATTAGAGTTATTTATATGTATATTACTTGTACTTATAATTATAATTTTTTTTAAAATCTAAGATTCATAATTTTGGAAATGAATTGATTATATAATTTAAAATATGATATGATAAGTGAAAAAATGCAAATATGAGTGAATAAATTTACTTTAAATATTAATTTGAAGGTTGTATTTGGTATTATATTTTTTTTATTTCGTAAGTAATTTTAAAAATTATCATGTGCCTTTTCTTTTTAAATATTTATTTTTTAATATTTTACTATACATCTATAATATACTTGTCAATCATTTGACTCTATTTATAAAGTCTAAAAACTGTATTGATAATGTATCAAATATTTTACCTAATTTTAAATATTTTATTTATTGAGTAACTTTATCTCATATTTTGTTAATGGGAACATTTAAGTATTTATACATACTATTACTGTCCAATCCCAAGTAGGATCCAAGTTGTCTACCCGCGACTCGGATAGGTTTCACTAGATGATTGAGTGTGATGCGAACCACGAGAAGACAATAAGGCAAGCTCGCAAAGAGAGCCCATTAATCTAGCTCACACGAACCAAGGGAAGGATATTGTTCCAGTTCACATATACCCAAGGAGCTCGCATAAGAGAAACCGCGTTGTTTGGCAGGCAACCCAGAGTGAAACACGTGTCTCGCATGCCTGAAGTCCGCTCAGAATGTTATTTCTAAAAATAGTGGGTCAAGTCATGAACAGTGGAGTCATATCGTGAACAATAATAATATGTATAAATACTTGAATATTCTCGTTAATAAGATATAAGAAAAAATTACTCAATAATATTACAATTATTCTATCCAAATTCTATACATAAAGAGATTTACTTTAGCATGTAGCATCCTCGGATAAATTATACTTTTAAATATATATATCTCAATAAAATTTTCTTACATACTAGATTTTTTTAATAAAAATGAGATTTAAGTACTGAATAAGGATTAATAATTAATATATTGTCAATAAAATAAAGTCTAAAGAACATTATATGTTTTTTTTTCAATTTTAGAATTTTAACTTTTAATATACCGAAATGAGATATGTATCACTGAAAAACTTTATTTCTAATATTTAAAAATTTTGAATATAATGATTAAACACGTCATATTATTAATAAAAATTAAATTTAAACTTTGAAGATGATATTTTTGAAAATAACAGTTATAAACCATAAAATTATCTAATTATTTTTGGTGATATCAAAAGAAATTTTAAAAAAACACACACACACACAATGGCAATTTTGGAGATAAAGTGAAAACTATGGGCAAAAAGCAAAAGAACAAACCCTCCCCTTAGGTTGACTGATTATCTATTTGCTTTTTAGGTAAAGCACCAACCTAAAGAAAATGAAAAACAAACAAATAATAATAATAAAATAAAAAATAAAGAAAGAAAGACGGCATCTATTCTCTATTTCCAAAATTCATCCAATAATCTGTTAACCGAAACACGTAATCTTTCCGAATCCCTACCAGATTTCCGTTACCCCTACCGTTTGTTTCCTTATTACTACAACTAATTTTTTAATAAAGGAAGAAATATATAAAAATAGCAGCATTTTCAGTAACTATGATTTGACAAATGCTGTTGAACACTGTTGTGCTTTCACAACATGTCCGGCACTTCTCAATAATCATTGTACAACTAAAACTTCTTTTTCATTCATTTAATATATACTTTAGGGTGAATTATTCCGGTCATCATCTAACGGGTTTTTTACACAAATAGATTAAAAAAAATATATATGAAAATGGTATGACATATCAATTATTTACGAAGTGGTATGGCGAAGGGTGGTCACGCCACTCCCATGGAGGCACCATCCCGCACCCTGACTCAAACAGTGTCATGAACAGTGAAAGTCGAAAGCAAGCAGAGAAAACGATTGGAACAATGGCATGCCACAAGCAAGACACCAGCACGGACAATGCGATCCCATAGGCGGCACCTGCATGCTTCTGGACCTTAAAATGGTCCCCTCACCCTCCCCCACGAAACTTGAGCAAAGAAGAACAATTTGGAGAAGAAGCGAGAAAGACAAGAAGAAGAAGAAGAGGAAGAAGAAAAAGAGAAAGAGAAAGAAGAAAGGAATAAGAAATAAGGAGGAAGAAAGAAGAAAGGGAGGAGATCACGGGGGAGGAAAAAAATTAGTAAAATTTAGGTATTAATTTTTTTAAATTGTTTGTGTTATTTTTGATGTTATTATTTTATTTTATTATATATTAATTTTTTATTACTTATTATATTGTTGTTAGTTATTTTAAGTTTAGTTTAATTTATATCCTAAATATTGTTAGTTAGGATTAGTAGGCTAAGTGGTAATTAATTTAGTTAGTTAGTAACTAATTAGTTATATTATGGTAGGTAGTTAGAAACCCTAAAAAATTATTTTGGTTAGTTAGTAAACTATATATATATTAATATGTTAGTTTTTAATTCTAACATTATTTTAGTTAGTATATTATTATTAGTTAATGCTTAATTATTAATTTATAGTTATTATATATATATATAAAGCATTACTATTATTGTTAGGTTAGTATTATTGATTATTTTATTTAGTAATATAATATTATTATTTTAGTAAAAATATTATAATTATTGTTAGTATAAAAGAACATTAAAATAATACATGAAACATTATGTATTAAAATAAATAATATAAAATGAAAATATGAAAATAATATAGATTATAATTATTGTTAGTAATGTAATTTGAGAAAAGGAAAATACAAGTAAATAGTCAAAATAAATGGTTAGTATGTATATTAATGTATTAGTATATTAATATGTTAGTTAAAACCCTATAATAGTAATATATTGGTAGTAGTATAATTAAAATATCATAATATCATTAATATTTTATTAAATATGTAACTAGTTAGTATATTGTTGTTAGTATGTTGATATGTTAGTTAAAACCCGAAAATCATATATTGACTATGTTAGTATATTAATATTTTAGTTAGTATTAGTAAATATTGTTAGTAAGGAACCCTAAATATTAAAATAATGAAAAATGATAAAGTGATTAGATGTAAAGATAAATGTTGTTCATGTACAAAATGATAATTCTAATAGTGTGAGCTTAAGAATGAAAAAATAGCATATTCAAACATTAAGTTTTTATTTAAGAATAGTATATCTTGATAAAAATTTTTCGAGCAATTTTGTTTATTTTTAATGATTAAATATTGAAGATGGATGATCGGTTTTTAGTATGCGTTTATTTCGATGGAATCATCTTGGCAACAACCGTTGGATGCATATTTGAATGTCGGCAACAAATAGCAATGAGATTTAATAAAATGTCTCATTGGATGATATGAAGCGAAGGATAAACGCAAAAATTGTTAGACGGTGTGAGAGAAGCGATCTCGAGAATTTTCTACAAGTTTCCGGTTTCACAGATCCGATCAAATTCACGAAATGGAACTTGTAGATGACGAAGACGTGGAGACAATGATCGTCTTTATTGTGGGAACGGAGTAGTATGTAAATGCACCGATTCACTTATTTCTCGAAGTTAGCCGATATTGAGCCAAATGAAGACAAAGAATGTATATGGAGAAGAACATGGAACTCAAGAACCGTCCATGGTGCGTCCAATATCGTATGTTGATGCCGAATCGAATATCGTGGGATCGATATCGATCCGAATATTACACCGATATTGATGTGGTTGGTGATGATGGACATGATAGTAGTGATCATTGCGGGGATGAGGTCGATAGTAGCGATGATCCGGATATGGATGATATACGATGATATTGACGATGAAGACGTGAATGACGATGTAAACATTAGCGCGTCTCCGATCGGGAACCAGCTGGGATGTATTGCGATACACAATAATCATATGGCTCGAAGGGTGTAGATGAACTCGAGCGAAGCGGTCTCGATCTGATGGATACGACCGGGAGGCTGATGTCCCGGCGGTGGATACGGTGGGAGTGTTTGATCTTTGCGGTGTACGATCCAAATATATCAACGCCAGTCTTGGTATGCACCTCCTGACGAGCTCGGCATATATGGATGATATGAATGTGACTCCGAATATGAATGTGATTCCTCGAGCTCGGGCCCCAACTCTGGCTCGGGATTAGGATCTGCAGCTACCTCTGCCTCCATATCGGGCCCCGACTCTGGCTCGGGATTAGGATCCGCAGCTACCTCCACCTCCATATCGGCCATCGCTCGTATGCCCCATCTCATTGCGCTGTCAGACGGGGACTACAATGATCGCCTCCCAAGTAAATATGGCTTCCCATACTAGAGTACCATTGTATGTACTCTAATGGAGGTTGAAGATCGGAAGCCATATCCATCCGGTATTCGAGAAACGCGAGCATTCCACACCGCAATAAATTCTCGTGCCTAACTCCCCAATCGCAGATCCTGCTCTCCTCTCTTAGTTTTGCCATGAACCTTTCCCACTTTGCATGGCGGATCCGGATATATTGGATGCAACCAAATTGGCGAAGACTTCGGTCCCCGTGATACCACTCGACTACATTGAAACAGAGAATTGGTGCGTTAGTGCACCACATATACGAGTGAATATACGAGGCTGGGGGTATAACGGATGCAATTTCCGGTCTACGGTATGGCATCCATATAAACTGCATGATTAAAAACATTGTTAAAATTAAACACGGTGTGCGTAAAATATAAAAACTACTACATAACCAATATTGGAATCGCTTACCCCTTCCCCGGCATGTTGTTCAATCATAAGTCGGTATATCGGGACACTGTACGACCTCCGATACCTGGATAAATACTCCACCTACAAAAAATAAATTTCAAGTCAATAATATCAATATTAAGAAATTTTTAATTAATGACAAGTTATATTTTATCACCTGTTTACGAGCGGATATACATATGGTTGGTGGGTAACTGATGCCAAGAATGGCATCCGATACAGAGCCCATGACTGCAATAGTATTAGACATCCGCCTATATCTCATCAGACTTGGATCTGTCGTCAAACAAAGCTCACGGTACAACATCGCAAGGATGCGGAACCCCAACTATCTGACGAGTATTCCTCATATCGCCTAATAGGGGTAGGTCGAATATGAACCCTATTATTATTTGCATTGGGCATCGTGACACCCCTATGACGTGCATAATGTACGCCGACTAGCGCACATCAACTCGATGCGGTGGGATCGGTGATAATTGTTCATATCTCGCTCTCACCATGTCAATTTCAACTCAGTAAAATTTTTCCATCATCGCCATCGAGTTCCTAGTAGGCTCGACAAAGCGTATGTGGGTCATCGATCGACTGAAGCCGTAATGGGTCTCCGTCAATTGGGAGCCCAAGTTGCTGTATAACATCCTCTAGAGTGATTGTGCACTCTCCACACGGAAATGGAAAGTATGGGTCTCCGGCGCAACTTCGACTAGTGCGGATATGATATCATACCACAAGTCAAACGTCCGGATCAGTGCTGCTGACCCAAATCCAGCTTGCTCAATATACGGCATCAATCGTTCATCCGGGGGATTCCTTAAGCCATTCACCCGGGCCCTTAATACACGGTACGAGTCCTGACAGTGTTAAATCATAAAAAAATTAGATATGATTAATAACATAATTTATTATGTTGCTGTTTTGTTAATACAACCTGCGATAAATAAATAACAATACATTACCATTTTATTAGCGTCACGATATGTGAGGATTTTCACTAATCAATGAAGCCATTTACATCTCAAATAAATTTTTACCTACATAAAAAACAATAAATCTTTATTAAATTAGTGACAAATAACATACCTCAAATAATCATATTCACACATAATAATAATATTAACTAAAATAATATTTACGGTTTCATAAAATAATATTATATTAACATAGCTAAAGTAATAATAATAATAATTTTTAGAATTCCTTAATAATAATATTACGATATCGTATACCTCTTTCTAATAAAATCGTTATTATCACATAATAATTTAGTACATAATTATTATATAATACGAGCATTTGTTCGTTTTATTTTATATATTACGAGCCTGTTCATTTTATTATAATAATTATATATTACGAGCATTTGTTCGTGTTAATTTATTTTATTTCAAAGACATAATGATTCAAATATAGGGTTTTACTATTTATTTTATATAAATTTAGTAAAACCCTCTTATTTTAACACTATGTTCGTTTGTATTTCCTAAGTGTTCAAATTCTATGACTTTCAATAAAATATTATTAGATTTAGTAAAACCACTTATTTTCACTATTTACTTGTATTTTCCTTTTCTCATAATACTAACAATAATTATAATATATATTATTTTCATATTTCATTATTTTATATTATTTATTTTAATACATAATGTTTCAAACATGTATTATTTTAATGTTATTTTATACTAACAATAATTATAATATTTCTTTACTAAAAATAATAATATAATACTAAATAAAATAACATTTACCATTTTTACTAACAATAATACTACACTAACAATAATAGTAATAGCTTTTATATAAATACTAACTATAAATTAATCATTAAGGATTAACTAATAACCATATACTACCTAAAATTATATTAGAGTTAAAACTAACATATTAATATATATATATATATATATTTATATATATATATATTTATTTATATATACATACTTTACTAACTAGTTAAATATTTATTTAAAATTTCTAACTATAACTTACTAACTAACCAAATTAATTACTACTTAACCTACTAATCCTAACTAACATACTTATTCTTATAATATAAACTATTAAACTAAACTAAACTTAAATTAACTAACAACAAATAAATAATAAAATAATTAATATATAATAAAATAATAACATCAAAACACAACATAAACAATTTTAAAAAATAATACCTAAATTGCACTAAAATTTTTTCTCCCGTTATCTCCTCCTTTCTTCTTCTTCCTCCCTATTTCTTCTTCCTTTCCTTTCTTCTTTCTCTTTCGGTGCCACCACTTCCTCTTCCTCTTCCTTTTTTTTTCTTCTTCTCTTCTTATTCTTCTTCACATCGCTTCTTCTCCAAATTCTTCTTCTTCTTTGCTTCATTTGAATTGGGGTTGGGGGAGGGACCATTTTAAGGTCCCCATGAGCAGATAGAGGCATGCAGAGTCCGCTATGAGATCGCATTGTCCGTGCCTGGTCTTGCTTTGTGGCGTGCCATTGTCCAACTGGTGCCTATGGGATCGCATTGTTCGAGCTCTCTCGCTTTCCTTCTTTATTCATGCCACTTGTTCTCTGCCGTTTTCACTTTCCTTTGTTCATGACTTTGTTTGGGTGCAGTGCGTGGTGGTCTGCTTATGGGAGTGGCGTGACCACCCGGCCATACCACTTGATAAATAATTCATATGCCATACCATTTTCAGTATTTTTTTAATCTATTTGTGTAAAAACCCTCATCTAACTATCCTCAATTTCTTTTAGTTATTCAATTATAAAAATTTAAAATCAATTGATTGTGTGTTTTTTTAATATTTTCCTTTGGTTAAGTTTTTAATGAGAATGTGAGGCGAAAATTTATAAATTGATTTAATAGTAAATTTAGTTTTTAATTTTATATATTATTAATTCAATTATAATTTTAAAAGTTTAACTCTTCACATTTTTATATTATTTCAATTTGATCCTAATTTTAAAAAAATTAAAATAAATAATTTCAAAAATCTAAAAATTATAAATATTATAAATATATAAAAAACATGTGTTTTAATAAATTCTAAACATAGAAACATTCACCTTCATTAGACTACCAAACATGACCTCCATCTAATGGTGGATCCAGAAATGCGATATAGGGGTAGGAGCAAAGTTAAAATTTTTTTTTTTAGGGGGAAAAAATTAAATTATATATTTCTATGATAGTAAAAATGTAATTTTGTCATTTTATTAACCTATATCTTTATAATTTTTAGAGGATGAAATCATATTTTTATCATTTTTTGGGAGGCTAAAGTGTAATTTTACCATTATTAATTTAAATTTTCATAAATTATAAAGGGCCTAAATAAAAAAATTCATTTTAGGGGGTGAGACCTTTGCCAACCCCACTAGATCCACCTCTGCCTTCACCCAACTTCAAAACTTAATGATATGAACCTTTGGAGAACCACACCCCAAAAGCTAGCTATTGAGGTTGGAAAGCCTACATCCATATAAAACCCACTAGAATCCCCTTACTTTCCCATTTGGGATCCAAGGCTCATGCCTTGCGCACATAACAATCCACCACACTCCACAGTCTCGGTGTCCATGCGGGCTAGCTTTACGCTAGCTTAATCTAACCTCAGATGAACATTGCAATATGGGTATTGCGATATCCACCCTAGGGTATTGCGATATCCACATGCTTTGGCAACCTCACATTTCAAGATTGTCGACGATGTTGCAAGATCCACCTCATAGCTATCACGATATCTACATCGTGAGGGGACAAAAAATGACACAGAAAGTAGTCTTTTCCAACCGAAGCACCAATCATTGAAGATCGATTCAAAGGTATTTGGGGCAACAAAAAAGGACATATTAGAGGTCGGAATCGAGCGAAAACATCACCAAATGAGAGGGTATCGTGATATCTTACCCTTGGAATCGCGATACCTCCAACAGGCTCCAAGGATGGAGACCACCCATAATGATATTGCAATTTCCACCCCAGGGTATTGCCATATCCACATGCTTTGGCAATCTCCCATTTCAAGATTGTCGACGATGTCGCAACATCCACCCTATAGGTATCGTGATATTTACATTGTGAGGGGACAAAAAATGACATAAAAGGTAGTCTTTTTCCAACCAAAGCACCAATCATTGAAGGTCCATTCAAGGGTATTTGGGGCAACAAAATTGGATCAAAATAACTGCATAAATCAACCAAAATTTGGTTGATATGAAAAGGAGGCCACATTAGTGTAGTTTAACTTTAGTTTTCTTTCTAGGTTTTCTGTTAGTTTTTCTACATTTTTTTTAGGTTTTCTATTTTCTCTTCTTCTTTCATAGTTCTAGAGTTCATTTTATTGAACTTTCTTTTTATTCTCAGTGTTCTTGTAGTTAGTTAAGTTAGTTAACACTGTAGCTTAGGTTTATTTGCATTTTCAATCCCTATACCTTGCTTGTGATGACATATTTAGCTTTAGTTTAATAATTTCAGTTTTCATTACTTTAAATTTGTTAAAGTTTGTTCCTTTTATGTTTCTTGCTTTCGATTTTCATGTTATATGCCTATTATTACATTTCCTTTAAGTTTTATTGCATAAAAATCCAAACTTTTACATTTTCTTTAAACTTCTCCTTAATGGCTTCTACATTATGCATTTTTATGTTCATTAGCTTTATTTTTAGTATGAGTAACTAAAATTTAAAGGGGGTTAGTTGATGGAGATGTGATGAGCTTATTTTTGGATGAATGACCAAACCGTAATAAATTGGATTGATATGAATGAACTTAAAAACTTAGGATTGACGACCTTAAGGAAATATCTAGGCAAGTGAGACCGAAATGAGATCTTATTGGGCATTAATTCATTAGTATCGGGTTAACCGGTGAGATTGAGAGATAATCCAGATTAATTTGTCTAACTTGGTAAAATTGAGACCGAGAGGTAAAATGGAGTCAGTTTAGGAGTTTAAGTGATTTGGATCCCTAATTCGAATATTAGTAAACCACACTTAGATCAATTAACCACCGTTTGTTAATTGTTTGTTATTTTTGTAATTTTGCACGTTTTGCAATTTAGTCATTGATAGTTTGCTCATAGATCATGTTAATTCCTCTTGACTTTTTGGTTTGTCGTAATATAAGTTTTTATAATTAGTTGGTTAGACTTTTTATTTTGCACTCTCGTTATTTAGAAATTGTTTAATCTCAGACTCTTTTAGATTCGGTCCTTGATCCTTGGAACACTCTAATGTTCCATTTTAACACTACAAATGTTATAACTAACCTATCACACTTGCAATAAACTGCGATAGTTATATTTGTATTAGTGTCGATTTCTCTCTCTCGTCGTTCGCGAGGGCAGTGAGAGAAATGGTCATTTGCTAAGATTGGTGAGTAGACTAGGATGAAAGGTCATATAGGTTAATGGCTCAGTATAGGTATGTGTTGGATCTAGTGCTCTAAGTATAGTATTTTTGTCTATGTATACATGTATTTTTTAAACAAACTGGTTTAATAAAATATTTATTGCTTACATTAATATTCTTTGTATATTGTCCTCAACAGCTTTTGCACGCAAAAGAAAATGAAAGTAAATATTAACTCACTAATTATAACGTTTAAATAATACTAAATAGTATTACATTGTTGGATCGTAATAAAGAAATATAACTTGTATTAGTAGATAATCTAAACATATACTTAGTTTAATCAGAAATGAGCAAACCAATTGAAAGACTAATATGTCGTCTATCAAATCCAATTTGAAATATGCTTTGTCTTGAGTATCAGAGTGGATGAATTTTAGAAGATAGAGACATAGATGTGACTGACTGGACTGGCAGTACATCAGACAAGACTTAAGTAAAATAGATCCTAGATTCATTTATGAATTTATTCACTCGTGATGTTCATAGTATAACATACTTTAACTTGAGTGGATGATGTACTATATAGGCATGACTCATGTACTTTGATATAAAAGTTTGAGTTTAAATAGATAAGGAATCGAAAGCTGGTGCGTTGGGTATATGACTTCTATTGTATATAGCATCATTCCACACTAGTGGAATTCATAGCCCAACTAAAGGGTAAAAGATATCCTCTCATTGGTATTACATGATAGATAAAAAGTAAAATTTGGTCATGGGTCATTTGTCTTTATGATAAATGACTTGATTACTATTTAATAGTAATTGTCTTTTTATGAAAAAGATGTAATGGTGACCGTGATATAAAATAGGATCATATTGGGAGAATAAATTTACCCCAAAGATATTAAGATAACTTATGAGGGTAACACAATTATGACAATGTCATTAGACAAGCACTTATTAAGTAGCTTTCGTAACGATATATAATTAGGGAGAGCTCAATCACGATACTATAGTGAAATGACTTTCCTACTGAAAGTAATTACATTGTTTCATAATGGTAATAGTTGCAATTTGTTATCTAAGAATAAATTATATTTTATGGGAATTAAGATATTTGTTTGTTTCTATTTAGAGAAATTACTTTCCTACTAAAAGTAATTACAATGTTTCTTCTCTTCTTTTTTTTTTTTTTGTGATTTGGTCCATGTTGCTCGAGCCCGCACTTGGAGCAAATTGGGGTACGAGGATAGCAAAGAAGGTCGTTTGGTTGAAAGCCATGGTTGACTTGATTCCGTCTTGCACAAAGCACAAATGCTATTTAATTAAAGTTTATTACTATAAATATCACAAAAAGCCTAATTTTAAAAATTTTAAATCTTTTGTTGTAATTGTAAAACCGCTTTCTTAATCAATTTTTCTAATAGTAGGATGGTTCAAGGGCTATAATAGTGAAGGGTTTGTGGAATGTTTTTATTTTGGTGGTGAGGGATGCATGAATTAAAGATTGTGGTGGTAATTAGGGGTGAGTAAAACTCGATTCGATTCGAAAAATTCGAAAAAATTGAATTTCGAATTATTCGAATCGAGTTAATCGAGTTAATCGAGTTAATTGAATCAACTCGAATTTTGAGTTTCAATTTCGAGTTGAATCGAGTTGAATTTTCAAATTGAATAATTGAATAATTGAATAAACCGAATATAAACTATATTTTTTATTTTTTAAAATTTAGGCTTTTACCCATTTCTCCAAGCCCATCAAGACTCAGCCAAAAATTTTTTCCTAAATCCTAAGTTCCTACCCAACCCAATTCCTCTTTCTCTCCCAAATTAAACCCTCAAATCAATTTTTAATTTTTTAAATTTTAAGATTTTATTTATTCACTTATTTATCTCAATTTTTATTGTATGATCATGTTTTAAAATTTAAAGAAAATTATTTTTAAAAAATTACATAAAATAAACAACACTAAAGTCATTTTTTAAAATTTAACTCGAACGAATATATTCGATTCGATTCGATTCAATTTCGTCTCATTCGACTCGATTCGAAAAATTTCAAATTAAGTTAGGATGATAAAATACGATTCGAAAACTCGATTAACTCGAAATTTTTTCGATTCGATTCGATTCGATTCGATCGAATGCTCACCCCTAGTGGTAATAATCGATAATTAGGGTGTTGTGCAAGTAACGGGTTGTGAGGGTCTCGGGCTATTAAATGAGTGACAATGATGGTTCTAAAGAGCCTTGGGGGGCGAAGAGTGCTTTTGCAAGGGTGAATGATGCTTAGTGGTGATGAGCTTAATAAATGTTGAATGCTGAGTGTATGGAAATGGTGTTAGCAGTCGAGCAAGGGTGACAGTAAGGTAATTAAGGGATCAATGATGGTAGTATTAATGGAGGAAACTAAGGTAGGTGCCAATGGTGTATTCAAGGAGGGTGAGATGTGTTGGTGAAAGGAGGTTATCAGTGGAATTGCCATGTTGGTTTTGAACTTGGTAAAATGACCAATTTGAGACATTACATAAATGTTGAAAGTTAAATTTTTAAGAATCAAACTAAATTGATATAATGTTTAAATGTTAAGAGTTAAATTTATTATTATAATAATTTTAGAATCACCACATCATCTTTTCATTACCTAATTAATGAAAATTAACAAAATTAGATAATTTTTTTTTATAATTGAGTGACAATAAAAATATAATTGGGTCACCTATCTAGTATAATTTTATTAATAATATTCTATCTCAAAATTATTAAATTGATAAAGTTGAAGTTGAAGGTTTCACATGAAACATTAAATATCAAAATCAAACGTGTAATCCTCTAACACGTAATAGTTTTCAACATTCAAATATACGAAACGCTGAATACTTTGACCAGTAATAGTTTTTGTTTCTATCCATTTTCTCCATAGTAGAATTAGCTACTTTTATTATGCGGATAAAGAATTAATCTATATATATATATATATATATATTAAAATAATTAAAATAATTAATATTATTGTTTTAATTGATTGATATGAGTATCGTTGTAATACGTAAGAACGTAAATTTCACATTATTCTTTTATTTATGAGTTGAAAATAAATTATAAATAATTTTAAGTATTACATAAAAATAAATATAATTAAAATTTATAATAAAATTATTTCATGTCCTTTTTACATTGATTAACTTAAAATAAATTCTTTATTTCTAAAACTATTTTAAAAATAAAATAATTTAAAATTTGCTCGTTTTTATAGAGAATATTTATTATACGCACACGGGAGACCCAACAGCTATTTAACTCCCACGCGCCAAAGCAAACGATCGAATTAATAACGGCTACAATAAATTTATATATATTTTTGCATGACGTAATAAATATAAAAAATAAGCTTCTTTTTTTAAAAAAAAGAAAGAGTGAGTAAATATATAAAATATAAATTGAAACGTCGTTGAAGAGGGGCAGGTAGCCGTTAAAAACGTGGGGCCCCAACACAGATCACCAAGACGGTGTTTGCGCGTCCCAAAAGCTTTTACTCTTTCTAAGCCAGCTGGTTTTTCTCAATCTTTTAGTTTTAAATAAAATAAAATGCTTCTTGTTGATTGGTTGCCAATCTGAGTTGAATTGGAATAAAGTATTTTCCCTAGTTTTAAATTTAAATGTGGGGAATCTTCCCTTTTTCACATTTTTATCATTTTCTCATCTTATTTGTGATCAAAGATGACAATTGGAAGAAGCCTATGTTATTCTTATCCATAAATATTCAATATTCTACTTTACGCATTTCATAAGAGAGGCAAAATTTAAATAATTTTTTAAGTGTTTAAAATTATAAAACTTTTTAATTAAACCTTAATTTTTTGTGTTTAAAAAATAACATGGGTTTGAATCGTGTAATTATTTTTATTAAAAAATTTTATCTGAATATCATATTTTCAGTTCAAATAAGATTACTCAAAGACAAACAGATGACAACTGATATGATTAAAGAAAATATTTTAGGGAAAAAGTATAATTTAATTTATTATTTTTTAGAAAAGTCAAAAGTGTAGTTTTTTTTTATATTTAACCAAAAACTTCACCCTTGAAAATTGGGTTAAATTAATTAAAAATTCGAATTTAAAAAAAAAAATTAAGAGAATAAGCTGATTTCTGTAGTATTTATTAGAATAGGCTAATTTTGGAGATAGAAGATAAAAACATGTCTAGCAGGGTATCGATGCTTCTAATTAGGCAGCGAAAACGAGTCCTGCTCGGGACGTTTTCCTGCACAGTCAATTAAAAACACGTCTTTCTCTCTCTCCAAAATTGACTTATTTCGATAAATATTATAGAAATCAGCCTATTCTCTCAATTTTTTTTAAATCTGGTGTTTTTATTTATTAATTAATTTAACCTAAAATTTATATTAATATTAATATGTTTTAGTGCAACCATTTCGAGTTTAATGACAAATTTTCAGGTTATTGTATATTAATATAACCAATGCTTGTGTCAAGTGGAAATAAATTTAATGTAATTTAAGATTTTGAGTTTAATTTTTTTAAAAATGTTTAGAATTTTTTTTTACATTTTAGATCAAAAGCAGCTTGACTCTATATAAAATCGAATTATTAAATATCGAAGATTTTATCCTTAAAAAGAAACACATTTAACAATTAATTTTAGTTCGTTTAACCCGTGAAGGTATTTTTAGGGGTGTTCAAACAGTTAATCATTTGTTTAATCTAATCGAAATTTTTTCAAAAAAAAATTCACCGAACCAAAATATTTCGATTAATTCATTGATTACGAAATTAACGAAAATTATAATATTTTTGGTTAAAATAAGTATAAAACATATAAAATGATAATGTTCATTTGACCAAATTAATCAATTAAAATTACATATAATTTGTATTATTAATTATTAAGTTCGGTTAATTCAATTAATTATTCGATTTTGAATTAAATTACCCGATAATAAAACTTTCAAAAAAATTATTAATCGATTTTCGATCGAATACCGATCGATTAATCGAATTAAATTGATTGGATGGAGTAATTGGATATTAATAGAAATTTCAACACTCTGGGCCTTTTCATCTACAAACAAAATTAAATCCTTATAATCGTGCTTAAATTGTAAAGATTTGACAAGTTGAGAAAAATACACCAGTTGTCACCATCTTGATTCTGTCATATTCTAATTAACTATCCAATGCCATGACATCCTGGCATGTTCAGTGATCATGGATTTCTAAGATTATCCGCAAATACCAATTTCATCCTTTAAAATTTGTCCAAATCTTGGATTAAGTAATTTTGTTTGCTTTTTAACTTCAATTCCACCTAAAGTAATTCCATTCAATGCTTCTTCATTTGGGAGTACGTGAGAAGCCCATCCCACCCATAATCTTTACATACCTATGGCTGTGGTACAATTTTCTATGCGTTTCGAATTTTTATTTTTGTTTTTAAGATTTTAAAATATACTTATTAAATTCAGATCTTAAGTGAGTTTTTCTAAAGATTTTAAATTTTCATGTAAATAAATTTAATAAAATAAATTTTACGAGGCTAACAATTGAATTTGAGTTTTAAATTTAAAAATAAATAGATTAAATTTTTAAAATAAAAAATTAAATTTTAAAATTTAAATATATAAAAGGTATTATGAATATAAGGAGAAAACATTTAAAATAAGAAGAAAAGATCACTCTAGAACTGAGTGCTTTACATTTTTTATTATAATATATATATATATATATATATGTATATTTTAATTATTGAATAATAAAATATTAAAAGTAAAAGTAAAAAAATATGCATAAATTTGTTGCTTAAGTCATATTTTTATATTTACTTTTGTTGGGTATGTAATATTAGTAATAACTAAACTCAATTTAAAATGATAAATCCTCTATAATCGAGTAAATGACTAATATATACCAATTTTTAAAAAAAATCACGGAAATGGCCGAAAATTTAATTATTTACGGAAAAGGGTCATTTCCTTCCAAAACACGTCTAAATCGGTAGCGTTTTGAGGAGATCGTGAGAGGAAAACGCGTCCACGAGAGAGCGTTTTCTGCCACATCAGCAAAAAACGCTTTCTTGAGAGCGCGCTTTGCTAATGTGGCAAAAACACTCCCCCAAAGACGCATTCTAGCCTGTGTTTTTTTTAAAAAAAAACTATTCTCGAATTTTTTAAAAATTTACGAGAATAAACCTTTATAAAGGCTCAAAGTAATAATACTATTTTTTTAAGGTGTTATCAATTAATAAGAAAATATAACTTACAAAGAAAATCTTTATATAGACCTAAAGTCTCATTTCCTTATTTTATTGAACAATGTGAGATATGAGATATGTCTATATATAGACTCATGAACAGTTTTGCAGCTTGTTCCTAAACAATGTGGGATTCTTTCCTCTTTTAACTAACAACATGAGATTAAAGACTACACTATAAATCTCTAGTTGATAATATATTTCAATCTGAACAATTGCTGCATGCCCTCATTTTTGCTTTTATTTTATCATGGTTTAAAGCAGTAACACAAACAGTTTCTCACTCCATCATCTTCTATCAATTTCCTAAGTTGAAAAGATTTTCAAGCAAGACGATATACTAAGAGCTTAGAAATGTGAAATCTTTGGCTAAAGTAGGAGAAGATGACCTGTTTTCCCCTTTTTTAATATTTTAATTTTCTCTTTGTGACTAAAATTGATAAGCACAAAATTAAAAATATTTCTTAGTATAAACATACCATCTTGAATGTTTATTATATTATTAATTTTATATTTTTAAATATATATTTTTATTATGATAAAGATTTATCACATTTTTAAATAAAAATTATATTTTTATTAAAATTTTGTTTAATTAAATTTATTAAATGAATTTAGATTTTGTCAATAAAAACTTTATTGAATGAATTAATATCATAATACATAAAACTTATAAATTAGAATTTAGATTTTGTCAAAATATTAAATGAATTAATATCATAATACATAAAGCGATTAAAATTTATATTGAATTATCTTATATTTAAAGTATTATTTTTATTAACTACATAAGAATTACATTATTTTAGTTTTAAATATCATATGTTATATAATTTTATTTTGTATATAGTATATTTATATAATATAAGCTAATATATTATATTATGTATATATTATCTATGAATTAATATAGTTATATTTATTATTAAAAATATAAAAATAAGAGTAGGAAGTATTAATTTACAATATGTCAAAATTCTTGTCCTATAAAAATACTTTAAAATTATTAAGAATTATTTTATTATTATAATATTTTGAATATCAAATTAATTGATATATTTTAATTATGTTTACTAATTAATATTTTAAATAATGTTACTTTGCATTAGTTACTTTGCATTTCATCTAATGTTGTTAGTTAAAGAGGAAGGAATCCTACATTATTTAGGAATAAAGCTAAAGCATTCATGAGTCTATATATGCATATCTCATATCTCATATCGCTTCGATAAAAGCAAGAGAAATGAGACTTTGGATCTATATAAATATTTTTTTGTAAGTTATATTTCCATATTAATTGATGATATCTTAAAAAATGGTGTTGTCACTTAGAGCCTTTATAAAGATTTATTCTTGTAAATTATTAAAAAATTTGAGAATAATTTTAAAAAAAACACGGGCCAAAACGTGTTATTGGGGGAGCGTTTTTGCCACATCAGCAAAGCGCGCCCTTAAGGAAGCGTTTTTTTACTGATGTGGCAAAAAATACTCTTTCGTGGACGCATTTTTCTGCTGTATCTCCTGAAAACGCGTTGATGTAAACGTGTTTTGGAGAGAAATAATCTTTTTTCGTAAATAATTAAATTTTTTACCCATTTTCGTAATTTTTTTAATTTTAATATATTTTAATAAATTGCCCTCTACAATCGGCTTTTATTCCTCTCTTTCTCCTTTTAGAAACCTTTGTATTGTATCCCTTGAGGTCGTCGGTGTGATCGACCTGAAGCAGATCATCATTCCGTCTTCTCTTTGATTTTTCTTTTCTTTCTTTTGCTTCCGGCAGAATAATGTCTGAAACTTGCCTCCTCTCTTTCTTCGACCACCTTGCAAGGGTTCCTTTCCTTTTCCACTCGTAACATCAAGATTAGCCACCCTATCCCTCTGTTTGTTTGTTTGGATTGCTATCTCTTCGGTTCTTTGTTGATTGGAGCTCGACGGAGCTCAGGATTCGACACACTAGCCTATTCGACTGGTGGTTGAAGCCGCTTTGATGGCCACGGGTTCTTCCTTCATTGTCGGTTCCGTTCTGCTCCTTAGAGATTGATGGTGATTTTTTTTGGGGTTGTCACAGCATGGTCTCTCTTCAAGGGTGTTACATGCTAACGAGAAGTACATCTGTTGCCTTTGCCTTCAGCTACTCCGACGTTCCTTGGCGCTCTCTCCAATGATGGCAACAATAGTGTTCTACAGGCTATGGTTGGGTTTCTCTGGCCCATTTCAAGCCCATGGGCTTTGGTTTTTTTTATTTTACATGATCTATTTCTTAATGAAAAATAGATGTTTGCTATAAGATAAATGTAAACTTTGGGTGTTGGCATAATCAGTTTACGTCATTGACCATTTTAACTCTATGTTAGTTATATAAGAGATATATGCAAACAATAAAGATCAAATACAGAAAAAAAGAAAAAGAAAAAAGAGCTTGCTATGGAACTTAGTTTAAGGACAAAAAGCTAAATGAGAACCAAAGTATACATCATTTATATGTTGGGATCTAATGCCTTTTACTATAGTGTTTCGTCGTAATGTATTTGACAGATTTGTTTAATAAAATTTCATTATTCATGTTAATATCATTTGTATTTATCTTCAATCGTTTTTGTACGCAAAACAAAATGAAAAAATAAATGAACTCACTGATTACCTAACGATTAACTAATATTAAGTTGTATCATGAGGTCGAATCACGATATGAGAAGACAATTTATATTAGTAAGTAATCTAAATGGTTCACAATTTATTCAAAATTGAACAAATTGATTTAAAAAACTATTATGCTATTCATCAAGTCTGATTAAGGAGATACATTGTTTTAGGTATTGTAACAGATGACTCCTAAAAGATAAATATATAAATGTGATTGACTGGATTGATAGTATATCAAATAGGATCCAAATAGAATAAATCCTTAATTTGTATATGGATTTATTTGCTTAAAACTCACATAGTATGACTTACCTCAATCTTAAGTAGGTGATGAATTATGTGTGTGACTCGTATACTTTGATGTCTTGAAAGTCGAGTCCAATTAGTAATAGAGCCAAAAGCTAGTACGTTGAATATATGACTTCTGCATGGCATAACTTCACTTGCAATGGTGGAATTCATAGCCTAATAAAGGATAAATGATATTATCTCATTGGCATATTACATGATAGATGGAAAAGATGTGGTCACGGGTTATTGTCAAGGACAAATGATTTTATTACTAATTGTTAGTAATTAAACTTTTTCATAAAACAGATTGAGTGAACAAATTCAAGCCAAAAAAATTAAGGATAACCTATGAGGATAACACACATTTGACAACGATATTGAACATGCACTTGATAAGTAGCTTTTATAATGGTATATAATATGGAGAGTTTAGTCGTAGTACTTTAGTGGAATGATTCCATTACTAAATAATGTTGTAATTAATAGATGAAGAGTCAGAACTTAATTACAAAATATTTAAGTCGTAATTATATATGTCAAATTGGTTTCTCTGCTAGCTCGGTACTAAAGGTGTTCATGGGTTGGGCTAGACTAAATTCAAGTCGAGCCTATGTATGATACAAACACATTTCAAGCTTGTCCAATCCCGAACCAGCATAAAATATGGACCTAAACATTTGTCCAAGCCTATCTATATTTGTAAATAGCTAATCCAAAGCTCTTTTAGGCCGACCATATTTTAAAAAATAAAAATATATATTTATATTATTTTTAATTTAATATTTAATAATTTTATACATATTTATTTAGTAAAATTTTTACTGTTTACATCATAATAGTATAACTATTATATGCTACTATAGATTTAATTTTTAACTGTTATAAATTACATAATATATAAATATAACATAATATAAGATATTATTAATTTAAAAATGGGTTGGGTCGGGCTTTGAATGTCCAAACCTGAGCCTGACTCATATTGTAAATGGGTCTATTTTTTTTTTACCCAAGCCCCTTTTTTAAGCTTAAATTTTTTACTTAAACCCTTCCAAATTTTAGGAGGGCCTTTGGGTTTAGGCGAGTAGTGTGGCCCATGGATAGGCAATTCAACACATGGACAAGTCTACACAATACATCCTTAATGTTTTGCATTTTGAATCAATGAGATTAAAACATGAAAATGATGAATTAAGGGAAATATGTCGCATATATCATCATCGGTAATAAATATGATTACTTGTTATGAATAATATATGTCTTAAAAATTAAATTAATTTTTTCAAATAATTATTTAATTATTTGTAATTGAATAATTAAAGTTCGCAATTAAAATTGAATTAATTAATCATTCTAATTAATAAGTTAATTAAACTTATTTACTCTTAGATTCTAAAAATATCCTAACAAATATTTGTTGAGCTTCACGTGTTATTAATAAGTTAATGCAGTTTTTGATGGTCCCGAAAGGTGTGGTGTGTGTGATGACATCGAAATAATGGTGTGATAGTTTATTTGGGGTTCTTCAGATGACAAGAGGAAGATGGCTTTAGTGGGTTGGGAAGACATATGCCAACCTAGGTCGCGTGGAGGTTTTGGGATTTGATACCTCGATGAACAGAATGCTAACTTTATGATGAAGCTTGGATTTCATTTTGTCACCAAAACTGAAGCTTTATGAGTTCGCGTACTTAGGGCAAAGTATGGGGTTACTAAAAATTTACCTGAATGTATTTCACGAAGCAGAAGCCCTTTCTTGTGGAAATCCATCTTTAAGGTATGGCCTTTGCTTTTTGATAATTTGATATGGTCAGTGGGTAATGGTAATAATGTGCGTTGTTGGGAGGACGCTTAGGTTCTGAATTTGGGACGATTAAAAAAACTTGTTCCTGCCATGCGAATGTGAATTCAAAACTCAAGCTCAGCGAGATGGTCATGGAGAATGGTACATGGAATCTTGATTTTTTTTTCAAATATGGTTGACAGAAGATACTATTCAACACATTGCTAGTGTTCCACCACCAATGACTTCTGCAGGCCCAGACTCAATCTCTAGGTCTCGTTCGTGTGCTGGAACTTGAAAGAGGACTTGTGGAATATTGCATTGAAATATCCAGGACCCTAATGAGTAAGGCATTTCATTTGGATTATTCTCAAACGGAAATTGCTAACAAAAGCTGAGAGAGTCCGACGAAGGATTAGCTATGATGAGTCATGTTCCCTTTGTGGACATAGATGTGAGGATGCTTTACATGTGTTACAAAACTATCAAATTGCGAAAGATGTTTGGCTACAAGTTATCCCCTCAAACTTACAGAATGCTTTTTTCTCTAGTAATCTAATAGAATGGTTGAATTCAAACTTGAAGGACCATGCTTGTCGGAATGTGAGAGATCCAGATTGAGCTTGCCTTTTTGGTTTAATTGTGTGGCACATTTGGAAAAATACAAACCTCTACATGTTTCAAGGTATCTCGATGAGTCTGAATGACATCATTAAAGTTTCATATGGCTCGGCAAATCAATTCATCTTAAATGCACAGAGATATGTCGATAGAGGAATCTTTATCCCTCTACACACTAATAAACCTAGGTATGTGTCTCTATCTCAACACGGATGGTGTTGTCCAAACAAATACTGGTTTATATGCTACGGAGGCGTGATTCAGGATGGAATGAGGAAGTGGATACTGGGTTACAATAGGTTCTTGGGGAAATGCTGTGTTTTTGTTGCTAAATTGTGGGGCATATTAGATGGTTTGACCCTGCTTCAAAAGCAAGGCTACGATCGGATAATCATCCAGTCAAATAATCTTGAAGTGGTTAAAGCTATTTGCAATAGGAAGTTAATAGGATCAAGTATTTTACTGGTAAAGTGAATTTAACAAATCTGATCACATTAAGGCAAGTGACTCATGCGGTACACTCCTAAAGAGTATAATCAGGCAACAGATCTTTTAGCAAAACTAGTTTTCACAAATGAGGAAGAACTATCTCTTTTTGACATTTCACCTTTAGAGATTCAAAAAAATTTACAAAACGATAGAAAAAGGGGAATTTTTCCCCGAATATCCCTTTGTAATCTCACTGTTTTAGTATGTTTTTCTACACCAAAAACAATAATTACCAATAGTTTTAGCTCAGCTAAGTAGTAGGCTTTAGGCTATAAGTAAGGACTGTTGTACCATATGAAAATAATGAAACCATTTGTTAATTACTTTTATCACATCTCTTTTCTTTTTTCTTTTGTAGAAGAAAAATATTAGACTAAAACAAAATTGGTCTAATTTTCGTCGATTACATTAGATATTACGTGATAAATATCAATTTCTAATAAACATCGCACATAAATTAGAGGTTCATCAATGATGATCAATTAGTTTAAGTTTCTCGATATTTCCTTTGTATCTTTTATTGTTTTTGGTCATAGTAACCACAAATCTTGTTGCAATTTTTCCTCTATTAAATTGTTTAATTATTATTTATTTAGTCCTAATTTAGATTAAATATTTACATTTACATTTAATTATTATAATAAAGACCATGAATTTGGTTTTCGCACTTAGGCCTCTTTAGATGGGCAGTGCATTTACTCTTGATTAGTATAAAAATAATAATGACGATAAGATTAAATACTGTAACGATACTATAGTGTGAGATCAAAAATAAAAAAAAAGCTAAATGTACTACTCTAAAAATAAATGCTCATCTAAAAGGATCCTTAGTTGGGGCCACACTAATATGAAAAATAGAGACCTCAAACGCCACTATCTTGATGGACCAAGAGAAAAAAGTGTCACTATATTTATTCTCTTCGGTATGCCCAGTAGAAAGCCTAATAGCATTTATGTTGTATAAATGTTTGATTAAGTCGGTATTACTTCTTAATTGATTCTCAATTTAATTGCGAAATGATCAATAATTTATTAATTTTATTTAAATTCGTCATATTTTGATATATTTTTAACATCATTAGAATGTAATAATATAGCACGATAATCAATAGTATGACAAATGTGAATAACATAATATGATTTTTTTATAATTTTAAAAAATTCTCTCAGTATTTTAAGATTTTTATTTTTTCATTTTCTAAATAATTTCTTTCTTAAAAGAAAATTCCTTTTATCTTTAATAAAACCATCGAATTTGATTCATTTTACTCATATCTCTTCTCTTAATTCCTCTTTTTATGCACTAAATAGACCATTCATTTGTTTATATTCTTTCTTTGTTTTCGCTTCAATAATTGCGGGGTTTGCTTGTAAAGTTTTTTTTTAATGATTTTAGTTGATTTTTTATTATCAATTTTTGAGTTTTGGGATAAATATTTAAGAAAATATTTTAGTTTTTACAACTCATATATTTTATTATTATGTCGTATATATATTTTAATTCCTTGAGTTTTTTTATTTTTGACTTTTTTTATGTAAATGTAAATAAAACAATCAGAATTAAACTACCATTATTTTAAGCACTACAAAACCATCAAAATTTTTATGTAATTTCCTAATAACAAGTAACTAGTTTTTTTATGCTCCGTAACACAACATTATCAAAATCTATTTTGCCCTTCACACAGATAAGATCCAAAGCCGCTAAATTATCTATTTTCAATATCAACTGCCTCATCTTCATATTCTTTATTAACATCAATCCATCATAGATACCCCATAATTTAATCTCAATATTACTATATATCGTGCAAAACTAAATTGTCAGACATCATTCTCATCTTGGATAGAGCCTTCAGCTGCTTCATAACCCCTCTTAAGCTATCGCGCACCATCTGTATTCACTTTAGTCCATCCTCATTTAAGATGCTGCTGCCATGTCATCTCCTTTTCTCTGTTATCCGACTCATCTGTATTATATACTTGGCTTTTAACCAATAAAATAGTTCCTTTTGTCTATATAGTCCTTCTCACAAGGCTACAACCAAAAATTTTGGTAACTCCAAATCCAAAGGCAAGGTTTATTTGTTATTGGAATATATGGCAAAGGTGCTGCCATCATTGTGTTTGGCATGGTTTGTCATCGTTAAAATCATAATCATAGCATCACCACCTCTCTTAATTATTGTTCAGCCCTTTGTTATTTTGGTTGTGAAAAATGCTTTTCAAAATTGTAGTGAAAAAAAATAAATTTTAAAAATTGTTTTAAAAAAAGTTTAATAGTGGGGCAAAATATCTAAATATACCAAAAAAACTTTATTTACGGAAAAAGACTAGTTTTTTAAAATTTATGAAAATGGTCATTTCCCCATAAAACGCGTTCACGTTAGCGCGTTTTGTGGAGATGCAGCAGAAAAGCGCGCCCTTGGGGGAGCACTTTTGTCACATCAGCAAAGCGCATCCCCGTCAGCGCTCTTTATACTGATGTGGCAAAAGCGCTCCCCCAAAGGCGCCCTTTCCTGCTGCATCCCCACAAAACAACTTCTTAATTTATTAAATATATTAAAATTAAATTACAAAAATAAAAATAAAAACAACTTTTAATTTATTAAATATATTAAAACTAAATTATAAAAATAAAAATAAAAAACAACTTCTTTCTTATTTTATTAAATATATTAAAACTAAATTACAAAAATAAAAATAAAAACAACTTTTTAATTTATTAAATATATTAAAACTAAATTACAAAAATAAAAATAAAAACAACTTTTAATTTATTAAATATATTTAAACTAAATTACAAAAATAAAAATAAAAACAACTTCTTATTTTATTAAATATATTTAAACTAAATTAAAAAATAAAAATAAAAAACAACTTTTTAATTTATTAAATATATTAAAATTAAATTACAAAAATAAAAATAAAAACAACTTTTAATTTATTAAATATATTAAAATTAAATTACAAAAAAAAAAAAAAACAACTTCTTATTTTATTAAATATATTAAAACTAAATTACAAAAATAAAAATAAAAAACAACTTTTTAATTTATTCAATATATTAAAACTAAATTACAAAAATAAAAAATAAAAACAACTTATTTTAGTATATTACATATAATAAAATTAAATTACAATAAAAAATTAAACAACTTCTATTTTATTAAATATATTAAATTAAATTATAAAAAATAAATTAAACAACTATTATTTTATTAAATATATTAAAACTAAATTAAAATAAAAAAAAAATGATTTTTATTTTATTAAAAATTAAAATTAAATTACATATACAAAATAAACAACTTCTATTTTATTGAAAATATTAAAATTAAATTACAAACACAAATAAAAACAACTTATATTTTATTAAAAATAAAAAATTTATTACAATTAAACAATAAAAAGCCCGTCCGAATCAATGTTGATGCTTGGTTGAATCGATCCACAGGGGTGGTCTGTGATTCTGTCTTGGATTCCTCCTTCTTCTAGCTTCGTGTGGGTTGTGAAACCTCGGGCGGGGATTCTGGTTATTCCGGCAGTGGGTTTGGTTGTGGGTGTTGGGAGGATGACCCACCTTGATAAAATAACGACTGCAGAGGTGTTTACAATACCACGACGGGGGTGTCTGAATCCCGTACGGTGAATGAGACTGGTAAAAAGAAGTGCTCCCCAATGGCGCCTCCTGTGATCCCTCACGCGAACGGCGGCCTCAAGATCGGCTGGCCAGTCGGAGTAGTCGGGAACGGACTCGAATCGGGCCATGCATTCCAACCTGGGATGGGACTGGAAAAAGGAAACATATATGGGTTAGGATACATATAAGGCTAGGGTATACACCTGGCATAAAGGCCAAAGGCTGTGATGTCGGTGTCGTCGGCTGAAGTGATGGGCCTGGTGATTGTGTCAGCACTATTGATGGCCCGTCTCATCACCCCTTCTCCTTGGATTTAAAGGGCCCCATCGTTCTCTTTGTTCACGAAGTTGTCGTCGCCTCTCTTCTTCGACAACAAATACGGCTTACCATGGATTCTAAACCATGGCATGTATTCCGGCACGCACGCTAACTTCGAGAACGACGATCGGTTCCTGGATAGGTAAATAGTCATACCGATTCTCCCACATCTCGATATGTGCTGACCAAAATCTTGGCCAATCCATGTGCAACTGTCGTAAGTCGACTTTAAACTCATCATCGAGCAACTCAAGTGGCACGGGAATTGGTTGTCAGAATCCAAATTGTCGCAGAACCCAATTTGACTGGTGCATCTCCACTGTCGCATAGTTGATCAATGGGACCCTCACATGCCAAATGTTTTGATTTTGCAAGAACTCCTCGAAATTCTTGCTCAATTGTCGGATCCTCGTACGGTGTCCATTAAAACTATATTAACATGACCAAAATATTAGTTATATACATAATACTAAACACTAAGTACGAAATACTAAATTATACATACGAAATTCGAAACTTACTTGTGATTCCGACCATTGGTCCAATAGAAGCTGTATATTTTCAAGCGAGGTAGGTATTTCAACATAACTCGCCAAATGGTTCCACCTAATTAAATAAATTTTTAGCATACAATTATATTTTAAATCTATGTAATAATTGTAAAATATAACATTAAATTTACCTCGTTATCAGTGGGAATAAATATGGGTGGTCGAGTCGAGGACGTAAAAATGAAAATCGAAACCATGCCCATGATTGCAGTAGTGATAGGTAACCTCCAATTTTCTCTTTACTCGGTCGCGTCATCCCGCACATCTCCCGATACAACTTTGATAGCACGGTAGATCCCAACTCAATTCACCGGATGCTCTAAAATCAACAAGTTTCAGCAGCCATCTCAAGTGTACGAGGTTTCTAGAAGGTCCGGCATCACATAGCCTCCAATTATCTCAAGAATGTATGCTCAAGCATACCGTATTCTTTCTATTTCGATCGAACCATCATTCGACTCCGGGAATGTGTCTCGTAACCAGGCCATCTCGATCCGACCTCCATGAATGTTATCCGAATGGCACCCAGAAGCTCGTAGTATACGGCCATCCAATCACTAGAAGTTGCGGACCCGGTGACTACCGACCCTTCCACCGGCAATCCCAATTGCAACTGCACATCTTCCAGAGTGATGGTACACTCTCCGCATGGAAGGTGAAAAGTGTGCGTCTTGAATCTCCACCTCTCTATCAACACACTGATCAAGTTTGGCTCCAACTTGAACCCTAGGCCTATCGTGGCCACGTGCCAAAAACCCACTTCCGGCAGGTAATTCTAGATCAACGGCGATGGGGGACCATGCATATTGCGAATATAGCATTGCAACACCCGATCTATAGACTGTTTAAAAAATTATAAAATAAAAATTAATTAAAATTGCATAAACCTAAAAAATATTAAATAGTATTGAAAAATTAAAATTAAAACTCACCATTTGCATTTGATCGACGGAGATGTGCTTGTTGCCTAGACGAATTAATTTCCCGACCATTGGTAATACGATCGAAAATTTAAAAATTTTCCAAAAAAATATATTAAAAAAATTAAAAAGGACTTTTTTGTAAATATTAAAGGACTATTTTGAAATTTGAGAAGAACTTTCAAGGACTTAAAGAGGAATTTGAGAGAAAGTTGAGAGAAGTTGAGTAAGGACTAAAGTGTGAAAAAAATAAAAGGGTTGGGGGTTTTTATAGGGAATTTTTTGACCGTTGCAGAGTTAAAGTGCGTCATTGGGGGAGTGCTTTTGCCACATCAGCAAAGCGCATCCCCGTCAGCGCGCTTTTTGCTGATGTGACAAAAGCGCTCCCCCAAAGGCATGCTTTCCTGCTGCATCCTCACAAAACGCACTGACGTGGACGCGTTTTGTGGGAAAATGACAATTTTTGTAAATTTTAAAAAATCGGTCCTTTTCCGTAAATAAAGTTTTTTTTTGTTTAGTTGGGTATTTTGCCCTTAATAATGCTTATTTTTATTGTTAAAAAGTAGTTTTTGAAAGACGTGATATTATAAAGTAGAAGATTTAATGTGAGTTTAGATGAACAGTGCGTTTATCTGCGATTATTGTAAAATAGCGATGGCGATGAGATACTGTAACGATTATGTAATATGAGACAAAAAATAAATTAAACGAACCGTATCGTTCCGCACCCCACCATCCATCTAACTCCACCCTTAATGAAGGATAAGAAAGATAATTTCATTAAAAAGTACATTTTTGAATTAAAAATTTTATTTAAAATAAAGATTTAATTTAAAAATTACTTATTAATTATCATTTTATTTGAAATTAAGGTTTCTGTTCGAAAAATACTTTCCATAAACAAAGCCTAAATATGATAAAAGGAAAATCTCCAACTTTACAGGTTTATTTCGTATTGCTTTTCTGTATTAAAATTTTCGGAGTTCAGGTAAACTCTATTCATCCTGCCTTGATATATTGATTAAAATATCCCTTTTTATAATTATTTTTTATGCTTTTAATTTTATAAGAATTAATATATTATAAAACATTATTTAAAATTTTAAAACATGATCAACAATAGATCTGATCATGAGTTGGGCCACCCGCCTGGACCTAAAGGCTCGCTTGAAAAATGGGAAAGTTTAAGGCTTTGAGCAAAAAATATTTATTCAAAAAATAAACTTAAATAATAAAAAATAAGGCATGTTTTCTAAATGAATTGGACCTCGAGCAAGATTTTTTTGCCTGGACCCAACTCGAATTTGACAAAAAAAATCTGTTGTAATTTGCTGTTGTTTTGTTACTGTTATGTTGTTGTTTTGCTACTATTTCATTATTATATTACTACTATTTTATTGTCATTGTTAGGTAATTTACTTATTAAGTTACAACTATATTAGTGTTATTTAAGTATAGAGACTTCTTTTTTATATATATTTTCAATTTTTTAAAAATATTTATTTTAATATTTTAATCTATTTGATGTATTATATTTTAAATTTATTTTATTTAAAAAATTAATATGTGTAAGTCAAGTCAAGATTAGACAAAATTTTAAATTTATTTTTCAAGTGAGATCGAATCTAAAAAACGGACCAAATTTTTTATATTAATCCGATTCAAACTCATCCCGACCTAATTTTAATATCCAATTTTCATCCATAATTTACGTAATACGTAAACATAAAATGATTGTGATTCATGCTTGTTCTACTTGCTTCTACATTATACGGAATGAGCAATGAAGGAAGTAAAAGTAGATTTTGGGAAAATGCAATTTTTTTATTTTTCTTATTTTAGGAAAAGGGAATCCGAATACTCAGATTTTGAAGATGATGATGCACCCACTGCTGATGCTGGAATTGTTATAAATTACCACATTAATGCCTTCATATTATTCATTCACTCCTTTTGATTATGCCTTCAATTAAAATTTAATTTTTAAAGAATCATTTTATTGTGAGAATTGAGAGGCTTGGCAATGAAGATAGATTGGATATGGAAGGAATTAGGTTCCCTTTTTAATGCAAATCTCACCTATTACCCTCATTCTTTTTTTTAGCCCTTATCATTTATATATTTATATATATATATATATATATATATATATTAGTTTAACTCTTTTTTTAAGTTAAATTTGATTTTTAATTTTAAATAATAATAAATTTGACTATCAACTTTTAAAAAAATTCAAATTATTTTTTAGCTAAAATGTTAAATTTTTAACACAACAACATGATAATCCATGAATACTTTATTTTATATTTTTTTACGCTTTTTATTATTTTTATAAATTTTAAATTATTTTTAACGTGACATATAAAATAAATAGTACCATGTTAATATAAAATACGTGTGGATTGATATGCCAACGTTATTAAAAATTAATGTTTTAACTAACATTTTTGTTAAAAAAGTTATTTGCCTCTTTTTAAAAAATTAATAATTAAAATTTAACTTTAAAAATATCAATTTAACAAAAAGATGTAAACATTAATGGCTAACTTTATTAGTATGCAATAAAAAAGAAGAAGAAAGTTTTGTCTGCTCTATTGATATTTATTTTATTTTAATATTTATATATATTTAATTATATGAGCAAGATTAGTGTCAAACCAAATTACAAAATATTTTTATTTAAATCTAATTCAATTCAAATTAAAATTGTAAAATTAGATAAATAATTTGAGTAATGAATGATAATAAATTTCTTTAAATGAAAATACAAGATAATATAGATTTAGAGCATATTGTAAATTAACGGTTAAGGTATGTCCTTAGAGAAGAAAATAAAGTTGTAGATTTATTGGTAAAGATGACTTCTATTCAAATTTTTGACGAAATTCTGATGAAGCTTATAATTAGATTTCAAAGTTTAATATAATCATGTAATAGTATCGTCTGCTTAATTTTTTGACGTAAATATTTATTTTATCTAAAAAAAATTCCAAAAAATGGGATTCTCTTAGCCCATCATCAAGCTTAGAATGTCAAAATAAAGCTTCTCTAGTGGACAAGAGAATATAAACAACTCAAAGTGATCTTTCTATATATATTGATAAAGGATCTCTTAAAGAGTGGCACTCAAAGTTTTTAGATTTCCATTTCATTTGTAAATTCTGCTATGAATTGCGAATTTAATTCCTGTATTTTAATTTAGTATTTTTTATTTTTAAATTTAAATTTTTAATTATAATAATAAATTTGTTAAGTTATATTCTTCTATTTCAAAATTTTATATATTATCACATGTGTAATATTATGTTAGTTTACTATTTTCATGTCATATTTATATTAAAAAATTATTTTATTTTAGTTAATGAATTTAATGACTATCATTGAAATAAGGGCTAAAATTTTAGAATTCAAAATTATATATACTAAAAATAATCAAATCGAAAAATAAAGATTAAATCCATAATTTACAAAACTAATAACAAAATTCAACTTAATGAATTTATTTATTATTGTTTTAGTCAAAACTAAAATTGATCAATTTAAAAAAATATGCATATAATATATGAATTAATAACAAATTTTGATTTTTTTACTTCTAAAAACTATTATAATTATGGAATGATACTCAATAACCTATTAATAAAATTTTAAGTTCCACAAATAAAATCAAGAATTTACAAATATTTTATAAAAATAAAATAAAAATTTAAAAATACATATAATAATTTTTCAAACTACTTACACAATAAAAAATCCTGATAATCTATCAAATACCAATACTATAATTATTACTATTTGATATGACAAAGATAAGTTTACATATTCTTTTGAGGAATGGGAAAGGAAATAATTATAACCAAAAAGAAAAAATGTTTAATTTTGGGTCCAATCAACTGTTATTTTTCCTTTATAACGAGTAGCTAAATAAAAAATTGAAGTAAATTTAGATGAGCGGTATGTTTATTTATAGTTAATATAAAAATAATAATAAGGTGAAATTAAATAGTATAACGTAAAATGAAAAATAAATTAAACGCATCGCATCATATTTCACTGTCCATTTAAACCCACATTAAAATTATCTCTTAATTTAGCAGAAAATTAAGCATTTGGTGAGAGGAGATAATGGTAATATGATTGAAGTGGAAATGGCTTCCTCCTTCTAAAGATTAAGTCTCCATCACTATTAACTGTAAAGTCAAAACAGTTTGACCAAAGTCAAATAAGAAAGAGTACTCATGTTTCTGACTATATAATGAACATGCATCATTTCTTTGATACGAGCATGGACCATTTTTTTTTACATAATATTTAAAATTATTTATAATTTATTTTTAGTTCATAAATAAGAAAATAATACATTTTAACATATCTGAATCCATATCAATCGATTAAGCTTTACTTCTTAATTTTATAAAAGAAATGGCAATTATCCCCCTAAGTACTACAAGCTTTCACACAAATCTCTAACTTGGAGAAAGAGGAGATTGAGAGATTATTATTGTTTGATTCACTTTGGCTATATAAACATGACTTTTGTATTAAGAGAGCTGCACAGAAAACAAGAAACCTTGTAACTTACTGGATTAACCTTTTCCATATTGGTTTAATATTCAAATTCACCACCAAATTTCGTCTGTGGAGAAAAGAAGTAAATTATGACAGACTTTCAAGGGCTCAATGCAATGGTGATAAAATGATTTTTTAATTCAAACTTCAGTTAAAAGACAAGAATAATATTTAAATTTAAAAAGACTAATAGTTATTTATTTTTTGTTTTTGTCATAATACCTTGAAAATGGATGTTAACATTTGTTGACCTGATAAATTACGTGTATATCATAATAATAATTAATTATAAATTTTAAAAATTTAAAAATTAAAATATTATTATCATTTTATTATTATAATTTTATATTCTTAATTTTTTTCTTTTAAATAATTTTTGAGAATTTTATATTTTTAAATTTAATTAATTATTGACATGATATACACATCAACAAAATTAATATATATATTTTTATTTTAGAATAATTTGACAAATAATACAAATTTAAGCATTAAAAAATAAAAAGTTAAAAATATCATTTTTATATAAAATTAAAAGGTCAAATAAACCTATAAATAACATCTTGAATTCAAAAGATGAATTTAAATTTAATGTCGAATAAAAATCAAAATACTACAAACATAAAACTAAAAAAAAATTCCAAAATCAAGAAGCCAAAAAACATTAAAGCTTTCTCAAGTAAAATAATCCATTTTGATACCTTTCTATCTACCTATCTTTCTGAAGTAAAATTGAGCCTCTATTTTTCTTGATCCAAAGTGTAGTGTGAATTACAATAGAGGAATAAAGCACGATTCAAATTCAAATGTCAATTAATTATCTCAGCATCCATTTAATCAAAAGGCAAAATGCCAAATCAAAACCTACTTTTAAGAAAGGAATTAGTGAGGTGAGACTAGGGCAAGTGGTCTACAAAGCAACTAAGCATTACAAGGCCAAATGTAACTTAAAAAACTAACCACATACATTTTAAGCCTATTTTCCCCCGTACTTGAAAACTACAAGGTTTCTTCCTATACATACTTTGCAAAATTTATCACCATAATACACTTATACAATTGTAGTATAAGCTTCGTTCCGTATGATGCCAAAGCATTCGTCACATAACCGAACATGCATTCGGGTTTTCATCGCTGAAAACCTCGAATGAATCGGATGGTTGTGACGAATACGATGAATACGTGTCAAAAGAGGGGTGTTCAGGCATGTATCCCGGGTGCATATACATATATGAATACAGTCGTGGTGAGGTGTAATACGATTCGCTATGGCAACTACCAGGATAAGCTGTGTTGTAGCTAGTAACATACACCGGTGGTGGTGCATGGTAATACGTTGGGTATTCATACATGTGGTGATGCCGTGGAGGGCTATGATGGGCTGGGGATGGCATGGGGGTGGTGATGGGAATAGGACCATAAGGTCCATAACCAGTGAAATGTGATCCTGTAGGTGGAGGTCCAACATCAGTAGGGTGGTGGTGGTGGTGTTGTTCACCCTCATCAAAAGTAACAGTAGCATTCCCTTTCTGCCCCTTCTTTTTATTCTTTTTACTTCCACCACCACCACCACCAGTAGCAGCATTGCCTTCACTTTCACCACCGCCCCTTTCTTTTCCGGTTCCGGGGCTTGTCCACCATTGCAGCCGTCACCACCATTTTCACCGCTTTTAGAAGCACCGTCTTCAGTTTTCGCTGCTTCTTTATCTTTATCATCTCCATGGTTACCTTCTTCACTGTTTGGTTGGCCACCTTGTTTGTCTTTGTTCTTCGATTTTCCTTTTTTCTCAGATTTTTCAGGCCATAACTCTGCATGTCTCCCTTTCTTTACTATTTTCTTGATCAAAGTATCGACATTTACGTGTAAATTGGCTTTTACCGTCACTTTTTGTTGTTTCAAATCAGCATCAACCTCATAAACACCTGCAAATTACAGAATAAATGAAAAAGATGAACACCAGAGAAAAAGCTAGAAAAAGAGATTTTTACCATAAAAGAATATGTCCAGAAAAAAGAGAGAATATTTTGATGATTTTATGTAAACTGAAATAAAGAACAAAACCCAGATGAGAAAAACTCACAAGTATCAAGAGTCTGATTAGCTGAATGATCTAAAACAGACATGAAAGATAATAAATAAATAAAAAAACTAAGAAACTGCAGAAACATGAAATTTCTAAATATGTGCAGGTAGATAACACAAGCATGTTTGATATGAGATAGTTGAGGATGTTTACTTTACCATCGATTTTTCTTAGAATCTTTTCAACTTTCCTTTTGCAACCTTCACAATGAATGGAAACTTTCAGCACCCAAGCCTGAATAACACAGGAAAAATCAACAATTAATAGTTAAACTGAAAAATCTAGTTAAAAATTTCACAAAAACAAAAAAGGGAAAGTAAGAAGCAAGCTTTAAATTTACCTTATACTTGAGAGCAGGTTCTTGGATTTCTTCCACACCTTTGGAATTAGATTCTTGTTTGGGTTCAGCTGGCTTAGATTCTTGTTTTGTTTCTGGTTTTCCTTCGGTTGTAGCCATTAGAACAAAAGTAAAAAAGAAGAAAGCAGAGAAAGTATAGATTTTTTTTTTCTGGGAATTTAAGTGAGGAGAAATATGAAAGAGATACGGAAATATGCTTAAAGTTAAGCAGTGAAGGCTTAAAGATAGAAGGCCTAGGAGTTGGTGCTGCGTGGGAGTATTTGCCGCCTGGGAAATGAATTTATTAACATTAAATTTTTTCTTGTAAGCTTTCCTTTCCTCTACATCATGATGGACACCTAATAATCTTAGCCCCAACCGTGGTTCTCTCAACTAGACCGGATGAGTTATCAGTCTCGAGAAAAAATTTAAACTGATTGAGCCGTGAATCTATATGAATTTGTTAAGTCGAGTTAAAAAATTGATTGAAATTAATTAAATTAATAAATTAATAACTTAATTGATTTGATTATTGATATAATTTTAAAAATTTTATCGTTTAAAGAGTCGAGTCAATAGAATTATCAAAAGTTTTTTCTAACTAAAAGTAAATGTTGGGATGAAAAGGATTGTATGAAACAGTACGCACATGTCATTTGTATTTCTTTCTAATAGTTTTATACCACATCAATATTTTCATCCTGAATTAAACTTAAGTAATTTTACATCCTTTGCAACTTTTTATACTATTAATATTTTAATGATTCAACCGTTGAATTCATTAATATATTTATATTATTATATTTAAACTTTTAAAATATTTTATGTATTGTTAATTATACAAATAAATTATATTAATTACTTAAAAGATATTTAAAATTTATATTTTATTGTCTATAACTACTTATAATCTCTCCTCAACCCATTAATAAGAGGATAACGCGCTTCAGTATACTCGAACTCACATCCTCTTGCATTGGCAGCAATACGCATGTCAATCGAGCTAAAACTCATTCGAAAAAATAATATTTAAATTCCTATACTAATAAAATACATATTTATTAAAAATTATGAAAAAACAAATTAAACTATAATTGAAGGTTAAATTGAAAATTTTAAAACTGCAATATTTTAACTTCAAATCTTAACATTTATGGATTTTTGCTTAACTTATATCAAATAAAAAATAAAAAAGGCTTTTATAATAATATAATTTCATTTATAAAAGATTTTTAAAACTTTTTAATTAAATTAATATTCAATTTTCTTATAACATAAGCTCAATTAAATATTTTATCAACTTGGTTACCTCACGAGTTGTGAAAGTAATTTAATTAAAAATTATAAATATAATATATAAACGTTGAAAAAATACAAAATATATTATATACAAATTATTGAAAATTTAAAACTAGACTTATGTTGAACAAATTCAAAGCTTGATTTTTCCAAAGCTCGAAGCAATGTTGAAGATAATAAAAATATTACTATAAAAATATTATTATTCCTTTATGATTAAATATAAATATAAATATAGAACTCAGAGTTTATAATACTCTTTGTTTAGGACTAATCCGTAGTAGCCGAGCTACAAATTTGGAGTCAACATTAGGCCCATAAATTGAATTTTATAACATGGAAATGCTTACACATAGAACTGTTCATGAATTGTCTTTTCAACCTCTAAAGTTCTGCCCGAAATTTATGTTAGAACCGTTTAAAATATGGACCAAATTTAAGTTTAAATATTCAAGACTCAAACACAGCCCGACCAGGTTTATTTTTAAGTTTATAATATTTTATATTATATTTTTTTATATATTATAAAATTTAGAACACATTAAAAAAATAAACATATACTAAATATATAATACTACTCTAATATAGAGGTTGGCATGGGCCGGGCCCAGATAAAATTTTAGGCCTATTTTTAGGCCTGAACTCGACCCGCCCCGAAATATGGGCTAAAAGTTTGTCCAAACCAGGCCCGAAATAAAATTGATAAATCCGAACCCGGCCCGGCCCATATTAATTTTTTAAAGTTTTTTCATTAAATAAAAAATTTAAAACAAATATTAAAACAAAAAATAATAAAAAATATGTAATTTTTTTAGCTTTTTCATTAAATACAAAATTTTAAAACAAATATTAAAACAAAAAATAATAATAAATATGTAAATTTTTTATATTAAATACAAAATTTTAAAACAAATATTAAAATAAATAAAAATAAATAAAATATAAATTTAAAAGTATATTTACTTAAAAATAAAATATATATTTAATATATAATTCGGGCTGGGCTAGGGCCAAAAAAGTTTTACCCGAACCAGGCCCATTTTCTAAGCGGGCCTATTTTTTGTGCCCAAACCCATATTTCAGGCCTATATTTTTACCCAAACCCTCCCATTTTTTAGGCGGGCCGTCGGGTCGGGCGAGTAGCCCGCCCATGCCCACCTCTACTCTAATGTAAACATTAAAATAATATTAAGATGACTATATAAAAATTTTCAATAAATAAAAAATGTTCAAAATTATTAAATATTAAACTAAATAAAATAAAATAATTTTAAAAATATTAAAAAATAATATGGGCGGGCCTAGATGGGTTTAGGTTAGTCTTTTACAAATATGGTGGATTTAGACAAAATTTTAGGCCTATGATTAGGGTCGAGCCAGGCTTGAACAAATATAAAATATATTAATATTATGCTTAGACCCGAACTCAGCCCGACTCAATCTATAAGCACCTCTACTTACACAATTCTGATAGGAAATAAGAAACATTGAGAATAAACTTACCCCTCCTTTTATTAATGGGTAAATTACACCAATAGCCATCCAACTTTGGGGTAATTGACAAAATAGTCACCTAGATTTCATTTCAGTCACTCAACTTTCAAAAAGTAACAAAATAGTCACCAACGTTATAAAAAAGTGACAAAATAGTCGCTGATTAACGGTTACCGTTAGGGTGTTAACGGGATTGCTTGCGTGGCAAGTTAACCAACTGATGTGGCAAGTTAACTTGCCAAGTTGGCGACGGTTGATGGGTTTAGGGTTTGGGACGGGTTAAGGAAAAAATAAAGGGTTATGCTTAATGTTTTAGGGTTAGAAACAAATTAAGATTAAAGGGTTTGTGGGAAAAAAGGGAAATCGATTTAATAAATTTTCTCTTGTTGATTTGGGGTTTTTTAGGGTTTAAACTAAATTAGGAATTGATTAAGAAGGGTTTAGGGTTAGAAATCGGTTTAATAATTGATTTGCAGGGTATAAAGTTTAGGGTACGATTGTTGGGGAGAAAAGAAGACGAACCAAAAACCATTCAATGTTTATTATTTTAAGCGACAATGGGCAATAGAAGAGAAGCTACTAGTGTTGTTACATCCACTTTAATGGGTAAGTTGTTGCATTTAGTTTTAATTTTTTTGGATTTCAATGCAGTTATTTTGATTTAGGGTTATTTCGGTTTCAATTTTAATTTTGATTCTGATTTTGATTTTGATTTCAATTTCGATCTCGATTTTGATTTAGAATTTGATTTTGATTTCTATTTGGATTTCGATTTAGGGTTATTTCGATTTTGGTTTTATTTGTTTGTATGATGTTTATTGTTTGTATCTGCCATTGTATGAATGCCATTATCAAATTGATGTTGATTGTGTATATCTGCCATTGTATGAATGCCATTATCAAATTGATGTTTATTGTGTATATTTGCCATTGTATAAATGCCATTATCAAACTGATGTTTATTGTGTATATCTGCCATTGTTTGTATCCAAGCTGCTATATTGTACTGGTTATTGGTTGTTATTGTCTGCCATGTACATGACAAAAATGGTGTGTTATTGTATATATCTGCCATTATTTACTGGTAGATCAATTTGATTATAAAGAAGATTTGATCAATTCAGTCATTACATCTTCCTTCATTCTTGGGTAATTGGTTAAGGCATAGTTCTGCATTGAAACGCTTGCTATGAAGTTACGAGAACCTAATACAAAACATCTTTGCAGGTATCTTGCTCCTCGCCCAGCAACAATGTTCCAAAATCGTCTGTGCATTGATGGGGGTTTGACATTATTTATGCCCCCAAAATCTCTAACACCCCTTACCCGTAATCCTTGCCGAAATCGGGCATGAAGCGTCACCGTACAAAACTACTAGATCGCCGCTTAGGCTCAACACGACTACCCTCCTCGAGTCACTACAACAACTTCATTTTCGACTTACAAGGCCTCACTCGTACATACGAGGACTCTCGAGACTATGTCGGGAACTCTTACGATCCGTAAAATTTCTTTCTCAACTAAATAGTGAGTACATGCCCATGTTAGATGACACACATGCCCGTGTATAATCACAAACGCCCATGTGCTCTAACCGTGCCTAAAACCCCAGTATTCTGCCAAAGTCCTACGGCTAAGGCACACACCCGTGTATCCTTAAGACATGCCCGTGTTGTCTTCCACCCGTGGTCGACACTGAGGGTCCGTTCGGCACTCCATCCTTGATGGACTTTTTGGCCAAAAAGTCTTTTTCTGTAAAAAGAATAAAGAACGAGGGCCAGTGAGAGCCTTATTTGACCGTTTGAAAAGGACTTTTTCACAGATGAAAAAGCCAAAATTTTTAGCTTTTTCTCAGAGAAAATGACTTTTCCATCAGGTTTTACATTTTTATCCTTTTTATTATTTCTTCTCCAAATAGACGGTACTTCTCTTTTTTTCCCCTTTTCTATTTTTCTCTAATTTTGGATCTGGTTCTTTCACCAGGAACAAAACGATTGATCGAATCCAACACTGCTATTCTTTACAACTGCTTGTTTCGATTTTCTGGTATGTTTTGGTTTATTTTAATTTGGGTTTTGTTCTATCTGTTGGTTATTGTTTTGATTTGGGGGAACTGAGGTTTCGACAGACTTTTTTTCTTCTTCTTCTTCATGGATTTGAATCATAGACTTTTTTTCTTTTTTTCCTTGAATCTTCAAAAACCCCATCATCGGCATCAACTGATGAACCCACCGCCGTTCTCCAAGCGAAATACCCAGCTAAAATCGCCGAGAAAAACACCAACAAGAACCTCATAGGACACATGTTTTTCAAATTTTTTCTTCGATGAAAGAGAAAGATTTGGAGATTCGATAAGAAACCCAGAATTTTTTTTACCTTTGTTTACGTGATGATAGATTGGAATTACGAAGAATGTAAAAGGAAGGAAGCTGAAAATTAAAGAAAAAAATGGTGAGAACTTTTTGTGGCCTTGCAATTTATAAAATAGTGTCTTTGAGCTTAATTGACTTGGCTTATCAAATTTTAATCTTAAACTTGTTGTCGTGGATTGGAGTCCATTGTTGCTGGAGCCAGGATATTATTCTAATTTTCTTGTCTTTCAACCATGGTCTTTCTGTAGAAGTTACGAGGAAAATATGGTTTAAAGTGAAAGACATGATAGCTTTTCTTGTGGCATTCTTTTCCATTATGAATCTGTTTGGTTTACACCATTGCAATGCATTGATGTGCGAGGATACAACTCTCGGAAAACAAAATTGAAATATAGTTGATGTCTTGATATAGCTCGAGCACGCGCTTCGTGTATGAGAAAACAGAGGCTGAAGGAAGGTACATATGCACGGCTCACACAATCAAGGCACGTGATCTTGTTGATAAGTTGAGAAGTATGTTTGGAATAATATATTTTATATGCTAAATTTAATATTAAGTAAATTGATTGTTGTAAAAAAATTGAATTAATTTAATTTTATTAATTTCTAATGATAATTATTTATTGCCTTAATTTATTCCATTAATTGTATATGATTGTATATTATAAACTAAATTTATTAAATTATGATCAAATTAGCAGAATATGTAGATATTCTTTGTTTATGTATCTGCTGGATTTATGTATAAATTTGAGCATGATCTGTTAGAAACAAATGGTGAGTATTACTCGGGTTGCATGTACTGTTCTTGAATCTTTTAAAACAAATGTGTTTCTGAGTTGTTCCATTTCTAAATTCTGAAATTTTTCATGAAGGAAAAGAGAAGCATCAAATTCAACAGAGTACGGAAGGGGTGAACTCTACGGAAAAGGTGCGTTTATGTATCTAGTATTACAAGCTGCTTTTCATTTGAATGTAAGTTTTTAGAGTATGTTGCAGTAACATATAGTTTTAGTCTTGTGAGGGATAGCAGATGATGGTATTGTTGCTATATTATTATTGTGAATCTATATGATAATGATAGGTTATGTTTTTCTGGCACCAAATAGTTTTGGTATAATTATCAGCTTTCAAAATTGCATCAGACCTCCTCTTTGTATCATTTTGTGTCACAAATTTAGTTTTTGGCTTTGCTTGTAATGTAAAAATCATTGAAGCACTCATCTTTAAATCTAAGCAATACCGAACAAATTCCATGTGTCATTCTTGTGACAAAAATTTCTTCGTAATCTTGCCATTAGAACACAGAAGCTTACAAACAGGGCTTTTTTCCTCTGTTGGGGTGGGGTTAACATATAGTTATTGAATTCATTTATAACATATAGTTAACACTTATTTATTGGATGTAGGAGCAACCTAATCAAGAAACAGGTGGACCTGATCAGCATTTGTAGTCTCAACCTCGCAGGGCGGATGAGAAGGTAAGGAAGATGAGAGATCAGCTCATTAGAGCAAAAGCATATTTATTATAATGATCTATTGTGCTTGCTTTGGTTGAAATTTGTTGAAGCTGCAATTAAAAGATTTCATAGATAAAATTAAGATGTTCTACTTTTGTATCGTGATTAAAATGTAAGTTTTTATGTGACATTATATTTTCTTGATTGCTTGGCTGAAATGAATCTGTTTGTAAACACAATAGATGAGTACTTCGGTGATTGAAGTTGGTGGTGAAAAAGTGAAAGCAATGTGGGATAAGAGATTGACAGAAATATTTTGTGATATTTGTATTAAAGAGATATTGAAAGGTAATAGGTCTGGTACTCATTTCACAAAAGATGGATGGTTGAAAATAATGACCAACTTTGAGAAAGAAATGGGCAAGGGTTTTTCACAAAGACAACTTAAAAATAGGTGGGACATACTAAAAAAGAATGGAAAGCTTGGAAAAACTTAAAGGCGAAGATCTTTGGTCTAGGGTGGAATCCTATAAAAAGAACCGTTGATGCATTGGATGATTGGTGGGAGAGTAGGCTAAAGGTACATTAATAATTCTGAATATTTTTTTTTTCAATAAGGTTATTGATAATTACTGGTATTAAACTATCATTTTATATGTAGGTTGTGCCTAAAGCTCAAAAATTTAAAACATCGGGCATTGATCCTGAATTCGAAGGGAAGTTGGACCAAATGTTCATGGGGATAGTTGCAACAGGTGATAAAGCATGGGGTATACTCCGTACTGATTTTTTTGAGGACGTTAACAATGAAATGCCTGAATAGAATGAAGAAGAGAATGTGAGAAACGATATTCGCATTTTAAATGATGTTTACGTTTCAAATGATGTTCAGATTTCAAATAATGTTCAAATTGATGGAAACGGGCAAAAAAGAAAAAATCCTGAGATATCAAGTTCAAATTTTAAACCTGAAAGAAAGAAATCCTCAAAGCAAATTGGAGGCACTGCAAGATTGTCCAATCAAATAGAAAAATTATGCAATGCAGCTGACAATATGAGTCAAGCCACAGCTAGTTTGACTCCTGTTATGGATCCATATGGTATTCCAGAAGCAGTCAAAGTGCTCGACAGCATATCGGAAGAAGTTTCAGAAGCTAGTCCGCTATACTTTTTCGCACTTAGATTATTGCTCAATAAGGACAAGCGAATTATGTTTTTATCAATTAATCCCAAGATTAGAGCTTTGTGGCTTAAGACGAAAATGAAGGATAGTTGAAAATTTTCTGATCTTCTAGTGTTTAGAGATATCTATTATGCGACTAAAAAAAATGTTAAACTAGTTTTATCAATAATTATTTAGGTTTGGTTTTGGATATTGAATTTCTATTTTATCAATGGTCGTTTATGTTTGGTTTTGGATATTTAATTTATGTTCTACTTATTTATGTGTAATCTACTTTTATTAATAGTTGTTTATATTTGGTCTTTGGATATTGAATTTATGTTCTACTTATTTATACTAAATTAGTTTTATCAATAGTTGTTTATATATGATTTTGGATGTTCAATTTTTTTTCACAAGTGATGAGTATAGTTGAGAATTACAGCGGTGATGAAAGTGATGATGAACGGGAAAAGAAAGGGATCTTACAATGCGTGGAATGTTTTAACCGCTTATTTGTTATTGCATCTTCTTTCGTGCAATTATATCACGAGAAGTATATATTGAAGCAACCATGCATGAATTCAAAACAGTCAGGTGAGACATGGATCCGAGAGATCCTTGACGGTCATGAATCACGTTGTATGATTAATTTTAGGATGTTTAAAATGGTATTCACAAGTTTGTTGAGAGTTTTGGAGACAAGATACAACTTGCAAACTTCAAAAAACATATCTTCTACTAAAATGTTGGGAATTTTTTTATACATCTTGGGCACCGTGCAAAAGTTTCCCAATGTCGAGAAAGATTTCAAAGGTCTGGATCAACAATAAGTCAATACTTTGCAATTGTGCTTGAGAAAGTTTCAAGGATGGCCATTGATCTAATTGCACCCGAAGATCATTTTTTAGCTCAATACCCGAACAAATACGTAATGATTCTAGATATATGTCGCATTTTAAGGTTAAAATTTAATTTTATCTTATTATATTTTTAATATTTTTGGTCGAGTAAAAATATGCACGAAACTAATATGATTATTTGTTTAGGATTGCATAGGTGCAATTGATGGTACTCATATTGCCGCTATTCTTCCACCAAGTGAACAAATTCCCTATATTGGAAGAAAAGGTATCCCTACTCAAAATGTTATGGCAGTATGTGATTTTAAAATGTGTTTCACATTTGTCATGGCTGGATGGGAAGGATCGGCACACGACACTAGAATATTTCTTGATGCAATTCGAGATCCAAAATACAAATTTCCGCACCCACCAAATGGTTAGATATTTTATTTATATGTGATTTTTTAAAAAATAAAGTATAAGCTCTTTAATTGATAATTTTTATTAAAAAAATTATTGAACTAATTGTTTGTTATATTATGACATGTAGGAAAATATTATCTTGTTGATTCTGGATATCCTCAAATGAAAGGTTATCTTGGACCGTATAGAGGTCGATGATATCATTTACGACTTTCGTAGAGGTAGACCAATATCACGGTAAAGAAGAGACATTCAATCATTCACATTCATCATTACGTAGTGTGATTGAACGAACTTTTGGTGTTTTGAAAAAAAGGGCCATTTTAAGGGATATGCCAAGTTATAGTTTTGAAAAGCAAACGATGATCGTTGTTGCTACAATGACGATACACAATTTTATCCGAAAACATGCTTGGTCAAAATGATGCGATTTTATGGAATACGAAGGTATTAGCGGGCATATGAGAATACTATTGATTCGGAAAATGCGCATGGTCGAGAAAGTGATGATGACGACGACGATGACAGTGAATCAAGTAATTTAAGTGGTTCTGAAATGGTATTAACAAGAGATGCTATAGCTTCTAGTTTAATGAATTCACTTTAAATTGTAAATGCTCTTGTAAAATTTTTGTATTTATATTTGGTATATAAATATTATCTCTTTTGAAACTTTAATCAAAATATATGTAATATTTTAATTTGTTATGTTTATGTTTTCTATGTTATGTTAATATCTAATATGAGTTTTACAAATGCATTAAAAGCATTAAAAATAAAAAATAATTTTAAAATAATACAATTGTGTCAATATTTAATTACAAACATTTAATTATTATATTTAAATATTTAAATATAGTTTATATATTCTAATTAAATTTAATAAATAATTAATATTAATTACTTAGAAATATTTAAAATTAATATTATTTATTAAAATATTAACAATAAACTATAATAAATTATTTTTATATTTTTACTAAAATATCATAATATTAACTAATTTGAACATTATTTAAATACATATTTATTACTTTATAGTATCATGTCTAAAATAGACATTTTACTTCTCAAAAGCACTTTTTGACAGCGATGTCAAACACTTAAAATTTTCAAAAGCACTTCTCAAAAGCACTTCTCAAAAGCACTTTTCAAAAGCACTTCTCAAAAGCACTTCTCAAAAGCATTGCCAAACTGGCCCTGACTAATTTCACACGACCTGGACACGCCCGTGTGGGTAGTCCATGGTCTATTCTGACTTAAAATGCTAACATGTAAGGGACACACGGCCAAGTCGCATGCCCATGGGCTGACCGTGTGTCACACATGGTCTAAACACACGCCCGTGTGCCTACCCATGTGGACAAGAACGAGGCTGTTTGCCAAGTGCTTTACATTCCACTAGCTTATACCACATAATTCCATTCATCATACTAATAAACAATTCATGATTTCAATATGAACTCTCATAGGTATCTTATAATTTCATAAATGGTAATGTGAGAATCTTGGCAATTTACAAAATAATTGTTTTAACAAGAGCCAATACACCTTTGGCCAAAATAACAAAATAATCTAACTAGTTTAGCCCCTATACATGCCATTTACAAATTCATTAAGTCTAAGTATACCGATATGAGTAGAAAGTGTGGGCGGTCTCCTGGTTTTCTGCGTATCCCAGCTCCGCTCTTAAGCTCTATAAAACAAGGAAAATGAAAGGGAAGTAAGCTTTAAGCTTAGTAAGTCTACGTGTAAACAATATAAGCATTTTAAGCATGCATTAAATAATTTCATAACATTATATACTAAGCAAGATACAATCTACATTCATGATCATGCTTACTCATTTCCTCCATTCACACAATCCAACCACATCATAAGCATAATGCATACATTCATTAATGTTTCCCCTGCACTTAGCATCACAAGGTTACATAATACATCACATTACTATATCCAAATCCATTACTCATAGTCAAATTTCTCGGTGGTTTAGCACACAACCTACCAAAAGATTAGTTACAGTGGTATCGCATATAGCCCACCAAAATATTAGTTATGGTGGTATCGCACACAGTCCACCAAAAGATTAGTTATTACACATTCACATGATTATTTCATCATTCATACGATAATTATTCAATGACTACCATTTTCAAGCTACTAGTACCACATATGTTCTCAATCATGCCATACTATAATTAGCAATATAATGTTCACAAAAATATGCATTGTTACACATAAACTTACCTCGGTGCAAAACATGTTAACTAGCGATTTACTCGATCACCTTGCCTTTCCCAAGGTCAAGGTTAATTCTGCGCTCTTCTTGATCTATAACAACAAAATTCATTTGTTTAGATCATCCTATGATCATAATACATCAAATTCTACACTAGGGCAAAAATGACCATTTTGCCCTTGTGTATTGGTAAAATTACGATTTTACCCATGGGCTCGTAATTCATTTTTCAACACATTTTTCAATAGCTAAACATTTATTTCTCTTACAACTACTCACCATTCTCACCATTTCATGCATTTATGACACAATTTCATTATTTGCATTTAAGTCCTATTTAGGTGTTTTCATGCTAATACCTTTCACAAAAGTTGTTTCTCATCTCCCTAACATTCATTTTCTTCCATAAAAACTCAGCTAGCAACATGAACACTCTCATGGCAAGTCCTTAGACTTTCAACCATATCACAAACTAGTCCCCTCAATAACTAGCTTAAGCTTTGGGGACTCCTAATACAAAAATTATCAAAAATAACCATCAAATTGACTTACTAGCAAGGATGAATTGTAGCTGAAATTTTGAACTTCAAAAACCCCTATTCTCTCTTCAAATTTCGGTGGAGAAGATGCATGAATAGTAAAAGATGATATCTCATTTATTTTATTTTATTTTAGTCATTCATTTTTTTTATCACTTAATCTCCATCAAATTTGACCAACATTTAATGCTATTGTCCCCCTTCATTCCTATTGCCAGCCATCACTAGATAAATGACCTATTTGCACTTTAAAATCCTCCAAATTATATTCTATAGCTATTAGGTACCCCTACCTTATAAAATAGAACTTTCGCATCTTATACGATTTAGCCCTTTTTTTTTTTCACAATTAAGCATGCTATTGCTAAAATTAAAGCACCAAAATTCTCATATAGTCATATACTAATACCATAACACATAAAATAATAATAAAATAATTTTTTAGGCCTCGGATTAGTGGTCCCGAGACCACTATTCTGACTAGCCCAAAATCGGACTGTTACAACTTCTGCTTCTAAAATGGTATTTTCTTGAGATTATTTAAAACTGAACCTGCCTCCAAAAATTTTGGGAAACTATTTGTCCGAAGACACTCTATTTTACTGAAATTTGCAATCTGATATAGGTTTGAAACAAGAATATTTAATCATAAGTGGTTTTGAATTGAATTGCTAGCTGTTGGGTGTCATTTTGATATTCTGATTAGCACTACAATAATATGTGGTCTTAAAAGTTACTGAAGTATTTTGTAGTTATCGAATACAAAGCTTGAATTCAGTCAAATCTATTTTAAGATCCACATATCACTTTACATTTGATTATTGTTAAGACTTGAAATAGCCTTGTATAGTAATTCACCGTAGTTTATTAAGCATTGGTCAAGATTTATAAGGACGATATTGGCCTACATTTATATGTAATGTTATTACTCTTGTTTATTCGATGTTTTACAGTTGCAGTGAACTGTGGAATTGAAGTCTTTTGACTTTGAGATAGGTAAAAAGTGGTAGTATCCTATTCTACTGGACCTAATACCAAGCAATGATGATTACACATGTTCTTGTAGGTTAAAAGACATAAAGTTGGTGTCCCAACTCAGCAACAGGCTACCCCAAATCAGCAAGAGGGTACCCCAACTCAACAGGCTGCCTCAACTCAGTTACCTACTGCCCCAACTCATCAACAAGCTACCCTAAGACAAAAGTTCCCATTCAAGAGAAAACCAACCACTGTTAGATGGATGCTTTCTACTCAAGAGTCATCCATGACAGACCATTGATGATGATGTGAACAGATTGCATTTTGTTAACTTTTTGAAAATGTGTAAATTTACCTATTACTGATTTATTAACTTAGGCAGATTATTTTTTTTATAAATTTGCCTATGATTGCTACTATTGATAAACTTAGGCATATAGTCACTAAACCTTTTTGTAAATTTCCCTACAATTCACATTTGTTCAATTGTGGTGAATTGCAGGAAAAGTTGACAATATTTTGCCCCTCATTCCTTTTGTAAACAGTTTGACATTTTGGCCTTAATATATAAGAAATGCATAGGTTTTTTTTCCATCTGTTGTCTTTTTTTATATATATATGAGTTAAACAACTGTTAAGCAATTTGTATACTAACTGTTAAGCAATTTGTATACCAACTGTTAAGCAATTTGTAAACAACATGAGCTGGTTAGCCATGTATACTAGTAGCCATGTATAACATATGTTAAGCAACAAAAATATTCCAACACAATTTGTAATCAACAAAAATATCCCATTTCAAGTCTTTCTCAAGTGTTTGTAAACAACAACATGAGTTGGTTAGCCATGTATACCAGCAGCCATGTATAACATATGCTAAATAACAATATACCAGCAGCCATGTATACCAACATAAGCAACAATTTACCAGCAACAAAATTACAACATAAGCTAGCTTTCAATGAACATAAGATGATTTTTAAGCTTTTAAAACAACAAAAACATTACAATTACAAGCAACAATAACCATGTTTTTCTCTTCCTCTTCCTTGCATCCTCCAATGTAGTCATTTTTTTTCAGAAGACTCAACACCACAAATCTTGAACGGGGCGTCATTGGCAGATCAAACCAGCTGAAAAACCGACATGGATTTCAAAATCCACTGTCGAATTTCTTACACCCAAAAAACCTCCTACCTAGGTTGTCATTGGACCAAGACATGTTTAATTTGGCTGGGTTTCCATAATAGCACACCGGAATCACTTTAGGCATCTGCATTTTTCCTCTTCCTCTTCTTCTTTTTCCTCTTCCTTTTCTTATTCCTTTTTTTTCTCTAACCCTAAAATGGTGCTGCTACAATTGTTAAAGTGTGAGTAACTGGTCAGCTGGACTTAAGGTTGACAGTAAAGAAGCCATCACATGCCACGTCACTTTTTCGTGACGTTTGTGATCGAAAACGGCAAAAATGACTGTTTTGTTACTTTTTGAAAGTTGAGTGACTGAAATGAAACCTAGGTGGCTGTTTTGTCAGTTACCCCAAAGTTGAGTGACTGTTGGTATAATTTACCCTTTATTAATTCCCAAATTTAATGGTCCAATTTATTTCTCTAATACATTCACTTTGCCTTTTGCCATACGAGGATTGATTGATTTGCAGATTTGCTTGTATACTATAAGCCTAATATTTTATGAGGATATACTTGGTAGAGGTGTTTTTGAGAGGTTAGGTTGAATTTATGTATGGAATTAATATATTTTATGTTTGTTTGAGTTTTGTTTAGCTTGAAATATTTGTTTTGATTTTGATTTTAAGTTCATTCGTATTCGTAAATGATTAATTTAAATTCCTTTCGAGTTTATTATTTTATTTTTTATAAAAATTAATATTATTTTAAATTTAATATTTAATAATTCAATCTATTTTTAATACAAATTTTAAATATAGACTACTCAACATATGTTTTAATGTTTACATTATAGTATTATATATAATTAAGATTTGATTTTTATGTCATATAAATTTCATAATATGTAAAAATAAAATAATTGTTATAATAATGTTATATAATGTGTTGGAGGTTGACTTTGGTGGTGGTTCACATCGTGTAAGTTGCAAAGAGCCATTAAGAATAGAGATTTTGGGTGTAGGGGGAGGTTAGTAAAGAGTTGTTGCAAGGTGTATGTATTGCGAATAACAAGGTTTTTCTATCCTTTCTTCCCTATGTTTGCTTTAGTGTTTGAATTAAATGTGTAACACCCTTCATCCGACCCGATTGTCGGGTTCAAGCTATAGGATGTCACATCCGTTGTTAGAGCAACTATTGTCAAATATCCAGCAAACAAATCATTCAAACATCCAATCATATTATAAATACATTTACATCATGATAGACAATATTTTTCGAGTCTCAATCGAGCTTACGAAAGCTCTTTTATTGGCCCGAGCATGAAATAGGACCAATTTATAAAGTTTTCAAAATTTCATATCAAATATTGATCCCCTTACTTGGTACCGATACCAATTTGAACTTCGATTATTAGAAAAATTAATCTAAAACCAATTATATTGATACCAATTATAAAGTATCGATACCTTACTCAAGGTATCCATACCTTACCCTTATTCGATACCATTTTAAGGTTCGATGTTCTAAAAATTTTAAAAAAATGCTAGAGTATCGATGCCTTTGCCTAGGCATCGATACCTTGAAGGTAAAGTCTCGAAAATCTACATTTTAAATTATTTGCACAAACCATGCCAAATACATGCTAAAACATGGCATTTAACCAATTCCAATTATCCAATCCAATATGCCACAGTTTGACACCAAACCCAACTAATTCAACTTAGTTAAACTCAACCTAATCAATCATACCCTTTAACCTTCCATATCATCATCTACCATACCAATTTGTCATTCAAATAATGGATTTATAACTTATTATCTTACCAAACATAACCTAATCACATCACCAAAAACACATCATTTTATGTAGGCATTAACCTCGCCAAAACCAAACATTAAAGGTTTCAAGCTATACCAACAATCAAGATTCAACAAATATATAACACCTATATGCATGCCACAAAACTAAGTTTTGAAACGATTACAATACTACCAGCTCAATAACGAGATAGTGTGAGTTTCTCGAAGATCCGCTTGACACGTTCTGCAAGTTGGCAATCTACAGGGAAAGGAAAAATAATGGGGTAAGCATATCAAATGCTTAGTAAGTTCATAAACATTAAACAATAACTTACCTCAATTTACAATTTAATACGATAAACTACTTGCTTCTCAACTTTGCCTAACATGGCAACCACATATCAACAATATCAGTTCAACATTTATCATATCATATAGTAATTCAAACACATAACATTTCGATTCGCTTATTCAATCAACATTTAATCAATTCACTATCATATTTACATCATTCCACCTATTTATCAACAATATATCCAATTTCAATTTAATGCTAATCACTATTTCATTTCATTGTTCAAATTTCAAGTCAAATTCATTGATTCGTCACATTTCCTTTTTGGCCATTTGGGCTCGTATAATAGGTTCGCGTGATCTTTCACAAACTATCGATATTCGTATATCACAATATGTATTTGTATCATCAAATCACGTTATCAACTCAATTCGAATATCATTTATCCAAATTACATTTTATGCCCCTATTAACCTAACTCGAACTCGAACGAATACACGAATCTAATCAACACACCAATTTGGCACCCAGTGTCTTATCAAACAATATCGAAGTAAATAGTTTGCGCCCCACACTCATCGATATAACCAAAGTAAAAGTTGTGTCTAGCACTTATCAACATGTAGTCGAAGTAACCTGTACTCTATCTATCCTATGGCATGCCAACTATATCCGACTCTGCCCGAATAATTAATTGAGTAATCAATAATCTAATTTCATTATAGGTTCGACTCCCATTCTATTGATTTCAATATCATCAATTCATCAATCAAGTTATCATTTCATACATATATAATATAATTCATCTCAATTTCAAGCCAAATTCGTAATTTTTCCAAGTTATATTATATTTAATTTTATTCAATTTATTCCTCTTTCTCAATAATCATTCACAATCATACCAATATGATTCAATTAGTCTTAATCAACTATCGGTTTATTAAATAACTCAAATTATCATTTCTTTACGATTTAGTCCACATCTCACATTTTGTACCAAAATGCAAACAATTTAAATTATTAATCAAACATACACAAATTCATAATTCAAGCATTAATAATTTAAATACAATCTTAACATATGAACTTACCTAGTCAAGACAAAAAACAACCAAATGTTCAAGGACTAATCAACAAATTCATCTTTTTTTTATTAACCCCTTTTTGGTTCAATTCTCAATCTAATTAAGAGCACAAAGTTAAAGTTTCTAAACCTCTTTCTCTTTTTCTTACTATAACTAAGTGAAGAAGATGATAGAAATGTCATCTTTTTCTTTTCTTTTATACCTTAATTAGCTTTTAATTAATCTAATTTAACACAATTTAGTGGATTCAATCTATCCACCACCACTGTTTGTCATATTTAAAAGGGTTTAATTGCTCAATTGGTCTTTCAACTAGACAAGGAGTTGCACAATCACATGTTTCTAAATGGACAACTCCCCTTCTATCAACTGTGAAAAGCAACAATGATGCCTCTTTTGATCCAATTTATGGTAAGTTTGGAATTGGGAGAAATTTTCATGATTGTGATGGTAGTATCATTGATGGATGGGATGACATTGTTGATGCAACTTCGGTGGAATTGGCAAAAGCCTATAAAAAGTGCATGGCTCAAAACCAAGGAAAAATGATGGAAAATATTAATATTTGAATGTAACTGTTTTAATGTGGTTCATAAAATTAACTCTTTTTTCTTTGACATTTTGGAATGTTATTGTGATCGAGTAAAATATATTGTCTTTATGTAAAGAGTTTGAGTTAGATATTTTTCTCTTTTATCATTAAAGAAGGCAACAAAATTACTGATTGGATTGCCAGATTTGCTCGATCAGATCCTGTTGATATTGACTGGGTGAGTTCTCTTCCCAATGATCTTGTTGCCTTGTTTGGGACGTAATTTCCATAGTTTGTATTAATTGTGTTTTTTAAGTATATAGTGACGGCATTTTTATACAAGTGAACAAATATTATAAATTTTTTGATGTACAAAAAATACTAATATATGACATCATTATATTTTTTCTTTAAAAATAAATTACGTCAAATTATTGTTCGAAATTAACGAAAAAAAGGTTGATTTGAGGGATGGAGATGCACACTTCTAAAACTAAGGGACTAAGAATTAAAAGTTTATAGTAAAGATACTAAATCTGTCAAAAATGCATTACAATACATTTTTATATTATAAAGTTATTTCTCCCAAGCAATCTTACTATCTGCCAAAACCCAAAACACTAAGATCGCCACGCTGTACACTCCCTGAGCGTAAGATCTCAGTACTTGAACATGCCCAAACCGTCAGACTCCAACCGTTGGATTAAAACAATATTAAAGATATTAGTTTTAACCTAAACGAAGACACCCCACGGATTGCCAGCGTGGCATACACCAATATAAAATCCCGCTCTCATCAGTCACTTTCTACCCGAGCATTCAAATCAAAATCATCTCCATAAATCCATTTTTTCACGTAGCCGCTTCAAATACGTTCCAGAATAAAAACAACGTCTTTTCAAGTTCAGATGGAATCAACGGCGAAGCCTGCGGGAGGTAGAAAGGGTGGAGTGAAGAAGAAGGCAGTATCTAAGTCGGTAAAAGCGGGGCTCCAATTTCCCGTTGGTCGTATAGCCCGGTTCCTCAAGAAAGGTCGTTATGCGCAGCGTTACGGCGGTGGCGCTCCCGTTTATCTTGCCGCCGTCCTTGAGTATCTTGCCGCTGAGGTATTTGACACGTTCTGATCTTTCTTTTATTTCCCTTCGATTGTTATCTGTTTAAAATTCGGTTTTCCAGTGATAGATATCCATATTTGAATCCTAAAAATCAGTTTCTGAGATTTGTTCGATTGGATTCGATTTTTAAGAATCGAAAAACTGATGATTTGTTTGATTTTGTTTTTGGGGGGGGGGGTTAGGTTTTGGAACTGGCGGGGAATGCGGCACGTGACAACAAAAAGAACAGGATCAACCCGAGGCACGTGCTACTAGCAGTGAGGAACGACGAAGAGTTGGGTAAGCTTCTTCAAGGAGTGACCATTGCTAGTGGGGGTGTTCTACCAAACATTAACCCAGTGTTATTACCCAAGAAAACTGCTGTTGCTGCTTCTGATTCTGAAAAAGCTAAATCCAAATCCCCTAAAAAGGCATAGACATTGGATCTGATGCAAACAATGTACAACGCTTTTTGCTTCTGTGGTATTCTAGTAGTTTAGGGATCTCGCCATTTTTTTGTATTATCTTAGAAATGGTGGATGATAATTGGTATTTTGGCTTTAAAACTTTGTACTCTGATTCCGCATTTTGTAAAGTGCTCCAAGCAAATGGATTGCTTTATTTTATTTTTTAATCATTAATGAAATCCTGGCTTAAAGCAAGCATGGTGGATGACATGAAAGGACAATTAGCTAACAATATCCTCTTGCCTTTTGACTTAAGGATTAGTAATACGAAGGGACTGAAATTGGATTTTAATAAAGCCTTTGACAGGATGAATTGGGTTTTCATTGAATGTGTCTTAGAGGTTATCAGTTTTCCTTCTTGGTGGATTTGTAGGACTGTGACCTGCATCACTACTATAAGTGTCCAATTTCTTGAAGGCAAAGAGATAATTTCTCCACATTTATGTATTGCGTCATAATTTCTTGCCCTGCTGAGAGCTTAAGAAAATAATCTCAATCGTGGGAACGTATTAAGATTTATGTATGTGACTATATTAATGAAGGTTTACTTCCTAATCTAAGCAAGCATGGAGAATCTTGAAAGAGAAAAAACTCTGTTATTAACAAAACAAATGTTCCCGAATATTGCAATCATAAGAACTTCCTGTAGGTACAGGTAAATGTACCGACTCTTTATGGAATTTTATTTCCAATGAGTAGGCTACTGGAGCATTGGAGTTGAGATCTTTTATGAATCAATTAAGGTTCTTAATGGGGTATATGGTCCTTCAAACCTTGGCATCAGCAATGCTTCTACTTTTGTTTACTCTGTTGAAACTGCTTGTTTTGGTTCGTGGGAATGTCTCCACTTTTAGTTGCATACATTTTGCTACCCACCACTTTTACACCTTTGGTATGTGTGATAGTGGGATGTATAGTTAATAATTTTTTATGGAGAATCATCATTATAAATACTAACTAATATAAGGTCTTTTAAGTACTTAAAAATAAAAAAGAAAAAAGAAAAAAAAATACTATTTTCAAGTGTTTAAAAGGTTTTGATGGTTTTTAAATTTTCATACAGTTAAATTTGAGATACTTGACATTGGTATTATAACATTTAAATTTTGATATTTGGTTCAAGCAATGGTTAGTGATATTGATGTCTAATCTTTTTTGCTCTATATTGTAAATAGTTATTAATGTTGTACTCTACATGCGAGCAATGTAAAATGGGTTTTGAAGTCAAGAATCATTAGCCAAAACGGCATTTTCTTTTCCCATTTGGATAACATCAACTCTAAACTTCACTTTCAATTTGCATAAAAAAAAAAAAAATCATTAATCACTTCAAAAGCTTGTTCAGACCGATAATTCATTTAACTAATAGGTTCGATCCCCTTACAACAACAATGCTAATAAAAAATAGGTAGTTGAGCATTTACATTTGTCAATTTGGGAATAAGTTTCTCTTTAATTTGCTCCCCTTAGTTCGTATTTTCTTCTAAAATTTCCAATCGCATGTTAGTTATTACCATTTTTTAGGTATCAATTTCTAATGTCACATGCGTGCTATGTTATTTCACATATGAAATATTTAATTAATTTTAAATATTGCAATTTTATCTATAATAATTAACTGAAGATAATATTTTTATTTGAATTATTAGATATAATTAAAATATTATAATAAAGATATTTAAAATCATAATTACAACATTTTTCACATTCTTCAAAATAATAACTAATTAAAATGATTAGAATTCTATTTAATTAATAATTCTATTTTATCTCAATAAAAATAGCACAATTTTTTAACTTAAAACTTTTTATTTATCACAATATTTTTCTTTAAAGTATTATTCAAGAAATATCTCTATTTTAATATGATATAATAATTATTTTAAAGATATAATTATCACAATTATTGTTAAATAATAATTATTTTTAAATATGATTTTAATAATATTATATATTATATATTAGAGATTTAACATCTATTTTTCTATACGGGCATCGTCTTCATGTTTGTTGGGCCTTATTTTAAAAATTTTCGGCTTTGTCCAAATCTACGTTGGTGGTAAACCGTGAGAAGCATAGATTGGAACTTAGAACTGAAACTAAAACTCTGGAACATTCACGGGTTTTGCTAGGGTTTAAGCAGAGTCAATCAAACACAAGTAAGCTCATTGTCAAACAACCTCAACACCAGGCTTTTTGACTTTGGAAGCTAATCTATCCATGGATCATTTTCTGGTAATTAACATTCCATATTATGTTCCTAATCAATATCCTATCTCAAATTACTCAAAAAGCTACTGATTTTTTATACATTTTGGTAGAGAAAAGCTTCATTTTCTTCCGGTAGCAAGTCCATAGTTCGGATCATAGCCATTGGTGCTGCTAGTGCCGGTCTTCTTTACTTGACCAACAACCCAGATTCGAGTAGGCTCTCAATTTTTCCTAAATGAATTGTTCATTTTTTGTCTTGGGTTATTGGGATTTCTAATTTCTTACTCTTGGTTGAATTCTAGAAGCAACTGTGGAACTATCAATTCCTACAATATTGCGTGAACACGTCCCATTTCAAGGACACCCTTCTTTTGTTTCATCTGATCATTGGCAATTTGGTTTGACCCATCCTTTGTACATTTAAGTTGTCCACATCTTTTAATTGGATAGTATCTTCGTTTATTGTCTATGTATGTTTTATGAATTTTGCATCCATTTGTAGGAAAATTTCCATTATTTTTATCGGGAGTTGATCCGGCTCTAGCCGGAGATGTCGCAAAGGGAGCTCCGGTAGCAGTTGGAGATGGGGGAAAACCAAGTTGTGGATGTTTAGGTAGAGATTTTATTGCCAATGCAGCTGCAAAGATTGCTCCTGCTGTTGTCAATCTGTCTGTTCAACAAGGTTATTATCTGTTTTCAGGAATATTTTCATTTGCATTTTGATTCTTTTTCTAGTTGTATGGTCCAGTTTACTGGTAAATTTGTATCATACAGATTTATATGGGTTTACAACCGTGAGGAATATGTGTTCTGGAACTATTATTGATGCCGATGGTACTATTTTAACATGTGCTCATGGTGTAGTTGATTCTCAAGGCAGACAACTAACAACCAAGGGAAAGGCCAGTAATTAAAATTGTTTGATTAGATTTTCATTTATAAGCTATCTGAAGTTTGATTAGATTTCCATTTGTAAAGACTGCATTTTAATACCTGTAGCTCTCTGTATGATTTTGGATTATGATTGGTTTTTTGCAGATTGATGTCACTTTGCAAGATGGCCGAACATTTGAAGGTACAGTAGTTAATTCGGATTTACATTCTGATATTGCAATAGTCAAGATCAAATCAAAAACTCCACTTCCAACTGCAAAACTTGGCTCATCAAGCAAGCTTCGCCCCGGGGATTGGGTGATAGCTATGGGTACTCCGCTTAGCCTTCAGAATACTGTCACCGCGGGTATTGTGAGGTATTTTTACGCTGAATTTGTCTTTTATTTCTAGTTCAGTCAAAAGCATTCAAGGTTTTAATCAGTACATGGTCTGTCTTTGGAAATTTTGCTTATTTCGGTGGTTGCTGCCACTTTGTGGTGTTAGTTGATATGGCTTTTATGTATGTCAGGTTATTTAGTTTCCAGTGAAAGAAAATTAGTGCTTGAACATGTTACATTAATTGATGAGTTTTCTGACTTACTACTGATGTCTTTTTCTGTCTTTGTTACCTCATTGTATAGCTGTGTTGATCGTAAAAGCAGTGATTTGGGTCTTGGAGGGATGCGCAGAGAGTATTTACAAACTGATTGTGCAATCAATGCTGTACTTTCTTTCTCTCAGCTTGTGTGCATCAATTAACCTATCACATTTTTGCTCATGAACATAGTCATCAATTAACCTATCACATTTTTGCTCATGCTCATGAACATAGAGATTTCTTGAAAAGTGATTTTTTTTATTTGAGTAGCGTGTAATCGTTTGTACTGCTTTTGGACTGTCTAAGAGTCAGTGACTAATTTTGTTCTTTGAAAAGCATCAAGTGCATGGTTATGAATATTGTAGAATCGTAGCTTATCATTCTCAAATTGTTCCCATATTTACTCATATTTAGTAGCTTGTTTTCTGCCTAGTTCCTTTCATAGATTACTTGACATGTATGTAGATTTTAAGCAATACAAGGATAATAATGACAGCATACTTCTCTGGTTTAGGGAAATTCTGGTGGCCCCCTTGTTAATATTGATGGAGAGATTGTCGGAGTTAATATTATGAAAGTAGCAGCTGCGGATGGATTGAGTTTTTCTATACCAATTGACTCGGTTTCTAAAATTATAGAGCATTTCAAGAAGAGTGGGTATAATTATATCTCCTTATGGAACTAAGCGTATCTCTTTGAAATTTGGAATATTTACTTTATTTATGGTAATGGAGCTCATTTGATCTTTATCGTTCTTAATATTTTTGGACATTTTTAACTTAGAGAAATTTCATGCATTTGAATTTTGTTGCTTGTTTTCGTTTCCCATCACATATATGCTATGACAAAATTTATCCTTTTGGCTTGTTTTACGTAGTTAGCTTTCTTCTACTATTGCTTTCCCGGTTAAAATATTATATGCATTACTAATTGATTTTTTCGAGCAGGAGAGTTATACGGCCTTGGCTTGGATTAAAAATGCTCGATCTTAATGAGTTAATCATCTCTCAGCTTAAAGAAAGAGATGCCAAATTTCCCGAAGTTGAGAAAGGCATTCTTGTGCCTATGGTATGTTTATGTTACTTCTTTCTTCCCTGCATCATTTCCGAGCCAAGTTAAAGAGAGATGCATCTGTATATTGCCTTGAAACCGTGTTTTAAATTATAAAAGAAGATTGGATATTTTTCATCTTCTCCGCGCTTCGAATTTTGTCCAGGTAACCCCAGGTTCTCCAGCTGATCGTGCTGGATTCCATCCAGGTGATGTTGTTATTCAATTCGACGGGAAACCAGTTCAAAGTATCAAGGAGGTATTTAGCATTTAACTTCAATATAACGTAGCTTCTTTGGTTTTTATAAAGATTCAAAAATGTGTTTTGCCCCTTTCCTGGTTAAATGTTTCATGATTTACATCAAATTTGACGTGGCAGATTGTTGAGATAATGGATGATAGAATCGGAAAACCATTGAATGTTGTTGTAAAGAGAGCAAATAATGAAGTGGTGAAATTGACAGTGATCCCAGAGGAAGCTAATCCAGATATGTGAGAGACATGATTATTTTGCTTTAAGCTTTGGCAAGGCAGGCTCCTACATTATATTTTTATGTTGATGTATCCTTATTCTTTAACCCTTAAAAATTATTACTACTTTTTTTTTTTTTTTTTTTTCTTATATATATATAAACAAACACCCATAATTTATTAGAATAAGTGTTCCTCGGTCCCCACTATCTTTTTGCTGTGAGTTTCTGGTAAGTAAAACCCTTACTTACACATTTGATTTGTATATTAGAGCTTTAGCAATAATTATATTGCAAAGATAAAACTCGTCAATTTCAGTAAAAAAGTTATTTAGATCATACACTTCATATATCTGAATTTTGGTTAGGCATAGGTTTTTTGTACATTTACTTCATTGGATGTTTTAATTCGATTATAAATGTTTAATATGTTGATTGGATATTAAGCATAAGACTTGCAATGATACTGCTTCTTACTACTACTTTAAGCTGAGAAAACCCAGCATTCTGCTTAATTTTTGTTAGCCAATCAAACGCCCTCATGAAATTAACATCAGCAGCAAAATAAACACCCAAAGACTTCATTACCAACCTAGAAAAATATGAATTTTTGGATCATGTTCTTTCATTCCTTCTTTCAAGTTTTGCTCTTCATTTTGTCACTAACCAATAAAGCAATTAATGAACTGATAAAACAAAAGGTTTATAACTAAATTTAAAACAAACATGACAACACTGGCAATTTCATCATCAAAAGCTAGCAAAGTACATCCAGAGTTTTGATCTAAAACAAATCCCAATCTAGCTTTTTGGAATTGCCCCACTTAAGCTAAATGCTTGAGTAATAATAGACAATTAGTTCAGTGGTTATAGTTAGTCAACCAAGAGGCTAGTTGTACATTATATATTACAAACAAAACGGCCAAATGGTGGGATCTTGTTAACAAGAACAGCCATGATGCAGCAGATCAATTAATAGTTTAACATAACATAGTCTTCAAGCGTTGACTCAAAGAAAAACATGGCTAGCTTAGCTCCATTTGCTTTCTTTATTCAAAAGAAAAAACTTTGGATATAAAACCAAACAAATAAAAAATCTTACTAACTCAAAAGAGTTTGTTTGAAGTTCTAACAATGTATGGTAAGCTATAAAAGTAGGAAAAGTATTTGAGGTGGTGACCGATTTTGGATGAGGTAATTGATCATGTAATTGGTCATTTGCTTTATCTCCTCAGGATATGCATAGTTTTTTTTTGGTGTGCCAATACTAACTTCTATACGAATCGTTTCAAGCATAACTGCATTTTTAAGCAAATATGTAAGAATTTCAGCTTCTGCTTTATTCCCACAGAAGCCAACTATTTCCACCTCTTTTATATACTCATGGGGATGCCCGCTCACACTCCTACACATAACTCGCACTTCACTTGGATGAATCTTCTTAATAATCTCACCAGTACCATGACTAACCTGTGAAAATTATCAGCAAAGCTGATTAAGTAAGGGGCTAAGTCGGGATTAGTATATATTATATGCTAACTAACCTCCAGTACGAATTTGTGCAAGAAAGGGGCTGCCTCTATCAACGATGTCAAACATCTCAGGCTATTTCCATTAGATTTAAGAGCGTCACACCGCAAGTGCTTCAAACTTGTCAATTTGGGAAAGTTCCTTACGACCTGATGAAAAAGAAAACCAGATTATGATTGTTAAAAAGTGAAGTAGAAAGACGAGAATAAAAATCAATATTCGATATTTACCCGGACAACGGACATCCCAATCGATAGAGTCACTAGCTGAGGAAGATAATTTGCTAGGTGGATTGATAAATGTTGAATGGCAGAGCTTGAGCCATCATCATAGCACACTTGATTGAGTTTGGGGGCATACTTTACATGCAATGGTATTTTCTTCCCAGTGTAATCAAATGAAACCAAATTGGGTGCATAAATCTCTATACTTTCAATAAAGTATTCAGAGTGACATATGTTCAAGTGTTTCAACCGCAAAGCTGAAACTTTAGGATGTGTAAGCTGTGGTGAATGGTCCAGCTCCAAGCTCTCGAGTAAGGGACAAATCGAAACAATATGCTCCAACATCTCATCGCTTACCCCAACAAATTTGACAGACAGAGAAGTAAGGAAGTGAATTCCAGATAAAGCTGACGAAAAGGTTTCTTTAGTGAGGCAGTAACATCTAGCAGCTACTCTCCTAGCACCTACACTACTCCGTCGCACGTAACTTTCTGGTCCAAAGTTAAGTTGAAGCTTTTTAGTCTTCTTTTGCAATGCAATCCCAACCCATTCATCCACATAAGCTTTGGAATCTTTATCTAAATCAAAATTATCAACTCTAAATTCGTCAATGGTTGAAGCTTGATTTGAGTTTAGATATTTATTGACCCACTCTATAAACTCACACCTTTCGGCAATTTTCTTCCGAGTCCGAACATTCAAGTTCCAGGAAGCAAGTCTAGGCTTGGTTTGCTCGAACCTTAAACAACCTGAAAAATACTTCCAAAGATGTTGCCATCTGCGTGAAATAACGCTGCTTCTTACTGCTTCTTTAAAGCTGAGAAAACCCAATATTCTGATCAGAATATCATCATTTATTCTACTTGTTTCATCCCTCCTATTCTCCTCACCTTCTAATACCTGAACAGATTTCAAAGCAAAGATTTAATTCTTAACCATGAATAATATTCTCCAAAGAAAGAAAATAAAATAAAACAATGAATAATAATAATAAAAAGATTACCTTTTTCGATTGATGGAGTTCCATATTCTCCATGAGATTGCTCTCTCTGCAAGTAACTTGTTTGCTTTTCTTAAGAATGTGGTGAGACTGCTCTCTCTGCAATTAGTCTTTGATTTGGATTTGAATTCAATGTTTTTTTTTTTTTTCTCTTTAAATTTTATTAGGTTTTTTTCGGTGTTCAAATATATATGTTTTATGAAAATAATAAATTTAGTTATTAACATTTATTATTATATCTTATGTTAATTTAATTTTTATTTTTAATTAAATTTAATTATTAACTTTTCAAAAACCAATCTAATCAGTTTTAATAAAAATTCAGATTAAAATATTATTTTTCATTTTTATTGATATTGACTTGACAACTCACATATACTTGATACATATATGACATTATTTGTTTTATATATCATATCAATAAATAAATATAAAAATATTCAAAATAATTTATAAAAAATTTAAAAATTAAAATTAATGTTTTAAACAATATTTCAATAAAAAAAACAATTCTCTTCTGTGAAAAGTTGATTGTCTAATTCAATTCTTTTAAAAACAAATCGATTTTAGAGGTAAACGTCAACCGCTAAATTTATCAATATACTTATATTTTATGCAATAATAGATATATCTATACTTATCATAAACCTCTTATTTAATTGATATCATGATTTAACCTGATTCTAATTTAATTAAAAATAATAATATATTCTTTCTTTTAAATGATAACTAATACTATTATAATTTTCATACTTTTATATAATAATTAAATAAAATAACTATATATACGTTATGAGATAATCGTTCGAGCAAAATAAACGAACACCTCAACTTTAGTGAACTAAAAATACAAACTGAATTTGAAGAGATTAATTGCAAGTTATGTTTACAAAATATATTTTCTTTCTAGAAGATTTAATATTTATAAGTATAATATATTTAAGTATAATATATTTGACATTTATTACTATAATTTATGTATATATATTATTTACTACTCCAGTATAAAACCAAAAGTCACTGTGGTCCTAGAACATCGACCACTGCCGACCACTGTCAACCACCAGTTGGCCATGCATTCTCCGTTAGGCGTTCGATCTGGGTTCGGTTGGGTTGTTGATCGCCTCTTTTTTCTTTTTCTTTCTATTTGCACTTTGAAAGTGGGAAGTTTTAAAATTTGGTCAGCGAATTGAAAGTGGCTTCAATCCTAGCAACAAGGGAACTCTTCTTCATCCACTCTCCAACCAAATTCGTAAAGAGATGGCCACATTGCAAAAGGTCGACGGTGTTGTTGTCACAATCTAAAGATGAGTGCTTCTCTCTTTTTACGAGATTTTCTTTGTTTGTGCTTGAATGAATGAATGACTTCTTATTCTATAACTGGTGGTGAGGGATGTGATTCTCTACAACAAGAGCAGCAACGATTGACAGGTGAAGCAACCACCAGAGACGAAAGTGTATCAACTTCCCAATCTTCAGAAAGCATTAGCCGTCTTTGTCTTAGGTTTTGACCAAATGACCTTCGAAAAGTAGATGATTCACATTTAGGAAGTGACTTTCTTATGATATTATTGTCTAGGCACATGCATGTAGAAGAAAAATGGGAGAAGAAAAAAAAATTAAATTTATTACAATATTTAATGATTTTTACCTTCAAAACAAAAACAAAAACAAAATTTATTTAGCTTTTTCTTTGTGGCCGATATAAAAAACTTTGTAGTCAATTTTTGTTAACAAATTAACAAAAGTATATGTACTAAAATGAACAAATTGAAAGTACAGGTATCGAAATGATAATTTTGTTAAAAGTACAATGATAAATCTTGATATTATCCTTTTAAATAATTTCAAATTTATTAATATTATGATATTTTAGTAGAAAAATAAAATAATTTATTGTAACTCATTATTAATATTTTAGCATATAAAATATAAAATTTAAATATTTTAAATAATTTTAATTAATAGGCTGGCTCCTCTAAAATGAAAAATTTTCCATTTGAGTCCTTTAAATTTTTAAAATTTTAAATTATTAAGGGTAAAATTATACTTTAATCCCATGATAAAAATATAAATAATTTAATTTCGGCCCTCTAAAATATTTTCCTGGTTTTGTGCCTGATAATTGATAAATTATGATTAAAGAAAGATAAAAGTTCATGCTTTAATTGAAGAGCAGGTAACTCAGTTTGTGTTTGTTACATGATTCAAATAGCTCGAGGAGGTTTCTCTAAGACAGCAGAAAGATAAACTTGGTGTTGTGATTTAGGAGCAATAACCCACTTGTGTTTCTTATATCTCAATTGCTGAAACATGTACGTGTAGTCCTCCATGTCCTTTTTTTACAAAAGAATCTGTCTATCCACAACAGTCCTCCTGGTCTTAGCACCCTGTCCCAATCGAAAATTATGAAATCCATCAGCAGGAGGTCGATCCACCCGTCCAAGAACCCAGTCGTGTGAATCAAGTCCATTGTGTTGTCGAAGAATGGAAGGCGTTGGTTCAACGTTGCATACAAAGGAATTAGGCCCCTAAGTGCAATGATCTCATTGAAAGGAGCCCCGAGGTTCAAAGCAGTTGACACAATTGTTACGTTCAATTCTCGCATCCTTGCTGCGAAAGTCCCAGTGCCAACACCGTACTCTAGACCGATCCTTATCTGGCCCGGTTTAATGGCTAGAACATCTCTAATCAAGAAATCAACTTGAAGGGAAGTGTTGGTTACCCACTTAAGCTTCTCCTTTTCCATCTCGAAACATCCGATACACTTTGTGTAACCTCGTTTTGGATTCTTGCCTGACAAGCAACCGAAATTCCTGCACTGGTAATTACCCCACCTTACATTTCGGTCATCAGGCAACTTCCATAGAGACTCGTTGATAGGATACGGCTTCTGGTACACCTTGGAAGCTCTTGTCAAGCACCGCCTTCGAGGCAACGGATCACAACCGTTAACCATAAGCTTCTGAGCTAAATTCCAGTCATCTTTACAATATGATCCTATATCATAATCCATGTACTCTTCAAGTTCCTTCTTCATCAAAACACATGCATGTCCTATTGTATTGTATATCTTCTCGGTTCCGTAAAAATTGATCTTCCCAATTCTGTTCTCTTTCGGGGCTATATACTTCCGGATTTCTTCCGTTGTGAATGTATCAATCATCGACTCCTCTTTCACCGTACCGTTCCCAACCTTAGGTAGCCGAAGCTGTTTAAGAGCAGTGTAAGCACTATAAACTGGCCTAAGAACTTCCACTTCCAAATAGTTCTTATACTCCAATTTTGTATTGCTCTTCTCCATCTGTTGCAGATTCATCTCTAACTTCTTGTGCAAGTTTTCAATCGTTGTTAGTACTTCCGCGATCCGATCGTTTATATTGAAGCCTTGATAAACATCCTTGGGGCCGTAAAAATGGCGGCATATATCTTCATTGTGCACAAAAAATCCAGCAGAATAAAACCTAAAGAGACTTGATATACTTACAACTATAACAAGAACCCCCAGAACAAGCTGAAGCCATGCTATTATTCTTGCAAATCCACATCTTGGAAAACATGATCTCCCCATTTGCAAAACCTTGGTTCGTAAAAATTTGCACTAGCTCTGTTTGGTTCCCAAGAAAAAGTGGGAAAATTATGAATGGAAGTGAAAAAAAACACACAAAGATTTATGACCAAAATTAGAACATACCTGATAAAACTGGCAAAAAACTACGTATACCCAGAAATTTGCTCTAAAACAGATCTCAGTGCAGCTATCCAGAATTGCTCAACTTGATCTGTAAAGCTGGAAAATCGTAGAACTTAAGCTAAATACTAGTGAAGCAAGAGGCAAGCTATACATTATATATTATAAATTATTATAAACAAAAGGGACAAATTGCTCGGATCTCGTTGAGCATTAACATCCACGGTGAGGAAGATTAATTATTTATTACTTACATTAGCTTTTAACATAAGATAAATCTTCTAGCGTTGACTCAAAGCTAGCACACTATTGCTACCTGTTGAGTATTTCGTGATTCTCTCTCCCTTCGTGTAACTCAATTTTTTATTTATATGACACGATCTCTCAATATGATGAATTAAATAAACTCTTATGTATAACAATATATATTCTATTCTAAAATCAACACGTACCATTGAGTATGAGTTCGCGTCATCATGACATCAATTATGAACTCATACAAGCGAACTGTATAATTTAATTACTAAAGTAAAAAAAAAAATCAAGTCGGCCTCAATCAAGTAACAAATAAAAAATGACTATATTTGCTTTAAAAAGAAAACAAATTTTAAGGGGAAAAATAAGAGTAGAAAAAGGTCGTGGAATGGAGTCAATGGTCCTTATTGCACTTCAAATAGCCCAATTTGTATCGGTACTGAAAAGAGAAATTTTTTTTTTTTTGATTAATTTGTATGGTTGAAAATGAAAAATGGGGGCTGGTTTAGCTTCATTGGCAAAGCCAGCAAATTTAGGACACTTTCATTGGTGTTTATAAAGTTTCAACCAACTTAAATCTGATTTTTTAATTTGGTTGAATTATGCTTTTGGTCTCTATATCCTTTATATATTTAAATTTTAATCTCTTTATTCTATTGATTTAATAATAATTTATTAATTAAATTTTAATTTAATTAGTATCATTGCTATTACAACAATTAAGAGAATTGAGTTTGAATGTATTTAAGCGCGTTTTTTCCTTTGATTTAAGGGTGGGGAGAAGTTTTGAGTGGTGGTAAGCTTTATATAAAAAATAGTGATTTAACCATTGAAGTTTAATTGATAAAATTGTTAAATGATTATTGTATTAATTAAAACTGTAAGTAAAAATAATTATTGATTTCCACAGTGTTAAAAGAAACTTACAACTCCGACATTTATAATCAATATCTTTACAAATAATTTTGAAGTTTCACAGAGATAATAATGACCACATGAATAATTTATTATTTTAAAATACCACATAATTTAATTTAATAGAAGACACTAAATAATGTAAAGTGCTCCTAAAGACTAAACTAAAGCACTTTCTCCAAAGTTAAACCCTAATTATGATTAATTATTCTTTTAACTATCCTTAATATTTCAAATCATTTAATAGTAAATAAGTTGTAAATTAAATTCAACTTCAGATAAAATGTAAAGATTTATGCTTTAAGTTTTCGGTTGAAATTTGATAATAAAATCTAATTATAAACATTTTCATTTAATTCAATTACAAAATATATAAATATTAATATTTTTTGGCCAATGATAATTTTATTACTGCTTTTCTTTAAATTTTTTTTATTGTTTGATTAATAAATTAGTAAATTTACGTTTTGATCGCCCAATTTTAAAAAGCAATAAAATCGTCACTAAACTATTCAAAAAAATTCATTTAAATAATTAATCTATTCAAAAGGTTTTATTTAATTCATTAGGTTGTTAAGTTTTTCTTTTTTAAAAAAGTCCAGCTAATAAGTTTCAAGTGACGATTCGACTAGTGGTATGGTGGACTAGTATCCATCAACGAGTAGAATATGTCTTAGATCCAAACCGATATAAAAGTCAATGTCAAAGATCGAAGAAGAAAATTGTTTAGATTTGGTCCGCTATTGCAATTCTTGATATTTAAAGTTGTTTCATCTAAAAAAAACTGAATTATAAAAGAGAATGGAAATGAGAACTTTTAATTGATGCAAGCAGTAAAAACAAAAAAGACCATACAATAGTGATTTTAACAACTCGGTAACTTAAATGAAAACTTTCGAATAGTTCAACAACTATTTTGTGACTTTTTAAAGTTAAGTGACCAAAACATAAGCTTTTTAATAATTTAATGATCTTGAATATAATTTGCCCTAATTAATAACAAATATGATCCAACGTTTCAACTCAACTCAAAGAAGCAAACTTGAAAATTGAAGAATTGAGTCACGACTCACGACCCGGCCGTGGAGAGGTCTACTACCAAAATAAAAGCTTTTCTATAAAGACCAACCATACTTTTGTCCCTCACTCTCTGCCAAAACTATACATACAATTCGGTTTCTTTTATGTAATAATAAAGGCTAATCCTCTCTTCAAGCCCAGGTACTATCTCCAACTCTTCTTCAATCTCTTTTTTTTGGTATATTTTTTCCCTAGATTTTTAGTTATAAAACGCAAGGACCGTCCACTTGTTTTTATTTATAGTTTTCATGTTTCTTCTTATTTGATATGTTCATATTTTGATTTAATAAGAAGCTGTGAATCAATGCATAACTACCCATTTGCTCAGACCCTTTTACTTTTAACGTTTCAAAGCTTTTCTTCTTCTTCCTTATAGATGGGTTATGTTTACTGTTTCAGTCTAATGTTGTTTTCCTTTATGCAATGTTTCTGCTTCTTTGCTCCTTAAGCTATCTGTTTTTTTTTAAAAAAAAACCAAGTTAACCTTATTATAGGTAGGATCACATCATGATTTTGGTTGTAATTCATTGGGTTACTTTTGTTGTCATTGTTTTGATAGTGATTTCTGTGTTGGTTTAAAATTTTCTTTCTTCGTATGTGAATGTATTCTTTTGTATCACTTGTTAGGTTTTTTGTTTGAATGGTGAATTGTTTAGATATGAAAGAGGAACTGTGGTTGGTGATCTTGTTATTAGCTGCTGTTCTTTGTGTTTCTTTAATCTGGGTTTTTTTTTTTTTTTTTTTTATGTTTCTGTTTATGTTTCTGATGTGTTTGATTTTGTGCAGTGATCGGTTAATGCATGTTTGTGTGCAATATATGAATGCCCTAAGAACTAAATTGCCTGTTATGTTTTCAGTTTTAGAAATAAGAAATATATATATTTCTATGGTTCCCCAAGATTGAATCTTTCTGCTGCTTGAATCTTTGTTCCTGTTGCTTTAATTGTTCATCTGGGAGTGAAAAATGATTCTTCAGATATGAATCATGAACCCCATAGTTTGAACCATTCCTTAAATATTGTCTTTGATTAAATTCACTACATTTCACCTTCTTGTAGAGATTTTCTTTCATTTTTAAACCCAAGTACTGATCTACGTTTACCATTTTCTATGTTCATGAATTAAAGTTGTCAGTGTCCTTTTAATGAGTTCGGATTTGATGCTCAGTACCATATTCTTTTTGCAGATGGAAACAATTCAGGTTGATCCTAACTGCAACCTTACTGAAGAAACATCTCCAAAGCAGTTGCTTCCCCCAGATACTCCTGATATAAGTGATATATTTGGCGATTCACAATTAAGTCCGAGAGTTGGCAACAGATACCAGGCGGAAATTCCTCCTATGATAGCAGGATGGGAACATCTTCAGCTTTTGATGAACTCAGAAGGTAGTCCTTATATTGACCATTCCTTTATGTTCAGCTTAGCTGTCCCAGTCACTTGGATCCACGAACAAGATATTGATTTCGAGGATGAAGGCAAGGAGGGTCCAAGTAAGCCTGATGATGCAACTAAGTTGGCTAGAAAGTGCAGAAAGGGCCAGAATTCTAAGAGGAAGAAAAATTCAGAACTAAGTGCTGAACGGTCGAATGCTAGGTTGGTCGATGAAAAGGAATCAAATGCAGAGAACCTTGAATGTGGAATGGCACCATGTGGAGGTAAAATCTCTCATCTGATTCCTGGTTCATCAAGTGATGCCTGGAACAACACAGAAGCGGATAGTTTTCTTCTTGGTTTATATATATTTGGGAAAGATTTCGGGAAGATAAAACAATTAATTGGAAACAAGAAGATGGGGGATATATTGTCATTTTACTATGGGACATTTTATAAGTCAGATAGATACCGCAGATGGTCAAGTGGCCAAAAGAGAAGAAATCGAAGAATTATATGTGGACGGAAAATCTTTACTGGCTGGAGGCAACAGAAATTGTTGTCTCGTTTGCTTACTCATGTCCAGGATGAATTACAAAATAATTTTCTAGAGGTAAACTTAATTTACTACTGATTTCATTTAGAAGTTTGCTTCAGAATCATTATTCATGGTCCTTCTGTTGACTTTGATAAATCTTCTAGTTAGTTACTGAAGGTTGTTCTGATCATGGTTGCACTCTCCTCTCACTATTAGCAGGTCTCGAAGTCATTTGTCGAGGGGAGAACTTCACTTGAAAATTATGTCTTCCATTTGAAGGATAATGTTGGGATATGTAATCTTGTAGAAGCTGTTGGCATTGGTAAGGGAAGGTTGATCTTACAGGCCTGGCCATGGAGCCTCCAAGGACAACTCAAGTTTCCCCTGAAATACCTTCTGGGAAGGCTTGTTCATCTCTTACATGTGGTGAAATCCTCGGTTTTTTAACAGCAGGCTGTCGGTTGAGCAAAGCTCGATGCAATGATATTTTTTGGGAAGCTGTTTGGCCACGTCTGCTAGCCAGAGGATGGCACTCGGAGCAACCCAAGAATCAATGCTCTTTTAGTTCCAAACATTGTCTAGTGTTTCTTATTCCTGGAGTGAAGAAGTTCTCACGAAGAAAGCTTGTTAAAGGAAATCACTACTTTGATTCCATTAGCGATGTTTTGAGCAAAGTGGTATCTGAGCCAACGCTCATTGAGCTTGATGCTGAAGGAAATGATTTTCGGAGCTGCAATGAAGAAAATAGTTGCCTTTCAGGAGAATCATCAGATCAAGATGATCTTCCCAATCATAAGCCTCATTATCTCAAGCCCCGACTCTCTATTTTCAGTTCAAACGATATGAAGTTCATGGTTGTTGATTCCAGTTTGGTCCATGGAGGAAAAGCATCCAAGATGAGAGAACTTAGATGTTCGCCAATTGATTTGATGTTTACTTCCAAACCAATGCAGAAGGTAACTCAAGATTCTGGCCAGGTAAATGCTAATCATACTAAAGCTCGCCATTGTGAGGGCATAATCGCTAGCTCTACTGCACGCCATACTAAATTCAGCGTTGTGGATACCAGTTTGCTCCATGGAGGAAAATCCTCCCAGGTCAGAGAACTCAGATATTTACCGGTTAAGTTTGACATTTCTTCCAAAATTAAGATTTGTTCAGGAGGAAATGAAGATAATTCAAGCGATGATTCTTCAGATGAGCATGAGCAAAGAATCACCAATGGATTATCAAGTCATGGTTCAGTTGTCATGGATATGAAACCTGGCAGTAAACCAGTTACTGCTGATAACCAAAATCCGAAGAACTCATGCATGGCAGACCAGGGTTTTCTTACTCACCAGTATGAGAGGACCAATGCATCAGAAGATACAAGGTCAAATACGATAATAAAGCACCATTTCAGTAGAAGAGCTAAATCTAGTCATTCTCCTTGTTTAGTTCCCTTGGGAAAGAAAATAACTGCTCCGGCAATTAGTTTAGCTTCTCCAATGAAAGGGGAAAGATTAACTGCTCCTGCTAAGACACAGAGAAGGAACCGTACTGAGAATATCTCTAGTAATCCAATTCATTCGGTTTCTCCTGTGAAGAGACAGAGACTCAATGCTTGTGGAAAGATAGAGGAAAGTTGCTTCAGTGAGAAGTTTCCTGCCGACATTCGTGAACAAACGGAGCTATGTTGTGCCTTAAAATCTCAAGATGATGGCAGCATTGAGGTTCTCCGCATAAGTGATTCTGAAGAGAAAGTATCATCTATCGGTTCTTCTGCTGAAGGCAATCCTCAATCCATAGAGACTCTTCAAGGGAGTAGTGAGAAGCTTCCATTGCTGTCATCAGTCGGTTCAAACCCGCCCCTGTTTCCGCTGGATGCTAGAAATGGTGAGCCAGGAATGCTGGAAACTGATGGCAGCCAGTTGGCCATTGAGAATAATTATGCTGATTTGTCGAAAACCGATGCTACTGTCTGTGCAGATGACGAGCAACCTATGACAAGCTCTCGGAGGCAAAGCAAAAGAATCAGACCATTGACAAGTAGAGTGTTGGAAGCTCTTGAGAGCGGATTCTTGAACATGAAGAGGATGAAAAAGGTTAGAGATGCACAAGCAGAAGCAATGCGATTATCGAGCCCTTCCCTAAAGGCACTCAGTACAGTCGATGCAACATCAAAGCGTGAGAGTGCTAGCGATAAGACTGTGGAAGGTGGTGCATCTATCTGTTCCAAAGATGTTACAAATGACTATGCACAGTAACCAACAGTTTGCGGAATTGGCAGACATCGAGGACATTCCTTGAAAAACAGTCATCGGCATCCTCATCAACAACAACAAGATGTCGATTAGAAGGAATTGGCTGAGCAAGAATGCAAGGCTTGAGCCATTTTCAGAAACTTTAAAATTAAAGTTAGAGGTAGCTCTAAATAGAACTTGTTTAGTTGTTTGATTAACTATCCTTGTCACCTTCTTGTCTTTTCTTTTGTTCTCTATATATTTTCAAATATAATATTCTTGTGTAGCCATGGATTAATATTTAAGAACCACAATGATATTGCTAAACATCAAGACATTGAACATTTTTGTTAAATTCAAGCAATTTAATGAGGCATCTCCACAATTAGTACATGCATACAGCTGATCTCAAGAGAGTCATTCCATCATTTTCAAGGATGAAATCATAGGTATAGTAGTTTGTTTGTTAAATTCAACCCTTTCTTCTTTTTTTCATTTTTATTTTTGTGAGATTCAACCCATTCTTCTTATTCACTTTGTTTTCCTTCACTTAATAATTGGGAAATTATAACAAGTCTTATATAGTTAGCAATTTAGCATGAGCAACTCCCAACATTATTTTTTTTTTCTTTTATCTTCTCTAGAACAATTATGTGAAAATTTGGGGCAAATATCCCAAAAATACAAAAAAATCAAAATTACCGGAAAGGACGAGTTTCAAAAATATTGATTAGGAAAGGGCAATTTCCCAAAAATCGCATCCACGTCGGTAGCTTTTTGGGGAAAGCGTTAAAAGCGTTCTGAGGAGCGCTTTTACCTCAAAAAAATGCTCCCACGAGGCGCTTTTATTGAGGTATTAAAAGTGCTCCCTCAGTGGACGCTTTTAGGCTTCGTAATGTAATCAAATTTTTTTGACCGTTGGCCCCAACGTCGAAAAAAAACAACTATAAATACCCCCAACCCTTCATTTTTTTCACACTTCAATCCTTTCTCATTTATCTCTCAATTTTCTCTCAATTTGCTCTCAATTTTCTCTCAAGTTTCTCTCAAAGTCCTTGAAATTTACGCTCAAATTTTAAAATAGTCCTTTACTATTTACTGAAAAAACCCTTTATAATTTTTTAATATATCTATTTTTGGAAAATTTAAAATTCTTTATCGAGTACAATGGTAGGGAATTACGTCGCCTAGACAACAAGCACATTGTTGTCGAGCAAATGAAAATGGTAAGTTTGAATGTTAATTTTCAATATTATTAAATTTTTTAATTATGCAATTTTAATTAATTTTGAATTTTATAATTTTTAAACAATCGTAGATCGGTGTTGTAATGTTATATTCGCAACATGCCCGGTCCTCATCGCCATTGATTGAGAATTACTGCGAGAAGCGGGTTTTTGCACGTGCCACGATAGTAGGGGTTCAAGTTGGACCACCTTTGATCGGTAGCGTTGATAGAGAGGTGGAGACCGAGACGCACACTTTCCATCGCCATGCGAGAGTGTACCATCACCTTAGAAGATGTGCGATTCTGATTGGGATTACCGGTGGGATCGGGTCGGTAGTCACCGGTCCGTAACATCTCTCGATTGGATGGCCGTATGCTACGAGCTTCTGGGTGCCATTCCGGATAGAATTCAAGGAGCTCGGATCGATATGGCTTGGTTACGAGACGCATTCCCGCAGCCGAATGAAGGTTCGACCGAAGAAGAAAGAATACGGTATGTGCGGGCATACATGCTTCAGATAATTGGAGGCTATCTGATGCCGGACCTCTCTAGAAACCTCGTCCACCTGAGATGGCTCCTGAAACTTGTTGATTTCAGAGCAAGGTGAATTGAGTTGGGGTCTTCTTCGTCGAACCGCCTCAACATCTTCAGTACAATTGGAACGGCCCGGTTCGTAAAATAATCCAACTTCGCACTGTCGTGCCCGGCTCCCGAGGTAGATCCACATCGGATTCATCGTCCGATCCTCCATAACTCGCAACAAACGAGGGCCCTCATTGGTGGATGTCGTCGGTAATACATCATCCCTCCTTAAATATCTTTCGTAAAGATCCCAATCGTATGTGGATTGCCATCCACTAGAAGTTGATGACGCCCCCAATACGTATTTCGTCATCCGACGCCAAATGACGAATATGCATGTCCCATCCACCAACCGAAAGTGTCGTGCGGGGTTATGTTTTCCATACTACCACCGCGACACGGGCACTTCGTGTTTTGCCTCCCACTTACGAGTATCGACTTGGGGTCGTGTATTCCCTCGAACGATACTAGATGTTGAGGTCGTGACGGATCACTTGAGATGAAAATTCTACATATACCTCGATATAGGGTGAACCACGGCAAGATGAGTCTCCACCATTGCCTCAAGGCTTCGAGGACCTTTGATGTCGAATGAGTCATATCTCACCGGATCAACCAAGCGCAAAATCTATACTTAATAGATGAACTTTCATTAGCGTTGTTCAATATTTTACGCCTAATTCTTTTGCGAAGTTCTACCAAATCGACGTCCGATTAAAACTCAATCGTATTGTGTTCTCCGATAAGAAAACAACACCATCTTCGTGTCACGCACTTCACCATCGTAGTAAATAACAAAGATTAATACGTTCACTCATTATCACGGGAGCACTTTTCAAGACTCGTAATAGTGCACCCCGATGGGCGTTTTTTGGCCTTTGTTTGTTCGTAAACGTCTCTCAAAATAATTTTGCGGAGACCCTGTAGCAAAGAGAGTCCACATGGGACCGTTTTCGGCCACGGTTTGTTCTGCACCGTCTCCTCAAAATAATTGTGCCCGAGACCACTGTAGCAAAAGCGCGTCCACGTGGAAGCGTTTTCGGCCACGGTTTGTTCTGAAACGTCTCCTCAAAATTATTTTGCCGGAGACTGCTGCCTAAAAACTTATTTCATTTTTCACATTGCAAGTGGACGGGAAGAATCCCTGAACGCGTCACGTAAGCGCGTTTTGGGGAAAATGGCTTAAAAGCGCGTCACTGGGGGCGCTTTTACACAAAGAAAAGCGCCCTCGTGGGAGCGTTTTATTGAGGTGGCCAAAATCGCCCTCGTGGACGCGCTTTTAGGTCCGCTTCCCAAAAACGTCCGACGTGACGCGATTTTTGGGAAATTGCCCTTTCCGGTCAATATTTTGAAACCTATCCTTTCCCGTAATTTTGATTTTTTTGGTATTTTTGGGATATTTGCCCGAAAATTTGAATATAAATATAAATGAACAATGCATATGGAAAATATTTAAACTTCTTGGTGCCAAACACAAATCATCTTTGTATTTAATTTTGATTAGGATTTGTTTGGATAGCACAAAGTAATTGACTGAAAGTGTCGTAATTTTTTAGATGTGTTTGGCTGATATAGTGTAATTACATCGTAATTCCCTATGTCATGTTTGGCAGTACAAATTGTAATTATATAGTTATATTATTCATATTTTTAAAAATATATTAATTACTATAAAAATTATTAGTATGATAAAAATTGTCGAAACCATTTTTTGTTTGAAAACGGGCCGACTTTAAAATATGAAAATGGAGTCGCTACCAATCCTTTTTGAAGTGCGATTGGGTCACCTTATAAAATATTTTGGTCTACGAATTTTAAGAAAACAGGTTCGGGAGTCGGTTACCCACGAGGAAGGATTAGCACCCTCGTGACGCCCATAATTGATACCTAATTGATTAATTAATGTCCTAATATCAAAAATTTGAAAGATTTTAAAATATGATTCTTCTTATTTTAAAGAAAAAAACTTGAATAAAATATGAGCAATCAGACCCTCTTATCTCGAGGAAGTAAAATGTCACGCCCAGTGAGTTAGGGTACGGCATTTCAAATCCCCGAAATTGAGCTTGTCCTTTGACTTTCAAAATTAATGTGTTTAAATCTAAGAAGGAAACTCAGTTATTTGGGGTCTAATGAAAAATCGGAACCCAGTAAGTTAGGGCTCGATTTTCCAAAATATCAAATATGGAATATTGCCTTTGTTTTTTGACATCCTTATCTCGAGATAACAAAACGTCCCATTCAGTGAGTTAGGACACGACGATTTTGAATTTCGAGAATAAGTTTTATTCAACTTTAAAAAGAAAGTAATAGGTTCTTTAGACTCAAAAGAGAAATCAAAACCCAGAAGTTAGGGTACGACTCTTTCGAACCTTAGAACACGGAGGGTTTGCTTATTTTGAAACGAAAGCGTAATGTATCGAATAAAATATGATATGATTTAAAATAAAATGTAAAACGAGTTGCTATGCTAGTTTATATAACAACATTACGGTGATCGAATATAAATAACAATAATAAAAGTAGAAATAAAATACGATAAAAAAGTAAAATAAACAAACAAAATGAAATAAAAGAAAATAGTAACGAAAAGGCAATGATAATAATAACTATGAAATATACTAATAAACAAATAATAATAATAAAATAATAATAATAATAGGTTAAAAATATATTAATAATTAAAATAATAATAATACTAGTAAAAATAAAGTAGTATTAATAAAAAATAGTAGTAGTAAAAAATAAAAGTAAATTGATAATAATAAAATAATAGATATAATAATATATAAATAAAAAATAAAGTAAACAATAATAGTAAATATAATAATAATAATAATAATAATAATAATAATAATAATAATAATAATAATAATATGCATATAAAAAATAGTTGTAATAAAAATATTTAAAAATAATAGTTAATTGAATTGTACAATAACAAAATAATCAAAAAGGGACTAAATTGGATTGAAAACAGAAGCTTTGGGCAAATTTTTTTTTTAAAAAAAGGGAAGATATGGGCTAGATTGTGATGCGCTTGAAAAGAGAGGGACCAAACTGGGAAAATTCCCAGGCCCTTTATGCACCGCGTTTCAGTGTGGACCAAATTGGCACAAACGCAAAATTATGTGACGTAATTCAAAGAAAAAAATAAAGTAAATAAGCACCAAATTGCAAGACCCCACAAAAGTGGAGGGACCTAGAACTTAAATAGCCCATTTTCAAAAAAACACGCGGACCCTCGTTGTGGGTCTGGTCGCGGGCCGGATATAAGCAAAACGACGCCGTTTTGGGGCTATTGAACTCAGCCCTAAATGACGCCGTTTAGGGGGTATAAAAGTTGCAAAATTTTTAAAAAACATTTCATTCCATCATTTCAGCAGAGGAGAGGGAAAAAAAATCTCTAAAATGCTCTCTCCCTGCCCCGAGTCCTGGCCGAGGTCCGATCGCCGGACCTCCGTGAAGCCGCTGCTACGGCGGCCACCGTGTACGGTGGTTGAAAACCCCAAAGGTAAAAATCTTCCCCTTTTCTTATTGTAAATATATTTTACATATATATATATAGTAAATAAAATAAAATACGAAAATCTTTTTTAAAAAAAGGAAAAGTCGAAAAGAAAAAAGGGGAAAAATATAAAAAAAGAAACCTTTGACGATTTGTATTCTGTATTCTTCGTATGGGTTTTGTGTATTTTTAAATGTATATTCCATATATTCGTAAAAAAACCCCTACTTACATTAAATGATTCGTCTTTTATAGCCTTTTATTTTACAACTGATTTCCCACTGTTTTGTAGGTACCAATGTCGTAGGGGCGCACGTTGGAGGTGGGCAAGACGTGTGGTGTTGGGGTTCAAAGGTGACGTACACGAACGTGAGATTTGGAGTTGCTGGCGGTGGCGAGAAACAAGGGCTAGGGTTTTTGATTTTTATTTTGGGCTCAACGGGCTTGTTGGGTTTGGGCTCATTTGTTTGGGTCTGTTGTATTTGGGCTAAAATTTTTGTTGTAATGGACTGTGGGTTTATTCTTCATTTGGGGCCCAGGCAAATTTTGCCCATTATAGCTGCCAATCTTTGCTCATTATTGTGTAACGAGGATATAGCAAAGACTTTAAAAGGGCGAATTTTGCCCGGTCTAGTTGAATCTTGGTTTCTTGTGGCTTCATTTCATCCATTGCATCTCTAGGGGTATAGGAATTTTGTTTCGATCTGCTCCACTCCTGCTCAATGGAGATAAGATCTGCTATCTTTAGCCTACTTCACTCCTGCTCAGTGGAGATAAGGCTATAGTCTTCAGTCTGCTCCATTGCCGATACATGGAGATAAGACTTGTTGTCTTCGATCTGGTCCACTTCTGCTCAGTGGAGATAAGATCTGCTATCTTTAGCCTGCTCCACTCTGTTCAGTGAAGATAAGGCTATAATCTTCAGTTTACTCCATTGCCGATATATGGAGATAAGACTTGTTGTCTTCGATCCGCTCCACTCCTTTCGGTGGGATAAGATCGTAATCTTCACTGTTACCCCCACCGCTAGGGATTAAGGCTCATCGTTTCGATCTGCTCCACTCCCTCGGTGGGATAAGATCTGTAATCTTCACTGTTACCCTACCGCTTAGGGATTAAGGCTCATCGTTTTCAACTGCTCCACTCCCGCCGGTGGGATAAGATCAGTATCTTCACTGTTGCTTTCACCGCTAGGGAATTAAGGCTCATCGTCTCGGTCTATTCTCTACTTTCGGTGGGATAAGATCTATATCTTCACTGTTACCCTCACTTGCTAGGGAATTAAGGCTCATCGATTCGATCTGTTCCACTCGCCAAGAGGATAAGATCTGCTTTTTTAGCCTGTTACCCTACTACTTATGGAATTAAGGCTAATAAGATCTATAATTTTCAGTCTGCTCCCTTGCTATCTTAGGAAGATAAGGCCATTGGTCTAAATCTACTCCATTGCCGATACAAGGAGATAAGATTCGCCAAAATCTGTAATTTCGATCAATTTTGCTACATTGTCCCTCTGGGGAACCTACCATAGAATTGATTTTATGGGGTCTATATGCTTATGCCAAATGATAGGATGTCATGATCGAAATATGCTCCCAACTAGATGTATTAGGAATGTTATATGAATGGATGCAAAATGTCATGAGCATGATATAATCTTTTAATTTTTGGGCTATCATTATTCGCCATTTGTTAAGGTGATACCCCTGGCGTATGTCGTCTTGCTCAGTTGATATTTCCAACAGAGAATTTGCAGATGTCATTACTGCTTAGATCCTTATCTTAAATGCTCTGAGCCCTTTAAGCCTGGCGAGTTCCAAATAATTGTCCTGTTTCAGATTCTTGTATTATTTAGAGACTTTCAAAGTAATATGCAAAACTTCTTTTGTGAAAGCATTATTAGTTCATTGATCATTATTTCAATAAAAAATGCTTGAAAAAGATCATAATAATGGAGAAGAAAGAAATTAATTAGGAGCATAGCTCGAAACAAATAAGATAGCAAATGCAATTAAGAAGGAAATTTATTGGTAGTGTATTTTGAAATGAGCAAATTCAAAATGGGTAAGATGGAAATTAGGTGCCCCAGATATCGCAGAGTGGGCTTCTCGGTTCAAACTTCTTGAGGGCAATGTAAGCTCAATATGTGTTTAGGGGATCCGAGTACTTTGTCGATGCCCCAAGATGAAACATACTTCCTCATTGTTAATTCAAGCGTAGCAAAACTACTGTATGCCCCATCACTATTTGATCATAATTTGAGCCGCCCTTTTCGGGTTTTTAACTCAAAGCCCTTTTGGTCTCAAAGCGCCTTTTGCGGGTTTTCACCTTGGCCTCTTTTTTTTTTTTTTCTTTTTTTTTTGAAAAGCCCCAAAGTACCCTTTGCGGGTTTTCGCCTTGGCCTATTTCCCTCTTAAGTGAAGTGTTTCTTGACTGAGTCTGCATTAACTGGGTTCGGCTAACTCATGCCATCCATCTCGGCTATCAATGCTCCTCTAGAAAAGGCCTTCTTTTCAACATAATGTCCTTAGGCATCCACTTTCTTATGAAGTCCTTTTGCATAGGGAGGATCTTTTCAATATCAAGTCTCCTTCATGGAACACTCTGGGGCAAACTTTTTGTTGTAAGCCCAAATCATTCGCTTCTGATACATTTGACCATGCTGGATGGCTTTTAACCTTTTTCCTTGATCAGATTTAATTGATCATACAGAGGTTGAACCCATTCTGCTTCATCCAACTTTAGCTCTGACAAAATCCGAAGAGAAAGAATTTCAACTTCGATGGGCAGGACTGCACCCATCCCATAAACCAATGAGAAAGGTGTTGCCCCGGTGGAGGTCCTGGCCAACATTCCAGAAGCATAGAGGGTAAATGGTAACTAGTCTATTCCAATCTTCACAAGTTTCAATCATCTTTCAAAATCTTTTAGGTGATTTCTTTCTTTTCTTTCTTTTTTCTTTTCTTTTGCTCTTTTTTTTTTTTTTTTTGATTCAAACTTGAATTTGAAGTTGAAATTGAACTTGATGAAGGTTGACTTTGTAAATTTTCCATAGGAACCGACTTTCACCCTCTTAGTGAAATAATTGACAATCAAGAAGATGAATAGGCGTCAACTAGATGCTTTTGACGAGATCGTCCCCGTAACATTTATGCCCCACGTATAGAAAAAAATAGAAGAAGTATATAAGTCATCATGTCTTCTCAATGTGGCATTTACGGTATAACTGATGCAATCTCCTTTTCATGGTAGATCAACAGTACCCAAACCTTATAATCGACCTGACTATTGGAAAACTCTTAGCGTGTGCCTTTTGAATATTCTATAGCCTCCTCGTACCAAGGCATATCTTGATGTGATCATGCAAAGACACCTTTCAATTCTTGGATGTCTTGCTTTATTTCTGTGGTGGGCAAGGCTTCGATCTTCACTCCTTTCCTAAACTCGCAATGTCCACTAACCCTTTGTACAGTAGAGTCTATTTCATTTTGTTCTACCATCCTTAACAAATCAAAAGATAAGTTACAATATCTGATATCTTCAAAATCCTCAGATCCCTTTAGACCCATATTTCACTCAAAAGGGAGTTCGTAATAGCGTTGCTCATGTCTCGATATCTGGGTACCTATTGTAGGTGCGAAGGCAAATTCCAAAGAATAAACGATTCTAAAGATGATTATCTATGATTATGAATGAAGAACGAAAGAACATTCCAAAGAATAAAAGAATGTATAGTATGACAAGGAAAAATGGAAAAATATTTCCTCTGTATGAAACATAAAATACATTTTTTTTACTGAAAATAAAGATATTCGAACAAAAGCCTATTTCACAAAAGATTCTTATTGTTTCTAGACTTAAAACAACAAGTGTGTTTTGAACATTACTCTGTGTTAGTTCTAAAAACTATAGGAATTTCCTCCGCAGTCCAGTTGTTAAGAACACTTTTAAGCTTGTAGGGGCGAATGCCTTCTAAGTCTCATTCATTCAGTCCCTCTTCGAACACGACGTTGATGCTCAAGGTTTTCATTATCTCTTCAGTAGTTTCTTCATTCATGTTCCCCGGTCCCGGATGAACAATTTCTTCCGATACGAATGCATTGGATATATAGAAAAAGTCACTGATCCCCGTTTAACCTCGGTGTCCTTCTCTACCGACTCTCCTCCAATGGTACACACGTTTTCTCCTTCAGAAAAGCCAAAGAACTCCAGCTCTTTGTTATCCATTAAAACTTGCACTAGAGCCCTGAATTCACTACATTGTTGGATCTCATGGTTCTTCTTATTGTGGAACTCACAGTAGTTCCTCGTATCCCAGGATTTGCTCTCCAACTCTTGCGGAACCAGACCCCTTTTCCTTCCAAACCTCCCGTAATGGGGTTCTTACTTCAGCAAAATTTTGTTTGATTCTCCTCCTCATGTTCTCGACTATCACATTTACCCCTTTCTCGGTATGAATGGACAATGAATTTCTTACCACATACACATCATCGACCTTCACAATGCCCATTTTGATGAGTCTTTCAACTAGATTTTTAAAAGGGAAGCAATTCTCTATCGGGTGCCCCACTATCCTCGCATGGTATTCACATTGAGTGCTTGCGTCGTACCATTTAGGATATGGGGGTTGCAACGGTTTTGAGTAGACAGGGGCTACAACTTGTGCGTCGAACAGAGTTTTATACAACTCCCTATACGTCACGGGTATGGGAGTAAACTGAAATTTCTCGGTATTCTACCTCATGTTGGGTTCCTGCCTTGGTGAGGCCTACTGGCCCACGACTACCACTCTTGGTTGACTAACAGTAACAGGCTTCAAATAACCCGAGCTCACATTACTTACTTTATTTTCCCGTTTCTTTGGAGTTGATCTTCTCGTGCTTTCCTCAGCCTCTATCTTTCCACACCTTATGGCATTTTCTATCATTTCGCCCAACATCACTATATGAAGCTCTTAGAAGCTCTTAGTAGTGATGAAAGGTAACATATGATTGATGAAAGGATTTCTTTTTCTAGCAGCGGTGGTTGGACTTGTGTAGCGATTTCCTCCATCTCTGGGCATATTTCCTGAAACTTTCGACCGACTTCTTCTCCATGTTTTGTAGCGTGATCCTGTCAGGCGCTATATCAGTCACATGGCCATAATGCTTCATGAAGGCCTGTGCTAAATCATTCCACGATTTGACTTCAGTACGACTCAATTGATTATACCATTTAGCCGCTGCTCTAGTTAGACTATCTAGGAAACAGTGAATTAACAACTGGTCGTTGCTGACATGTCCCGTCATCCTCCGATAGAACATTGTCATGTGAGCCTCAAGGCAGCTGGTCCCATTATATTTTTGAATTCTGGCATCTTAAACTTAGGTGGGAGTACCAGATCAGGGACCAAACTAAACTTCTTAGCATCTATCTCGCATTGGTAACCAACACTTTCTAATGCTCGAAACTTCTCCTCCAACCATTTGCATCGATCCTCAAACTCCTTTGGGAACTCGCCTTTACTTTTTCTCTTTCTGCGTTACATCATCGAAGTCAGGGACTATTGGTTTTACCAAATTATCTCCTGGGTTAGAGCTCGAGCCCACTAGGAAGTTTACTGGCGCGGGGGTACCGGATTGATATTGGGGCTTAACTTTGACGGACACTATCGGTGGTTGTACCTGAGAATTCACTAGGGCTGAGCCTGGAGGATAAGTAGAATTTTCATTATCATCTCCGATATCAATATAGGGCCCTTTCCTTTATCATGCCCTCCAGTCAACAAATGTGTCAACTGGCTCATCATGCTTCTCTAGGATTTCAGCATTTGATCCCTCATGTCCTGTTGGATTTTATCCAACTGTTCTTACATCTGAGTTTGTAATTAGTCTTGCATCTCCTTCTGCATCTGCTCTAACTTTTCTATCCTTTGATCCATAGCTTTCATTTTTTTCGAGTGTAATAGTGATGTTCTAGAATAACTATAATATGATCTCTAGTTAATAGGGTTCTCTTATGATATTTGATGCATATGATGCGATGTAATGCAAATGGAGGAAATGCAATGCAAATGCATGGAATGAATGCAAAAAAAAATAGAGGCGTTGATTCTAAATTCAATTCTATTAGAAGAAATTTTCTAGAAAATAAATTTTTTCACATAAAATGGATTACATATGCGGCTTCGTCCTTATAGTCCAGGTGAAGACACCAAACTCTTTCTTCGTATCCGGATGTTACGGTCGTGTCCCATGAATTTTCTCAATAGATGCCTCTTCTAGCTCCTTGTTGCTTGATCCAGGCCGTAACTCTTCACTCACTTATCCTCAGCAATGCTCATAAGCTTCTTTAAGGAAGTCGAGATGTGACAGCTCTTGAATAGTCTTTGTCGACTTGAATCCCCGGGCAAAGTCTTGTATTCTTCTGCGGACCATCAACCTTCTCTCATTGTTTACCTGGACTATATTCGAACGATCGTATTATAACCCACTTTATCAAGTAATCCATTTCCTTATGACAAACTATTCAATTTAGCAATCGAATATGAATCAACACCTCCTTTCTATGATGATGAAATGCAATGTAGTCAAAACAAAAGAAAACACGTTAGTGCAAGAAAACACGTTAGTGGCCTCGATCTTCACCCATTATAGGCTCAAATGGACCGAGTTCAGTTCAGGGGCATACATTTCCCTATGGCTGCACGGAGATGAAAATCTCACGAAGACATAGGTACGGATGTATCCCAAAAGCGATTCACTATTTTGCAAGGAGGTGAAAACCTCACGAAGAAGTAGCTTCTCACTCTCACTTAAAATGTGTGACCACAACGGTCATGCAATATGATGCAGATGTATTCTCGACACTTAAATCTCAACAAACATAAGACACGACCCAAATTCATGCAATGAAAAAACAAAATCAAATTTTAATTTTCGATAAAAGGATAAAACTAATCAATTCTATGGCTTAACTCTCTTATTGATCCCTAGTGGAGTCGCCAAGCTGTAGAAACCATTTTTTTTTGAAAACGGACCGACTTTAAAATATGAAAATGGAGTCGCCACCAATTTTTTTTGAAGTGTGATTGGGCCACCTTATAAAGCATTTTGGTCTACGAATTTTAAAAAAATAGGTTTCGAGTCAATTACGCACAAGGAAGGATTAGCACCCTCGTGACGCCCATAATTGGTACCTAATTTATTAATTAATGTCCTAATATCAAAAATTTGAAAGATTTTAAAATACGATTCTTCTTATTTTAAAGAAAAAAACTTGAATAAAATATGAGCAATCAGACCCTCTTATCTCGAGGAAGTAAAATGTCATGCCCAGTGAGTTAGGGTACGACATTTCAAATCCCCGAAATTGAGCTTGTCCTTTGACTTTCAAAATTAATGTGTTTAAATCTAAGAAGGATACTCGGTTATTTGGGGTCTAATGAAAAATAAGAACCCAGTAAGTTAGGGCTCGGTTTCCCAAAATACCAAACACAGAATATTGCCTTTGTTTTTTGAAATCCTTATCTCGAGATAACAAAATATCCCATCCAGTGAGTTAGGACACGACTATTTTGAATTCTCGAGAATAAGTTTTATTCAACTTTTAAAAGAAAGTAATAGGTTCTTTAGACTAAAAGAGAAATCAAACCCGAGAAGTTAGGTACGACTCCTTTTCGAACCTTAGAACACGGACGGTTTGCTTATTTTGAAACGAAAATTGTAATGCATCGAATAAAATATGATATGATTTAAAATAAAATGTAAAACGAGTTGCTATGCTAGTTTATATAACAACATTACGGTGATCGAATATGAATAACAATAATAAATGTAGAAATAAAATACGATAAAAAGTAAAATAAACAAAAAAAATGAAATAAAAGAAAATAGTAACGAAAAGGCAATGATAATAATAACTATGAAATATACTAATAAACAAATAATAATAATACTAGTAAAAATAAAGTAGTATTAATAAAAATAGTAGTAGTAAAAAATAAAAGTAAATTGATAATAATAAAATAATAGATATAATAATAATATATAAATAAAAAAATTAAAGTAAACAATAATATATATAATAATAGTAAATATAATAGAAAGAATACGATCATAATAATAATATGCATATAAAAAATAGTTGTAATAAAAATATTTAAAAATAATAATTAATTCAATTGTACAATAACAAAATAATCAGAAAGGGACTAAATTGGATTGAAAACAGAAGCTTTGGGCAAATTTTTTTTAAAAAAGGAAGATACGGGCTAAGACTGTGATGCGCTTGAAAAGAGAGGGACCAAACTGGGAAAATTCCCAAGCCCTCTATGCACCGCGTTTCAGTGTGGACCAAATTGACACAAACACAAAATTATGTGACACAATTCAAAGAAAAAAATAAAGTAAATAAGCACCAAATTGCAAGACCCCACAAAAGCGGAGGGACCTAGGACATAAATAGCCCATTTTCAAAAAAACACGTAGACCCTCCTTGTGGGTCGGATCGCGTGGACCGGATATAAGCAAAACGATGCCATTTGGGGCTATTGAACTCAGCCCTAAACGACGCCGTTTAGGGGGTATAAAAGTTGCAAAATTTTTAAAAAACATTTCATTCCATCATTTCAGCAGAGGAGAGGAAAAAAAAAATCTCTAAAATGCTCTCTCCCTGCCCTGATTCCTGGCCGAGGTCCTGTCGCCGGACCACCGTGAAGTCGCCGCCGCCGCCACCGTACACGGTGGCCGAAAACCCGAAGGTAAAAATCTTCCCCTTTTCTTATTGTAAATGTATTTTACATATATATATATATATATGGTAAATAAAATAAAATAAAATACGAAAATATTTTTTAAAAAAAGGAAAAGCGAAAAAAGAAAAAGGGAAAAAATATAAAAAAAGAAACCTTTGACGATTTGTATTATGTATTGTTCGTATGGGTTTTGTGTATTTTTCAATGTATATTTCATATATTCGTAAAAAAAAACCCTATTTACATTAAATCATTCAGCTTTTATAGCCTTTTATTTTACAACTGATTTCCCTACTGTTTTGTAGGTACCAATGTCGTGGGGGCGCACGTTGCGGAGGTGGGCGAGACGTGCGGTGTTGGGGTTTGGAGGTGACGTGCACGAACGTGAGATTTGGAGTTGCTGGCGGCGCTGGTGAGAAATAAGGGCTAGGGTTTCTGATTTTTATTTTGGGCTCAACGGGCTTGTTGGGTTTGGGCTCATTTGTTTGGGTCTGTTGTATTTGGGCTGAAATTTTGTTGTAATGGACTGTGGGTTTATTCTTCATTTGGGGCTCGGGCAAATTTTGCCCATTACAAAAATCATTTTTAAACAAGTAACAATACTTAAAATTGAATCATCATATGCATTATATTAGTCTAAAAAAGTAGCTGATACCACGATTTATAACAAAAATAGCTAGAAAAATAAACCTCATATGCAATTTTATCTAATTGCTCTGTTGTATATTTGTTGGTTATTTCCTCGTTAATATTTAACATATACTCTTTATAATCATTGTTGATCTTTGATTGAGTTCATCATCACTATACTTATTTGAATATGCATAATTAAGGTTATCAAAATCTCCTTCTTACATGTACTCTATGGAGTATGGATAATATCAATTCCACTTAGGATTAAAGTTATAAAATATGCAACATGCTAGTAAGATCCAACATTGTTTGTTATGCTTTACTAAGGTGGTAGTGTTAACATGAGAAATATATTTTGGAACAACATACGTCTTTTCAACCAAATTTCGAAGTCTTGAATGTCTCAAATTCAAAAAATCGTGAACTATCTATAGTACTTGTGTTTGGTATCATTCTCTCAAATGGTATCATATCTAACGATATGGTGCAAGAAAACTTTTTATATTTGCATGCATCAACCTTATAATATTTGAGTTCACAATCGAAATAGTTTGTAGCTTTAATCATATAAACTTAATTCAAAAATAAGTAAAAAATATAAAACCTTTATAAAAAATTGTATAAATTGCCTAAAATTTTCATAACACTTTTATAAATAATATAATTTTTGTCAAAAATTATTTTTATAAATAAGTTATGATAAAAAAACCTATACCATTTTTATAAATAAGTAAATTATTTTTATTATATATAGCATAGACACATAAATAAGTCATATTCATATTTGGCCATAACTTTTTATAAATATATATATTATAAAATTTTTATAGCAGTAAATTATTTTTTATAATATTTTTTGTCATTACTTTAGAACTTTTTAAAGATTTATAATATAATTTTTTTTTGTTATAATCATCCTAAACACTCATACGCATTCATGTGTATAACATAATTTTTATAAAAATAACTTTTTAAATTAGATTTGGGTGTAATTACCTATGTAATTATTTCAATTTTCACACTCTCCTAAAAATTGAAAAGTGTAATTGGGTGCTCCAAATTTAGGGCTGTAAATAAACCGAGCTTGAATGAATAAATCTCTGTTCATGTTCGTTTATTTATTTTTAAGCTTGTTTGTGTTCAATTTGTATTCGTTAAGAATTTCAAATTTTTGTTCATGTTCGTTTATTTAAAATTATGTGTTTTCATGTTCGTTTATTTAATGTTCACGAACATGTTCATTTAACTTAATCGAACATGTTCACGAACATTAAACTAACATGTTCACAAACAATGTTAATAAATAATAAACAAAGAATAAATAAATAAATACATACAGACATCTATTGTTTAGATATAAAATAGTCAAATATAAATATTAATAATTATATTATAAATGAAAAAATACAAACCAAGATAATTTTATTATTATATACTAATGGAACAATAAACAGTACAAACCAAGATAATTTTAATATATTCTAATGGAATTTTTATAAGAAAATATATTTAATAAATAAGTGAGTCATATACGAGTTAATAAAAGAGCTTGCTAGTTTATTAAACAAACATAAAAATTTTGTTCATACTCGTTTATTTAGCTTAATAAACGAACATAAACGAATGCTATATGAACAGTTCACGAATAGTTCATCGAATGTTCTGTTCATTTACACCCTTAGCTTTAATTACACCCAATTTAGTGAAGCCCATCAATTATAATGATTACCCAAATATATCATCATTTTTTAATTATAAACAATTAGATCCAAATCCAATCTAAGTTCAGAATTTCTTTTTAATTTTTATATTTTTCTCTTCGTTATTTTTTTTTTTTGAAATTTTTCTCTTCGTTTTTAATCACTGGTAACAGCCTACATAGCTCTAATAACAAGGTAACTTGTGAGTAATAAATTACTATAATCCAAGATAATTCCTCCTGCAATCCTAAATACCTTATACAACCACATGTCCAAAGTTTAATGAATTCAAATTTCGCTTTTAGGTATATTGATAAATCTAGTTGTCAATGTTTATATTTTATATTTATTTTTAATTAAATTTAATTATTAATATTTTAAAAAGAGTTAAATTATTTTTCTTTAATGAAATGCTAACTAAAAATATTTATTTTTTAACATTATTGGCGTGACAACTTATATGGCAATTCATATAAACTTTATCTTTGGCATGACACTATTTATCTTATATGTCACGTTAATAAATAATTTAAAATTTATAAAAAATATAATTATAAATTTAAAAATCATAAACGATAACATTATGCCTTCTTTATATTAAATCCGAATATCTATTCTTTATAATAATCATCTAATTCACTAAGTTAAATATTTACGAGATTTTAAAATAAATAAAATTTTTTAATGATATGTTTTAGCTAATATGATGAAATTACATTTTCACTATTGTAAAAATTACAATTTAATTTCGGTCTCTACTATTTTTTTTTATTTGGCTTCATCCCTAAATTGAAGCACTTTCGCATTTCCCCAAACATTGCTTCGATGATAGAGGTAGCCCCATTCTTGCACAAATTCGAACTGGGTTCCTTTTAACTAATTTGCATGAATTGATTGTTGAAAAATATACTAGTAATTGTCACAGGTTCGTCATAGTGATGATGAGATGATGAAGATTAAGAGTAGTGAAGTGCAGGAGCTATGGAAATAATTGGCTCCCGTGGTTGGGATGAAGCAGAAGCTGAAGTTGTTGCTTATTTGCTTATTTGCTTAAAAATATACCAGTCGTGTTGTTTTAGCAAGAAGGGCTTGGAGGGAGTCGACGAATAGAATGGCCATTTGTATCTTAAACTTATGGTGTTCACAATCATGGTTCTCCATCAGAGTTTTGGTCAGCATCCACTTTTTCAACTGGGCCGAACATAGCTACACAAGTTGCGGCAACTTGCATCCATTGCTACTAAGTCAGCTGCACTCGACGCCTCACTAGCAATCATGAAGGCTCTGAGGTTCAAGGTGGATGCTGGTGGTGGTTCATCAATGTTTTCAGATAGCTATGGATCTTTTCGTAGTGAATAGGTTGTATGAATATAAACTGATACATTTAAACCATATAGTGGAAGTTGCCAATGTTCCTTCTAAAACATGATAATATTGTCAAGAATAGGATGTTTTGAATCATCAAGTATCAAAAGCATTAAGAAGATTACATATAAATACATTTATACACTAAAATTCCTTCAGGAACCCACAATGGCTTATGGAGAAACTATGGTTTCCATAACAAACCTACAATTACTATACAGAAATTCAGGCACAAGTTATTTGACTTCGCTTCACAACCTCCAGATTCTCCGATACTGCTGCGGTTAAATTAGGATCTTCGAATCCAAGCTCAGCACCCAATCTGCAACAAGGGCAGGGATTAGAAAGAACGGATTCAGCAGAAGAGAAAAAGCAACTTCGAAGGGAAAATGAAAAAGTAATGGGTCGGAGAAGCAGTTTTACGGAGGGTAAGCTCTAGAATGGCCTATACTTTCGCAAGACCAAATTCCTAACTGAAAATGCACTTGCATCTAAATTATCAAAATGAACAAAATGAAATGTTAACATAAAGACCAAGATAAGTTAAAATTTTACTTACTTTGGATCCAGCACCAATTTCTGGACCTCTTTAATGGCCGAACTAGCTGCATATAACGAGATCTTCCCCACCTGATTGAACATGATGGTAAAGTTGGTAAACTCACTGGGACAAAAAGGTCTAACATGCATAACTCATGATTTAAAAAGAGTCTAGGAACTTGACAAACACATGATAAAGAAAGCACTGAACACTTTTTGGGATAATTTTATTTGCCTGACCTCCAAAATTTGAAGTTTTCCGTCATGGTCATTTGGAAGACAGCGGATATCTTCAGCCAATCTTACAGCCTCCCCCACACTTTCTGGAAATAAGAAGTCAAGTCCTAACTGAACATTGGACTGAAAGTTCAACAAGAAGGAAATAAGTTATTAATTTCCACGCTGATGAACATCATTTATTGAACAAGGTAAAAGAATTTCATATCAGACATACTCAATGACATCAAACATCACCTTCTCAGCAGGATTTGCAATAAATATCGAAACATGGAAGGTTATTTATCAGAGAGACCAACCTGGAGATTCCTCACTTGGAAAGGGCAACCAGCAGGGAGAAAGACAGCTTGCCCCAAATTCTGTTCAAATGACCATGGCACCACTCCTGTAAACGAAATGAACGACAATCAACACTTGATCATCTACTATATTAATGATTCTATTATAGCAATAAAAGGAAAATATTGAACTTTTTACTGGATTAAAAATTGGAATAAGATTTTCCAGGAGAATTTGTTTTGACCCAAAATCCAATTTCATCTACTATAAAATCGGTTTGTAAACTTTTTATAGACAGGTTGTTTATCTTATCTTACCAAATTCTTGCCTTAATTTTCTCTTATGATGCTCATTCAAGTACACCACTTCGTCATACAGAGGACGCATCACCTAATAATGAAAATAGAAAATCATCAACATGCACTTTTACGCAATGTGTTAAAAAGTATATTCTACAACTAAGAGCATAAACTTACAGAATCACTTACTGCACTTTCAGGCTTCCTGAAATCTCTCCAATGCTTTTGCAAATACTCAGTTAACTTCGGAACATCCTGTCGACAAAAGACATCCCAACACGCTCCTGCTTTAGGATTTCCTATCATGCCCCTGCTATCCCCATTTAACTGTTCAAAATCCGCAGATTTCTCTGCAATCATGGTAGTTTCAGTTTCTTGATCCTCATGTACATCAGACGTGCTCTCAGATTCGTCATCCATATCAGGTCCATCAATAGATAAATCAGGCAATCTTTTCTCATCTGACCTTGTTTCAGAATCCCTCAAGGACTCATTTACCTCAGATTCCCCATTGGATTTGAGTATGTCCTTTTTTGTCCTCTGACCATTTACCTTTACTTCACATGTATGCACCAACAGATACACCTGGAAAACAACTTAGCTTTCAATTCATACGCTTCACCACAAAGATTCATATTTACTTTTAATCATTACAAGAAAGCCTTGATGGTTATACAGATTTTGTTCGTGACTTAATTCAGTGTCCCTTTCATATTAAAAGGTTTGAGCTAGTATAAAACAAAACGAGGCCTTGACCTCACATGTATAATAGACTAAAAATTGCAAAACATAATGCACTGAATGAAAGCCTAAATCTTATTCAAGCATTAGATTCCATATAAGATACAGAGATCAAGACATAAAAGTAATATAAACATAGAAGACTTCAGTTTCATAGTGTCCTTGTAATAATTAATCAAAAATGAATTTCCTAGATTAGTCAAGGAGAGGGGAAATACAACTTACCATATCTCGCATTTTGAAATGGAGATTGGTTACCGAATTCCCTCTATCAAGTTCTTCATAGGTCCCATAAGATAAATAAATCTTAGGTCCAGCATCATTTTGCAAAGAATAATGGGGCAATTTTGCAGCGACATTTAGGAGACCCAACCTGGAATGAATGTACTCAAGTAAGGGAAGTTTACTGATGAACTCAGGTCTCTGGAACATCAAAAACTCTTCCGAAGCACCGGGAGAAGGCCAATCTTTCAACTTCAACATTTCTGGCAGTCCATTTTCATGTGTCCGCCCCTCTGTGTATCCTTTAATGAATTGATCAAGTTCAATATCAACCTGACATCATATCAAACCCAACATGCATCTATAAGAGAGTGACACATAATATCAATTAAATTACAGAGATATGAAGATTACGCACATATAAGCAGGAGCATAGAGCCTACCTCTGACCAGTCTAAGCAATCTATGGCCTTCACCATTCTGGTCTCATCTTTTATTTTCTCATCAGCCGTCTCCTGAATTCCTCTCCAAATAGCCATGGGATCCCAACTTGAAATGGATGAGCTATCAAATACCTCTTTAACAATCACAGGTTCACCCTTGCTCCAATGCCTTCTAAAATCAGCAATCCCTTCTGCTTTAATATCATGAGATGAAGGGCAGTACAAAAGATTATCATCACTACCTTCTCTGTCGGCAAACTGACAAAGTCTGGGATCATTCAATTCAGTCTTTTCCGAACTTTCAACATCATAAACCTTACAGCCACTAACCATTTCCTCTACATTCTTAACCAGTTTTGCAACCCAATTCATCTTAAAAATACGATTTAGGTTTAATGAGTGATGACCGCAACCACCATACTCCTTTGGAGGACATGGAATACTGCCACCACTGTTGGCTTTCCAGCCAGAGAACTTATCCAAGAAATTCAGTTTCAATTTGGATACTTGTCCCATAGAAGTTTCTTTGTCCGGAGTTCTCTCACCAGTCTCATTTCCTATATCTTCAACACAGACAGAAGATGCACCCCGAAGATCTTGACAGCAACGGAGACACAGATCATATGAGCAATTTGGACAATGCCGATGATAATCAACAATTGGTATCCTACAAAAGTTGCTGCAAAAAGACATAAACTATATGTCCTTAGTACAATAAATATGAGAATGTGTTAACCATACTTTTGTAAATCTAATTAATAAAACTCACCAAACGGACAGAAAATTAACCTATTAAACTAACCACACTAAGCGAGATGATTTTAAAATAGCTAGTAAATGTTATTAGGTACCAGCACATCTGCTCATCTGCATTCACCTTTGCCCTAAAAAGGTCTATTTCAGTTCCTGAAAAACATATTTAATTATGGTTAGATAAGGACATTAAACTCAGTAGGAACCTGAGCTCAAACCATTTAAACTCAGTAGGAACCTGAGCTCAAACCATTTAATCAACAAGCATCTTACTACGAAGTTTTCTTTCCAATTCCACTTCAGAACACTGTTCCTGATGGATCTTCTTAATAACAGGAAGCACTGAAGATAAAAGACAGTAGTGATACTGTAGCTTGTCCAGAACAGGTATTTCCCGTATCCTTACCTGCACTCAGTGAAAAGTAAATTATTCCTCAAGAAATTATTCAATTAAACTGTCAAAAAATCTATTAATTAGACATGCAAACCCTTTGAAAGGGAGGAAAATACCTTTATCATGTTATCACCTCGTAAGCATGCCTTGCAATTACAGGAACCACGACATGCAGGACAAGCCTTCTCAATTTCTTCCAATGGGGTGTTCGAGTACCTAATAAGCAAAGCATAAATAATTGCTAGAAAACGGAAATGTAGGCATTTTTAACTGAACGTTCAACTTACCATGAAGAGATACAGCTATCACAATATCCTCTCTTTTCACATTTGAGGCATGAAGTAACTCTCTCTCTATCATTCCGCCGGCATTGATGGCAAGTTTGCCCGACAAAAACTTCTTCGGACGAATCTTCGGAGTTATCCTGAAAACCAACACATTAATATCTGCATCAGCAACATAAAATAGTAAAAAGAAAAAAGAGAAATAATCATCATAGAGCATGAAAGGAACCCTGCAAATCAGCAATATCTTGGAGAAAACAATCATAAAAAATCTGATTATAAATTAACTATAAACTTTCAACTCATTTTACCCATTCATTTGCTATGAAACCTAATAAGATGGTAACCTATTCTCTCCATTTTTTTCTAATTGATACTATTATCACGATCAACAATAGGACCGCCACAATGTCTTATATGGGCAAGATTCCCCCTCATGAAGAATCACCCTTACTAAAAGTCGAGTATATACAATACATGTTATATTCTTTAAGATCAAACAATACTAATGCTACCAGAACCACCATGTTGTAAGTTAGCTCACCGCCGCCATAGCAACGTCATCATTGCTTCTCTGTGATCTGTTCCTGGATGAATCTGCAGCAGAAAAAGACGGTGTCTTGTATGACCTCCAACTCTCTTCAAAAGGTGAGCCATCTCTTTGATAATCATCTTCCACCTTTGCAGAATTTCGTGCCGAGAGATTCCTCATAGGAGGTGTCTCAGGTGAATACTGAATTTGATTCTTAGAAACCTTCTCTTTATGTTTCTTCCCAGAAACTGGAGGAGGATAGTCCTCGACTTTCCTACTAACAGGCGGCACATCAAAGTCATCACTCTTAGTGTCTCCCGCATACATCTCAGTATCACCACCCAACTTCCTCTTTTTCTTAAGGCTAGCTCTTAATGCAGAATTGGCAGCCCTCCTTTTAGCCTGGATATAATGTTTTTCACAAACAGTTTTATCTGGCATAGACATGGCAGTACACCTCCATTGCTTCCCATCTGACCTTTTGCATCGCAAATCATCAGGTATCCCAACATTATCCTCACCATTCCCAGAACCTGATCTTGGATGCTCCATTCCACTTCTATGCAATTCAAATCCACTAGCAGTAAAGCATCCCCAAATTCAACCTAAAAAACAGTAAAAAAAAAAAAGTTCCTAAATTCACCTACTAAACCAGTAAAAAGAATATCACCAAAAACAATCAACCAAAAAAAAAAAAACAAAATATAACTACAAACCCTTTATTGGAAATTCAAAAAATTGAACCAAAATCATAAACATAAACAAGATTGGCAAGACAAAAGAACAAAACCCAGATCATTAAACAAAGAATCAATCAGTTAAATTTTCAAAGAGAACCCCAGACTCTTAAACCCAGAAGTAACTTTAAAAAAAAAGCAATTAAAAACAAAACGAAAACCCCCAATAAATTGATGGGGGAAAAAACAAAGAAAGAAGAAGAATGAAAGAACCTGGAGCTAGGGCTTTGATTGAGAGTATGAGACGGAGAAAAAAGGATATTTATGGGGCGACCCAGAGTTTTGTAAAGCCAAATAAACAGTGGTTGGATCGAACTGTTGCTTGACTTCACGGTTTTTCGCTTCTACTGTGGGTTCCTTTTTTCTTTTTTTTGTTCTTTTCTTGGTTGCTGGCTATTTCAGACATGTCTTTGTGAAAGTTCGTAATAACTAAAGTACTGAACAACTGTTAACTTCTGCCGTACCATAAAATCCCCAACATCATCAGCCCAAAACAAAAAACTCTCTATTTTGAATTTACATAAATCATCCCACACATTTTACATTTATTTATTCCTCTCATTTAATTAACTTTAGATTTACATTTTAAATTTAGTTATGTTTTATTTGAGATTTAATTTTACATAACGAATGTATTTTAAGGTTTAATGATATAATGATGGCATGATTCATTAATAGCCCTATCATTTTAGGCATCAAAATTAATGTGGATAAATTTCATTATTAGTCACTTAATTATGAATAAATTTTATTTTGATTACCTAATTAAAAAATTACCATTCGAATGGAACTTTTTAGTCGTTATAATAACGATTTTATTCTTCAAATTTTATACTTTTTTTTTTTTATATTTTTAGAACTTTTTAGAATTTTCTAACTTTTAAAAAGATTTTAATTTTTTATTATTTTATATGAAATTAGGGTTAAAGTGACATAAAGTATAAAAGTTTAGAACTAAAATTGTTATTATACCGATTAAAAAGTGGCATTATTAGTCACTTCACTATAGGATCATAAAAAATATTTTCAAAATCTTCTTGAACAAATTGTAATTTTTAGTTAAATAGCCAAAATGAAAATTTACCTATAATTGAGTGACTAACAAATATAACTAAACCCCAAACGTAATAAATCAAATTCATCAATTCTTTAATATGTTTTTCAACTAAAATTTCAACTTTATTTATTATAACTTAAGAAAAATTAACAAAAAAATTTTTTGATTATTTTGAAAGTCTTATTCTTTACAAGAATTTTTATTTATATTTCTAATTTCAAGTTTAAATTTATATAGATTATTCTTTATTTAATGTCTAACTATTTTAATATATATATATATATATATATATAATAAGTTTTTATAATGTTATTACACTAGTAACCAACTGACGCATTAGTTTATTATATTACATTTTGCATATTACGTCCTATCTGCATTAACAAATTTACCATTCTTTTTTGTCATTTCGGTCAATTTTCCTTTAACCGTAATATATATCGTGTTTTAATAATAATAATAAACATATTTTTCTTCTTTCTTTCTTCAATCACTTTGATTTAAAAAAAAAGTCTTAGCTGGCAAGCTTTCATCTGTCGTTTGACACGAGTCTTCTGTCTGTCGTTTGACATGCTATTCCAATTGGAAAAGTTTTTTTTTGTGAGAGTCTTTTTATTTTTCATTGTTTTTTGTTCTTTTTGAGTGTGGCTTTGACATGGAGGATGATTTAGCCAATCTGAGACTTCGTGATGAGGAAAAGGAGGCGTTCCAGGAGGAAGTGACGGTAGGAGATCAGGATTATCGGATTTGTTTAGTGGGACGCTGTCTCACTGATAGTATTGTCCATTTCCCTTCTCTACACAACACTATGGCTGATTTATGGCATCCGATCGGAGGGATATGTATATCAGATCTAGGTGATAAGAGGTATCTTTTCCAGTTTTTCCATGAGATTGATATGCAAAGAGTGATCTCGAGTACTCATTGGTTTTTCAATAATCATCTTCTCATTCTGCAAAAAAATCAACAAGGAGAAAATCCATCAGATATCTTATTAAATTTCACTGAATTTTGGGTCCAAATTCATGACTTGCCCCCAGGTCTGATGACTGAACATATGGCAAGACAATCTGGTGATTTTTTTGGAAATTTTTTAGAATATGATACTGCTGTTCTGGCTTCGGGTTTTCAAAGTTTATGCGAATTCGTGCTCGATTGGATGTTAATTCTCCATTGAAAAGGAAGAAAAGATCCAGATTGGGAAAGACAATACAGTATATACCGTTTTCAATTTGAGAAGTTGAGCCTTTTCTGTTTATTTGTGGCAAATTGGGGCATGGTGAGAGTTTCTGCCCTTTTCGGCTTCGGATTGAGTCAACGAATATTAGTTTTGGATGGGATTTATCTTTATAGGCAGAGAAGCGGCGGCGCGGTAAGGCTAATAGTAGGCTCTCACAATCGATGGTTCGCAATGGAAGCAGTTTGATTATGGAAGGTAGAAATCAAAGTAGTAAATGGCCAAATAATTTGGGGAATAATTATAGGAAGGAATCGTGGCAACAATATTCAAGTCCAAATTTAATCCCTTTTTAGTAAAAGAATCTGACAGCTGGCGCAAATTGGGCAGTGGTGCAATTCAAAGTACTAACTCTGGGAGTAGGCCCTTGGATTTAATGCTGGAAGAGGAAAATGAGCCTTTTCTTAATATGGAAGGGAAGAAACAACAAAGAATTGTGGAGGATTCGTCTCTTATAGTGGGGAAGAATGGGGACGTAAGTCATTCCCATGTAACGGCTAGCTCGTGACCAGAGCAGCCGAATGCAATGAAAATAATTAGTTGGAACGTTCATGGTTTGAGGAGATCACAAACTGTTAAAAGGCTCAAGAATAAGTTAAGAGCCGTTAATCCCCAAATTTTGTTTCTAATGAAAACAAAATTAAGTGATAAAAAGATATAATCGATGAGATTGAAATGTGGATTTGAAAATGGAATCGATGTTGGGGCGGTGTGATCAAAAGGTGGTTTATCGTTAGGGTGGAAGGGGAATTCATTGATTAGCCTCAAGTCCTTTTCATCGTTTCATATTGACATCGTTGTCCATAATGTTGAATGTGATACTACTTGGCGTTTAACGGGTTTTTATAGGAACCTAGAAGAAAAGAATAGAAGGGAGTCTTGGAAATTACTTAGGCGATTGGGGCAAGATTAAAGGACCCCTTGAGTTGTCCTAGGGGATTTTAATGAGATTGTGAGTTATTTTAAAAAGAAGAGAGGACGACTACTAGCTGATCGTTAGATGCATGATTTTTGAATGGCATTGGAAGATTGTGGACTCAATGACCTTGGCTACACTGAAAGGTGGTTTACATAGGAGAGAGGTAGATTTTTTTCTACAATATAAGGGAAAGGCTGGATCGGGGTGTTGCGACTTTGAGTTGGATTAATAGTTGTCCTAATTACCAAGTTGAACACTTAAATCATTCATTCTCATACCATTGCCCGATTTTGCTGGATACTTTTGAAAATTAGAGAAAAAATACGTCTTCAGATCTTTTCGATTTGAAGCTAGTTGGTGTCTAGATAATTTTTGGAGGGAGAAATTCAAAGAAGTTGGGGAGAAACGACTGGAAGTATCCCTGATAAGCTTAAGGGTTTTGGACAACATCTTCAGAAATGGAGCAGAGTCCGATCTAGAGAATCAAAGAGAATTCATTTGGAATAGGAGGAAAAATTAAATTGCCTTTATGATCGAGAGCCAACTGATGAAGTTGTTGCTGAAATTACAGATGTATAGGTGGGATTTAACCTTCAAGCTGATCAGGAAGAAATTTATTGGGATCAACGAGCTCGAGTCAACTGGCTGAGATATGGAGATAGAAATACCAGCTTTTTTCATAAAATGGCTGTTCAACAGCAGAATCGTGGTCGAATTCATGAATTAGAAGGGATGAATGGCACAAGAGCTCATACAACAGAGGAGATGTTAAAATTCGCTTCGAAATTTTTAAATATTTATTTTCAGCTTCTGAAATGGGATCAGATGAGCATGTTTTGGGTTGTTGGAAAAACGAATCACTGATGATATGAATGAGTCCCTACTTCAACAATTTACGGAGGAGGAAATCGCATGGGCTGTTAAGACGATGGACCCATTGAAAGCCCCTGGTATTGACAGATTTTTAGCAATTTTCTTTCAAAGGTACTGGCAAATTATTGGTCCAGAAATGTCTAACTATTGCTTATCTATTTTGAATGGTGAAAGTGAGATTGAAACCATTAATAAAACCCGTATTGTTTTAATTCATAAAGTTGATAAATCGAAAAATCTCACTAAATTTAGACCTATAAGCCTTTGTAATGTTGTTTACAAAATTATCGCGAAAGTCTTGGTGAATCGTACGAGTACTATTTTGGGAAGTTGTATTAGTGAAGCTCAAGGGGCTTTCCTTCCAAGAAGACATATTTCAGGTAATGTTCTTATTGCTTATTAGGTGTTTCATTATTTGAAAATGAAGAAGAAAGGAAAAAAGGGGAATTTTGCGCTGAAACTTTATATGAGTAAAGCATACGATCGTGTTGAATGGGATTTTTTGGCTGGAATGATGACTTATTTAGGTTTTCATGTGGATTGGATTGTTCTTGTCATGAGATGTGTTTGCTCGGTTTCTTATTCGATGAACCTTAATGGGTCGAGCAGTGAATGGTTTTTACCTTCGAGAGGCCTACGGCAGGATGATCCTCTAAGTCCCTATCTCTTTCTTATTTGTGCTGAGGGATTCTCAACTCTTATTAAAGAAGCTGGGCATAAGGAGTCGATGAGGGGAGTTTCTATTGGAAGAGGAAGATTTTGATTAACCATTTATTTTTTGCGGATAATTGCATCCTTTTTGGGGACTCATTTGTAAAAGGGCTAAGGTGGTGGTGGTGTTATAAAGGAGTATGAGACCATTTCAGGCCAAAGGGTGAATTTTGAAAAATCTTTGATATACTTCGGGGCTAATGTTAATGCCAATATCAAGGATTCCATCACTAATACTTTGGGAGTAAGGGTTGCTTTAAACCCGGAGAAATACTTAGGGTTGCCAATGATGGTTTGTAACACCCTCTACCCGTATTCGTTGCCGGAATATGGTACGAGGCATTACCGGAGTTTACTGAACATTTTCGAATAATTCCGAGTCATTTATTATTCATATTCTAAAAATAATCATAACATCCTCTATTGGGTCCTCAAAGCCCAAAACATACATTAAGAACCAACCGGGACTAAATTGGGATTATAGAGAATTCTTCGCAAAATCTTAAAATTTTCCTACATTGGTTAGCATACTTTAATATTAACAAATTTATTATTATTATTATTTCGACATGTCTCACTTGAATTTATTACTTATCTTAATATACATAATTTTTCTTATAAAACGTATCAAAGATAGTTTTATATTTACATGTCATGATCCATATCATTTTTTTACTATTTCTTCATAAATATAAATTATTCAATTTATTATAATAATATTTCATGTACCATCATTTTCATGAGATTAGTATATATTTGTTCTAGTAGTAGTTCATAATCTTGAATATACATAATTATCTGCAAATTTCACATATATGTATTTTCCATGTCATATTTCAATATATCAAATAATTATTATTTCTATGTATTTCAAGTTTAATTTCATGATTTCAAGTACTTACCATTTTCTATATTTATCCCGTTGAATTTCTCGGAATTTCGATGGATTTTCCAGTAGTGCACTTATAGTGTATAATTCCGGGTCCGTCAATTCGTACACATATGGGTACCCCTTTTCCAGAAAGCACACTCCCGCGAACCTCATCCTTACAGCGGGATTACCATTCTAGGCTAAATCCCCTGTAAGAAAGCACACTCCCGCGAACCTTATTTCTTACAGCGGGATTACCAGTCCAGGATAAATTCCCTATAACATATGCTCAAAGAGTATTGTCGGGATTACTAGTCCAGGCTAAATCCCCTGCAATGACAATTACTCTAATGAGCTTGGATCTGAATTACCAGTCCAGGCTAAATTCAGATCCTAATTAGGATTACTCGTCCGGGCTAAGTCCTTTTTCCACATATTCTTCGGGAGGGCTATATCAGGATCACCCGTCTGGGCTAGATCCTTTTCACACATATTCTTCGGGAGGGCTATATCAAGATAGGATCACCCCTCCGGGCTAGATCCTTTTTACCGTCAATTCCTTTTCAGAGATCCATCGAATTTTCCTTTCATTCAACCAGGATTTATTTTCCATTTTCATCAAGAATATCAATGCTTCATCAATTATCATACAATGAATATCCAAATTATATTCATATCAATAAGAATATATTTCAAGTATTTAAGAATATAATTCAAGTTACACGAATTTATCTCATTGCTTGTTCATGTTTATAGTTTCACTAATTCGATAACTTTTCTTTTCCACGTTCAAGTCTCGTATTTGAGTTATCCGGATCTTTATTAATAAATTTGATCATCATTTTCATTCATCTCGATTCTGATACATTTAATTAATGCTTTAGGCAAAATTACCATTTTGCCCCTAAGCTTTTAATTAATGATGATTTCATCCTTAGGTTCGAAAAATAAAATTCTTGTAATTTAATCCTTGTTTCAAGCCTAATTATTCTCATATATATTGATAACAGCCCATGAATTCTATGGAATATCAAAATTTTCCATAATTTCAACACTTTTCAATTTAATCCCTAAAACATATTTTCACCCGATCTTGATCTAAATTAATAATTTCATTCAATTTTATAATTTAAGTAATAAAATAATCCATTTCATGCAATTTGGTAATTTCTCGACATTTTTACAAAATTACCCTGTAACACCTCAAACCCGGCCCAAACACTACAACCGGATCTAGTATGTCACCGAGAAAAATTCTATCGAAACATGTCGTATTTTCAGAAAAGCCCAAATATGTTTTATATAGAATATGCTTAAGTAGAGTAAAATCCAAACTTAAATACATGCCTTTTTAATTAAAATAACAACTTAAACGACTTAAAGTAATAGAAGCCCATAATAAAACATAATAGCCCATGGCCTTATTAGAACGAGATTTGAAGTCCATTAGTTAAAAATATAAAATAAAATAAAACTTGAGTCTCTTTTGCCAAATCTACATATTCTTCTACATGGCCACCATGCGTTCCTCTCCGACCGGTCAGAATCACTAGGTATCACCAAATGTTAATTAAAGGGTGAGTCATGAGACTCGATGTGCAACCCTCATGCACCACTAGAGTTTGGGCCTTAAGCCCATTAAACAAACTAAACAAAATGTAATAATCATAATAAAAATTAATATCAATTAATATGCAAGGCCCAACCTGTTTGCCTAGGTTTCCATCCGCTACACTCCCCCGTACCAACCGTTCACACCATTGGGGATTTCTACAATCGACCCACACCACTACACGCCATGATGGCAGTCATGCTGCTCATCCACATATGATGGCCAAAGCCCTTATAACATATAATGGCGAAGCCAAGATAACATTTAATGGTCAAGCTCAGTATAACGATTCACGGCATTAGCCGCTACTCATATAACGATAACTTCCTCCTTTCATCAACCCAACCCATACAATCACATACAAGCATTTTACTTATAACATTTAAACATATTATTTACTAACCTGGGGATCCGCTTTTACCCTCATTGGGCTTGCATCAATAAATCGAGATTTCGGTATTTATCAAAACATATAAAACACATGAACATACAATAATAGGCAGATCTAGATGGTGGGGAGGTATTACACACCTAGTTACCGCGAAAATCTATTATCCCTAACGTAGAGCCTTATTTGTCGAATCCGAAAATCCCTAAGAAAACGTCACCTTCCTACCTTCGACTTTTCCACCAAATCGCACGGGAGACTTTTAATGAGACAGATTCGCTACTAAAAGAGAGGGAAAATCGACAGCCTTAAATAAGTGTTTCAAGTTAGATTCGAATGAAAAGAAAGAGTGAAATCGCATAGAATAAAATCCGAAACTTACCAAATTACTAAGGAGTATGTGGCTTATGGTGCACCTTCGAGAAACAGAAACCTCCCTTGTAGATTCGGCTAGGTGAGATGAGAGTATGAATAAAATGGAATTCGGCTTTTAGAAAACGAAAAAGAGGAACTGTAGGAAAGGCTTGGAAATTCCGGCAGAGAATGAGAGAAAAATAGGGTTTCAAAATGCCGAAATTGAATAATACTACTCCTATTTATAGAGAAATTTGGCATATCATCCACATACAGAGTTGGAATTTGACCAACTCTTCCCTTCTCCTGATAGCCTTTATCTCACGATAACCCAATCCTTATCTCCTCAAAAAATAGCCTCATCTTTCTCTTCATTACCTTCCTATTTATCAAGAAATAAAAGAATTAAAATCCCTATTTTGTAGCTAATGTGCCGTCCACACTTAGGGCTTGTAAGTGCCAAATTTTTGTCTTAAAATTTTGGGCTCTAAGTGGCCATACTAGGCCCAAACTCCTCCCCCCTTATGATGCCACCTTATGCCCACTTAAAGCTCCTCAAATCTTTGGGCCACAAACCCAGCTTGTCACTTAATTAACTATCTACTTAAATTATAAGCTAACACAATGTATTAGCCAACTAACCCATATTTTTAAAGCCCAATATATCACTTTAAAATACCCAGAGTACTAATTTAAACCCTAATCCACATATTTAATCAAAAAGTCACCGATCCTTAGAATCTCAATTTAACATATTAAACTATCACCTTAATGCACGGGCCCACGTTTAGGATGTTACATTTCTACCCCTTAAAATAAATTTCGACCTAAATTTACGATCGAGAAAAGATGGGGATATTCTTTGTCGCGATAACCTCCTCCGGTTCCCACGTCACCTCTTCTACGCCGTGGTTTCTCTACAAGACTTTGACCAAAGGAACGAACTTCCTTCTCAACACTTTTACGTCTCGATCCAAAATTCGTACTGGTTCTTCCTCAAAAGATAAATCTGGCCTTACTTCAATTTCTTCCATGGCACTATGTGCGATGGATCGATCAATAACGTCTCAGCATCGAGACATAGAACACGTCATGTATCTACTCTAACTCTGAAGGCAACTCAAGCGATAAGCCATCGGGCCCACACGTTCTAACACCCGATAAGGCCCAATAAACCGAGGACTTAGCTTACCCTTTCGTCCAAACCTCATTACCTTTTTCCATGGAGAAACCTTGAAGACTTGATCTCCTCTGCGAATTCTACCTCCTTCCGCTTAAGATCCGCATAAGATTTACGCCGATCGACGCTTCCTTCAATTGAGCCGTATTAACTTAACTTTTCCTTCGTTTTGAAACTAGTTCGGGACCCAATACCGGCGTTCACCTAACTCCGAATCCAACAAGTTGGGGTGCGACATGTCCTTCCATATAATGCTTCATATGGCGCCATTTGAATACTAGCTTGATAGCTATTATTGTATGAATTCAACCAAGGGTAAATGCTCCTCCAAACTACCCCTAAAATCGACCTTAGCATATCCTCCAAGATCTGAATTTCCTCTCGGTGACCATCGATTTGTGGGTGAAAAGCAGATCAAGTCTAACCTTGTTCCCATTGCTTGATGGAGAGGCCTCCAAAATCGTGAAGTGAACCTAGGGTTCTGTCCGATATGATCGACCAAGACACCATGTAATCTTACAACCTCACCACGCATAACTTAGCCAACTTTTGCAAAGAGTAGTCGACCCGAATTGGTATGAAGTGAGCAGACTTCATCAGCCGATCCACAATTACCCAAATTGCATCTTTCTTGGTGGGTGTAAGGAGTAACCCACTAACAAAATCCATTGTGATTCGCTCCCACATTGCGGGGTCTTTATCGGCTGCAACAATCCCGAAGGCAACTGATGTTCCGCCTTCACCTGCTAACAAGTTAAACACTTTTCCACATATTTCGTAACTTCTCGCTTCAAACCTGACCACCAGAACTGTTCTCGCAAATCCCGATACATCTTAACTCCTCCAGGATGCATAGCATAGGGGCTACTATGCGATTCCCGAAGAATCATCTGCCTTAGCTCCTCATCTTTTGGCATACAAACCTTCCCACGGAAACACAAAACTCCATCATTATTCAAACTATAATCATCTATTTCACCCTCTTGCACTTGTCGGATTCGAATACTCAAGACATCATCCAAAAGTTACTTCTCCTTGATTAGACTTGTCCACATAGGTCTTACTTGTAGTTCAGCTACCAGGCTACCATCCCCATACAAACTAAGATGAGCCAACATCGCCCTTAGGTCTACTATCACCTTTCTACTCAACGCATCCGCCACCACATTCGCCTTGCCAGGATGGTATTCAATCGAGCAATCATAGTCCTTCAAGAGCTCGATCCACCTACGTTGTCGTAAATTTAACTTCTTCCGGTAAGGAGATACTTCAAACTTTTATGGGTTTGTAAATTACCGATTTTTCCCGTCTGGTAGTACCTCCAAATCTTCAGAGCAAACACTACCACAGCCAATTCCAAGTCATGCGTAGGGTAGTTCAACTCATGCGGTCTCAACTGTCGAGACGTGTATGCCACAACTTTTTCATCCTGCATCAACACACACCCTAAACCTGTGTGTGACGCATCACAGTAGACGATAAATTCTTTTTCTGCCTCTGGCTGAATTAGCACCGGCGTTTTCGTCAAAATTCTCTTGAGCTTCTCAAAGCTCTCCTGTTGTTTGTCAGTCCACACAAAAGATACTTCTTTCCTCAGTAACTTAGTTAATGGTGCCGCTATTGAAGAGAACCCCTCAACGAACCTTCGATAATATCCTGCTAATCCTAAGAAACTTCGAAGTTTCGACCTAATTTTCAGCGGTTTCCAATTTAACACAGCTTCGATTTTCTGAGGGTCTACCTTAATCCCCTCTGCGAAAACTACATGCCCTAGAAAAGTCACCTCCTTCAGCCAGAACTCACACTTACTGAACTTTATGTATAGCTGCTTTTCCCTCAGAATTTGCAAAACCACTCGAACATGTGCATCATGCTCCTCCTCAGACTTGGAATAAACCAATATATCGTCGATAAACACTACGACGAACCGATCAAGGTATGGCTGAAACACCTGATTCATCATATCCATAAATGTTGTTGGCGTGTTCGTCAAACCAAACGGTATTACTAAGAACTCATAATGACCGTAGCGTGTTCAAAATGCTATTTTATGAATGTCTCCTTTCTTCACCTTTAACTGATGATATTCCGACCTGAGATCAATCTTAGAAAAGACCGAAGCTCCATTGAGCTGGTCGAACAAATCGTCGATTCTTGGTAATGGGTACTTATTTTTAATCATCAACTTATTTAGTTGACGATAATCTACGCACATACGCATGGATCTGTCCTTCTTCTTCACGAATAGGACCGGTGCTCCCCATGGAGACACACTCGGTCGAATAAACCCACGGTCCAACAGTTCCTGAATCTGAGCTTTGAGCTCCACCAATTTCTTCGGCGCCATTCGATAAGGAGTAATTGATACTGGAGCTATACCCGGGAGTATTTCTATGCCAAATTCCACCTCGCGATCCAGGGGTAATCCTGGCAACTCCTCCGGAAAGACGTCCGTGAAATCTTTGACTGTTCGAACCTCATCGACAGTCACCTCTTTAGCATCCAAAGCACTAATAAAAGCTAAAAAGGCGTTACATCCCTTTCGAATCATCTTTACAACTTTCAAGGCCGACACTACATTAGACAAATAATTCCTTCTTTCTCCTAACACAACCACCTCCCCGCCTTCCGGGGTACTTAACACCATGCGCTTAGTCCCACAATCCAATTTAGCACGATGCTTTGATAACCAATCCATTCCTAGGATAAGATTGAACTCTCGAATGGCAATTCTATTAAGTCTGCCGCTTAAACACTACCCTTGAGTCTCTAAAGGTATATCCCCAAACAAATTTTGTTCACTACCCTAGATTGTCCTAAGGACTAACCACAGTCATCTTCCTAGTAGTTATTTTAGGATCTATACTTAAGGTCTCAGATATCGAACATGCAATCTAGGAGTGGGTTGACCCAATATCAATCAAAGCAAAAAAAGGGTCATCACCTATAGAAGCGTCTTGGTTATGACATCCAGTGTGTCATCATCCTCTTGTCGATGAACTGCATAAACTAGACCCGGTTGCCTAGCCTCTACGTTACCTGCACCTCTGCCAGGTGCTCCACGACCTCGACCAGCCCCATTTCCTCATCTACCGCTTCCACGACCCTTGGTCCAGCCGATTACCTCTCCTCACTTGACCAAAGACCTCGGCTACTTGGTCGCCTCGATCCATCCGGGACGGTCCTTAATCAGTGTTCTGTAGATCCACACTTAAAGCATCCATCCGCTTTATTCTCGCACTTCCCATGTCGTCCTCCCATGTAGAACATGCTTGATTTTGACTTGTCGAGCACTAATCGCCCATCACCCTAGGCCTCTTCCGAAATTCCCAATGCTCTTAATGGCCTAAAACTCCTCTTATTCTTACCCCGATCCTTATCCCTTTCTTGCCTCTCGGCCGCTTTCACTTCTTCACTATTTTAACCTTATCTACCAAAACAAAGAAAACCCTTTCCCGTTGCGGTGCTATCGTAACCCTTAACTCATTTCTCATTTCATCCTCGAATCGAACACAACGCTCATACTCCGTTGCTACCATTCCTCGAGCGAACGGCTCAAGCGCCAAACTTCGACCTTATATTCGCCGCACGACTTACTTTCTGTACCAAGTTCAAGAATGCCTTCCTTTGGGCATCTATATAGTCGGCCCTTACATACTTTCCATGAAATGACTCTAAAGAAATCCCATCAATCGGATCTGCAGCAGTACCTTCTTTCACCATGAGCCACCATCGGTAAGCCTCGTCTCAAGAAGAGACACGACCCTTTCAACTTCTCCTCCACCGTAAAATCTAATTCATCCATTATACGCTCGATCGCTTCCATCCAATACTCACCGTGTTAGGGCTACACGAAACTCCCTAAACACTTCGCTCCATTGGCCTTAAGCCTGCACAGCATGATTTTCGAGCTCTCTGTGCTCGCCTACTCCAAAGCAACCTCTCTAAAACCCTCAACATCGCCGAGATACAAGATCATCTCCGTGCACCTCATCCCAAATTCTCCTTCTACAATGCATAGCTTCTTGCATCTCGTTTCCCAACCCGTGGTGAGTCAGAAACACCTAAACCTTACCCATGTATTTCGATCGGATCCGCATGTCACGGCTTGTACTTTGAAAACCTTTGCTTTGATGGTACTTGAAATTTGTGAGTTAATTGGACAATATTTAAATAAATAAGAGGCATTTTAAAAATAAAACCATATATTAGTATTATCAAATATAAATAAACCTTATCATAAAATTCACAAGTTGCTTAACATTGAAAACGACTTAGTTGAATGAAAACTAGGGCTTTATTACATAAATATTCTCGAAATAACATTGAAATAAATTAACTCAAGAAATCTCAAAAGAAAATAACTTGTAGGAATAGAACTTGATGGCCCCTCGAGTCCGTCTAGGGCCCCATGTCCACGATCTCTGCTCATCCGGAAGAGTAGAAAAGAAAAGCGTGAGTCACAAAGGCTCGGTGTATAAATCTCAAAACACACATCGACCGAGCCCACAAACACATTATGGGCCCGCCCACACAGAAGGCATCAATCATAATTACATAATAATTAATAAAGAATGAATAGCTCAACCCATCCTAGGTTTCCATCCTCTACACACCAACCCGTGCATCAACCATCACACCATGGGGATTTCTACAATCAACCCTCCATCCGCTACACACCAAAACGACAACGTACTACCTATTCCTATTAAGTAGGAATCATTAAACGTGGCATAGCCACCGATCACAATGTGACCTAGCATTTATATTTGTGGGTTTTTACCACCGACATCTTGCGTGACCTATCATGCACTTTCCTTCATCATATCAATATCCCATCCCATGCATACACACATAAAGAAAATATCATGCGATCATATATATATTTTTCGATACATAGGGAGTTCTATGTTTACGCACTGCATCCTTGCCTAACCCTTTTAGGTTCCATTCGATTGCTTATATAGCCTTATTCGAATTTTTAGCCCATAACATACATAAATAGATTTACATACTGAGTTTATTGGAAGTGTGTTAGAGATCTACACACTTTTTTCGGCTTTTAGCCCATAACATACATATAATTCAGATGAACTAGTGTGATAGAGATCTACACACCTTTTCTGACTTTTAGCCCATAACATACATATAATATAACAAAGCTTATGTGTCAAGAATCTACACACCTTTTTCGGCTTTTAAGCAAAGTATTGAGGATAATAGATCCGGATATCAAGGACATCGACTAAGAATATTAGATTTTGCGATATCGTGTGTAATACTTCCCACCATTTAGATCCATCATTAAATATTGCTTATAAGTATTATATGTTGTGATAAATGCTAAAATCTCGGCATAAAGATGGAAGCCCAAAGAGGGTAAAAGTGAATCACCAGGTTAATGAATATTCTGATTATATATTATAAGTGTATTAATTTTTGTGATTGCATGGGGTGGGTTTGATGAAAGGAGGAAGTTATACGTTATATGTGTAGCGGTTTTACCGTGATCCGTTATATGTTGTAGCAGACTTTTGTCGTGATCTTATAAGGGCTTTACCATGATATGTTGATGAGCAAGATGACCGCCATCTTGGCGTGTAGCGGTGTGGGTTGATTGTAGAAATCCCCAATGGTGTGAACGGTTGGTACGGGGGCGTGTAGCGGATGGAAACCTAGGCAAATGGGTTGGTCTTTGCATATTATTTGTTATATATGTACATGAATTTATTATTCTATTTTTATGGGTTAAGGCCCAAATATAATGGTGCATGAAGGTTGCACACTAAGTCTCGTGACTCAACCAATTAATTAACATTTGAGTAACACTTAGTGCATCGGACTAGCGGGAGAGGAGCGCAAGGTGGCCATGCAAAAGAATATGTGGATCCGACAAAAGACTCAAGTTAATTATTTTTATATTATGTTTTATTTAATGGATTTTAAACCTCGTTGTAATAAGGCCATGGGCCACTAGTTTATATCTTGTTTTATTATGGGATAAATTATTTTAGTTATTCAAACATTTATTTTAATTAAACTAAGGCATGTAATTAAGTTTGGGTTTTATTCATAAAGGCATATTTTATATAAATTACATTTGGGCTTTCGACAACACGATTTGTTTTACAAAAATTTCCTTAGTGACATACCAGATCTGGTCATGGTGTTTGGGCCGGGTTTGAGGTGTTACAAATTGGTATCAGAGCCCAGTTCAAAACTCAGCTTTGGGTTTTGGGCTCAAAACGTTTTCTAAAAATAGTTTTTTTTGAAACATGCATGTTTAAAAATGGTACAGGGTTTGTTTTCTCGGCATGGCACCTACGTCTCCTGCCTAAGTCCGCTAGGTAAGTATTCAGAACTCCTTGTGTGATATATATATGAATATGGGCTTGATGGGTTTTATGGGACGTAGGTTAGTTAGACTTTGATGGACTATAGGCTTAGGTTAAACAACTTCTTAAATTACATAAGACTTAAATTATCCAAACAAATCCGTGAATCGATCACGACTTAAGGTGTGGCAACAGTACACGCATGTCTAGGAATGGATACGGTGAGAGCTTGGTATTTAAGCATCCTAGTGACTCACCTCCTCTTCATTGGAATCCTACAGTGCATGCGACTGCTCACCTTAAGCCATGTTAGGGTGTGGTAATGGCTATACGCATGTCTAGGAGTGGATACAGGAGAGCTTGGTATTTAAGTAGTCCTTGTGACTCACCTCCTCTTCTTTCGAATCCTACAGTGCGTAGGACTGCTCACCCTAACCATGAGGACGTGTTGACAGCCAAAACCGATAACTAAAACCCGAAAGGACCGACCACCTTGTTTTGTACAACCCTAAAGTAAACCTTGGTTTTGAAATCACTAAAGTACCCTTGATTCGTAAAAATTTCCGATTTGAAAAATGACAAAATACCTCGATTTGCAAATTGACCAAATTACCTCGACTTGTAAAATTATCGAAATACCCTCAGTATGAAAAATTATCGAAATACCTCCGAATTGAAATTTACCAAAATACCATTATTTTGTAAAATACCTGAACCATATTTTAAAAATTACGAAAATACCCCTGTAGGTTAAAATTACGAAAATACCCTTAGGTAGTGAAATGACGAAAATACCCTTGGTGATGGATGCTATTTGTATGTTGGTGTGTATGGATGTTGAATGTGCATGGTTCCTAGAATTAAGAAGACTGAAACACAGAGATAGTTTTGAATTGAAGAACTACTTTTAAAACTATTATTCATAAGACTGCTCGTGGTTAATCGGTGGAAGAAAACTAACAATTCATAAAATTCTTAATCGATAAACGCTAATCGGTAGTATTAGTACAAGGGGTCAAGACGCCCGTGTTTAATAATAGTGCGATCCTACCATAGTATACTAAGTGTTTATTTGGCTTTGGAATTAGAGTGCGCAGCGAAAGCATAGTGATGAGACTTAGGTAGTACGATTATTAGTTAGTTGGAAATTTCGAGGATGAAATTTCTTTAAGGAGGGTAGATTTGTAACATCCTAAAATTGGGCCTAGTAGAATTGGGCCCAATAGGCCTTGAGAATGGGAACGTTTAAAATTTTTGAGATGCATGTAGCACTTAGAATGTTTTGGTAAGGTATTAATGGGCTTGTGCCTTGTGTGTAATGTTATGTTTAATATGTTAATTTGAGGTTCAATTGGGCCCAAAGAATTGGGTCAAAATTTGCACCAAGGTGAGCTAAGGGGGGACGGCACAAGGCTATAATTTAGGATTATTTTGTTTAATTAATGAGGATAACAAGTCGATAAAATAAAGGAGAGTTGGTGCAAATGTGGCATCTTATGGATGAGTGTTTTGATAGGATAAGGAATAGAAGGATAGAGGAGAAAAGATAGGAGTTATCTTCTAAGTACAAAGTTGGTCGAAATTCCATCTCCTGGAAGGGGGTGCCGAAATTCCCTATAAATAGGGGTACCTCTTCAATTCTGGCATTTTGAACCCCATTCTCTTCCTCATCTTCTGTGCCGAAATTCTCAGTTCTTCTTGGTAATTTCTTTTCTTTTGATTTCTTCTGAAAGCCAAAACCCCTAAGTATTCTTTCTCTCCACTTTCTTTTCACTTTCCTTCTAAGCTGAAACACTTCACTCAGTTTTTTTAAAAGCCGAAATCACTAGATCTCATCTCCTGTGGTTGCCGAATCCTCTTTAATGGAGTCTGCTTATGCTGAAATCTAAAGAAAACAATAGGTAAGTGTTGATTTCGGGATTTCAATATTCTTTCAGCTTTTCAAAGTCCTTAGTCGAATGGCTATTAGAAACTAATCTCTTCTTTCACACTTCTTTGGCATTCGGATTTGAAGAACGAGGCCAATCGCATAGATCTCTAAGTTATAGAATCGTGTTACTTTAGATTTCAAGGTAAGAGGATTTGTTTATTTATATATATAAAATCGGGTAGAATACTAACCATGGCGAATATAGGAGAGGCATATTTTCACGCTTTTCGGCTTTTAAGCAAAGTTATAGATTGAGGATAATAGATCAGAATATCAAGGACATCGACTAAGAATATTGATTTTGCAATATCGGTGTGTAATAATTCCCCACCATTTAGATCTGCTTGTTAAATACCTATTTATAAGTATTATATGTTGTGATAAATATCGAAATCCTGGCATAAATATGGAAGCCCAAAGAGGTAAAAGCGAATCACTGTGTCGTTGAATATTCGATTATATGTTATAAGTGTATTGATTTTTGTGATAGCATGGGGTGGGTTTGATGAAAAGAGGAAGTTATCGTTATATGTGTAGCGCTTTTACCGTGATCTGTTACATGTTGTAGCGGCTTTTGTCGTGATCTCATTATAAGGGCTTGACCATGATATGTTGATGAGCAAGATGACCGCCATCTTGGCGTAATGGTGTGGGTTGATTGTAGAAATCCCCAATGGTGTGAACGATTGGTACAGGCGTGTAATGATGGAAACCTAGGCAAATGGGTTGGTCTTTGCATATTATTTGTTATATATGTACATGAATTTATTATTCTATTTTTATGGGTTAAGGCCCAAATCTAATGGTGCATGAAGGTTGCACACCGAGTCTCATGACTCAACCAATTAATTAACATTTCAGTAACACTTAGTGCATCGGACCGGTGGAGAGGAGCGCAAGGTGGCCATGCAAAAGAATATGTGGATCCCGCAAAAGGCTCAAGTTAATTATTTTTATATTATGTTTTATTTAATGGATTTTAAACCTCATTGTAATAAGGCCATGGGCCACTAGTTTATATCTTATTTTATTATGGGATAAATTATTTTAGTTATTCAAACATTTATTTTAATTAAACTAAGGCATGTAATTAAGTTTGGGTTTTATTCATAAAGGCATATTTTATATAAATTACATTTAGGCTTTCGACAACACGATTTATTTTACAAAAATTTCCTTAGTGACATACCAGATCTGGTCGTGGTGTTTGGGCCGAGTTTGAGGTATTACAAGACCCTACTGGCTCTGATGCGGTCATTCTACCCCTACCGCGTCCACGCGGCGGACGTCCTCGACCCCTTAAACTCATTCTTCCGAGTTGCGTTTATCTGATTAAGAATTTTATGAATCATTATTTCTTTCCACTGATTTATCGTGAACAGTCTTATGATTAATAGTTCTAAGAATGGTTCTTTCGAATTCGCATTCACTATACAGTCTCAAGTTCATACATTCAATCATCAACATTCATGAACTCGCGTTCATTACAGAAAAGGGTTGTCGTTGTTGCTGTTGTTGTTGTTTCTACTACCCAGGGGTATTTTCATAATTTTTTCCTACAAGGGTATTTTCGTAATTTTTCAAAATAAGGTCCTTGGTGATTTTGTAGAGTAAGGGTATTTTGGTAAATTTTTTTAATTCTGGGGGTATTTCGAAAATTTTGAAAATTCGGGGGTACTTTGGTAATTTTGGAAACCCGAGGGTATTTGGTAATTTTGGAAATTGTGGGTATTTCGATAGTTTTGGAAATTTAGGGTATTTCGTAATTTTAAAAATCAGGGGTATTTCGATAATTTTAAAAATTCGAGGTATTTTGTAATTTTGGAAATCCGGTATTTCAAAAATTTTGGAAATCCGGTCATTTTAGTCATTCAGTATATGGTAATTTTTCAAACGTTGATGGATTTTTTTTAAGAAAAAGGTGGTGGTCCCTTTCGGTTTTAATCATAGGGTTTAGCCCATCAACCACCCTCAGAATTAGGGTGAATAGTCACACGCACTGGGTAGGATTCTAGTGAAGAGGAGGTGAGTCACTAGGATCGCTTAAATACTGTGCTCTTCCCGGATCCTTCCTAGACATGCGATGCCTATTGCCACACCCTAACTCGACTAAGGTGAATAAACACTACGCACTGTAGGATTCCAAACAAGAGGAGGTGAGTCACTAGATCGCTTAAATACTGTGCTCTTGGGATCCTTCCAGACATCGTATGATGATTTACATTACACCTCAGCCTCATGCTCGTTATCGGGTTTGTTCAAAGGCAATTAAGTTTTATGAATTTTAAGAAGTGGTTTAAGCTAAGCCTAGAGTCCATCAAGTTCTAATTCTAGCTTAGTCACGTCCCACTAGGCCCACTAAGCCCACATATATAAATATTACACAATGGTTGAGTACTTACAGCGGATTTGGTAGGAGACGCAGTGCCATCTTGAGCTAACGAACTGTTATTATTTAAAAAAACATGTATATTTCAAAAGCCCATCTTTAGAAAATGTTTTGAGCCCAAAAACCCTAGAGCCGAAGTTTTGAACCAAGCTCGATATTAATTTGTAACACCCCAAACCCTACTTAAATACTACAACCGGATCCGGTATGTCACCAAGAAAATTCTATCGAAACATGTCGATTTTGAGAAAAGCCCAAATATGTTTTATATAGAATATGCTTAAGTAGAGTAAAATCCAAACTTAAATACATGCCTTTTAATTAAAATAAAAACTTAAACGACTTAAAGTAATAGAAGCCCATAATAAAACATAATAGCCCATGGCCTTATTACAACGAGATTTGAAGTCCATTAGTTAAAAATATAAAATAAAATAAAACTTGAGTCTCTTTTTGTCAAATCTACATATTCTTCTCGCATGGCTACCTTGCGTTCCTCTCCCTCTCATTCAATCACTAGGTATCACCGAAATGTTAATTAAAGGGTGAGTCATGAGACTTAGTATACAACCTCATGCACCACTAGAGTTTGGGCCTTAAGCCCATTAAACAAACTAAACAAAGGTAATAATCATAATAAAAATTAATAGCAATTAATATGCAAGGCCCAACCTGCTTGCCTAGGTCTCCATCCGCTACACGCCTGCATCAACCTGCTCACACCATTGGGGATTTCTACAATCGACCCACACCACTACACACCATGATGGCGTCATATGTCGCTCATCCACATATGATGGTCAAGCCCTTATAACATATAATGGCCAAAGTTCAGACATAGTTCACTTGCATTAGCCGCTACACATATAACGATAACTTCCTCCTTTCATCAACCCAACCCATGCAATCACATACAAGCATTTTACTTATAACATTTAAACAGATTATTTACTAACCTGGGATCCGCTTACCCTCCTTGGGCTTGCTTCAATAAACCGAGATTTGGCATTTATCAAAACATATAAAACACATGAACATACAATAATAGGCGATCTAGATGGTGGGAGGTATTACACACCGTTACCGCGAAAATCTATTATCCCTAACGTAGAGCCTTATTTGTCTAATCCGAAAATCCCTAAGAAAATGTCACCTTCCTACCTTGGCTTTTCCACCAAATCGACACGTGAGACTTTTAATGAGATGATTCACTACTAAAAGCAGAGAAGGAAAATCGACAGCCTTAAATAAGTGTTTGGGTTAGATTTGAATGAAAAGAAAGAGTGAAATCGGATAGAATAAAATCCCGAAACTTACCAAATTACTAAGGAGTATGTGGCTTATGGTGCACCTTTGGGAAACAGAAACCTCCCTTGTAGATTCGGCTAGGTGAGATGAGAGTATGAATCAAATGGAATTCGGCTTTTAGAAAAAGAAAAAGAGGAATTGTAGGAAAGGCTTGGAAATTCCTACAGAGAATGAGAGAAAATAGGTTTCAAAATACCGAAATTGAATAATACTACTCCCTATTTATAGAGAAATTTGAGATATCATCCACACATGAGTTGGAATTTGACCAACTCTTCCCTTCTCCTCGATAGCCTTTATCTCACCCGATAACCCAATCCTTATCTCCTCAAAAAAAATAGCCCTTATCTTCCTCTTCATTATAGTCCTATTTATCAAGAAATAAAAGAATTAAAATCCCTATTTTGTAGCTAGTGTGCCGTCCACACCTAGGGCTTGTAAGTGCCGAATTTTCATCTTAAAATTTTGGGCTCTAAGTGGCCATACTAGGCCCAAACTCATCCCCCCTTATGATGCCACCTTATGCCCACTTAAAGCTCCTCAAATCTTTGGGCCACAAGCCCAGCTTGTCACTTAATTAACTATCTACTTAAATTATAAGCTAACACCATGTATTAGCCACCTAACCCATATTTTTAAAGCCCAATATATCACTTTAAAATACTCAGAGCACTAATTTAAACCCTAATCCACATATTTAATCAAAAATTCAGCCCGATCCTTAGAATCTCAATTTAACATATTAAACTATCACCTTAATGCACAGGCCCACGTTTAGGATGTTACATACCCATAAAGTTTTACTTTTATTCAATTTAGTCCCTGAGCTTAGAACATGCAAATTAGCCATGCTAGTTGAATATTCATATATATATTCCCTCCTCCTCTTCTCCATTCCACAACCTTAATTCATATAACATGTTTACAAGTAACATTATCTATGATTTCACTATTTACTCATAAATTTATTCAAAGTCGTCTATTTGCGCCATAGTCACTAAATTATTTATATCTTGAGCTACAGAATTTCAATTTAAGATCCACTAATTTTTCCTGAAATTATACTCACATATATTATTACAATAAAATTTTAGAATTTTTGGTTTATCTAATAAGTACATGCTTTATTCTTTAAATTTACCCCTATCCCGATGTCTAATAGTTCCAACCTTTCTTCACTAAAAATTATTTATCTCCTCATACGGGATTTAGATGAGGTTCCCATTTGTTTCTCTTGAAAATAGACTCATTCAAGATTTTAAAAATATAAATGTAAGCCCCTAATTATTTTTCTCCAATTTTTTATGATTTTACAAAGTCAGAACAGGGGAACCCGAAATCATTCTGACCTTGCCTAACAAAACCTATTATATCTCGTGATTTACAATTCCATTACTTACAAAGTTTCTTCTACAATAAACTAGACTCAATAAGATTTAATTCTATATTTTATTCATCCTCTAATTCGATTTCTACAATTTTTGGCGATTTTCTAAAATTAGAATACTGCTGCTGTCCAAAACTATTTTAGTGCAAAATATTAATTACCAAGTTTATAACACCTTTATTTCCTTTCTCTACAATATTTCCCATCACTTTCTCTTATTTTCCTTCACTAACATGTCAAGAACATAAAACCTTATATAAGAAAACTCTACATTAACATCATTTTCATGCTTTTTTCCACAATATCAAACTTAAAAATATATTGAAAACTTGATGTTCTTACCTTGTTTTATTGATTTCAATCTTTAACTTGATTTTCTCTCCTCCAGCTTCTATTTCTTGAATCTAACTTGATATTTTTGTTCCCCATAGTCTCCTTGTCATCTTTCTCTCTTGATGGCTATAGAAATTCTTTTGAATTTTAAGTGAAAATGGTGAATTTTGGTGAAAGGACCAATTTGTAAAGAAAAGAAAACTTCTTTTCTTTCTCTTCTTCTCACGTTGGTTTGCATGGGAAAGAGATGATAAAATTCATCATATTTCCTTCCTTATATACTACATAAATAATAATAAAATAATGATAAATAATAAAATATCTCATCAAAATATTAATAAAATAATATTTATCTAATTAAATAATTATAAAATATCATCAACATCATCATTACTTTCTAGATTTTCTCTCTTCCAATTGACCATTTTGCCCTTTGTGATCTTTTAAAATTCCATCCTTGAATCATCACATAATTATGTAAAATTATGATTTAGTCCTCATAATTCTTTACCTATTCAATTTGGTCCTAATTTATCCATTTTCCTTAGTTTCTAGATCATTCCACCCTTAAAATATTTTCACTATTGGCCCTTCAACTTTTCATATTTACACTTTATGTAACACCCCAAACCCTACCACGAGCCTTGACCTGATCCGTATGTCATCGGGAAGATGTTTTGAAAGAATTTGACTTAAAGGTGAAAACGATAAATTTCATCCTTGGAAAACATTATGTATTTAAAAGCCCATTGAAAATTTAGTCGGTATAAATTCCTTGATTAAAACTTTTACATATGTTATTGTAATATAAATTAAATCCAAAAATATTTCCCATTATTAGTTCGATAATAAAATAAACTTCAAAACCATAAATAAAGTTTCAAGTACTATAAGTGGCCCTTATTACATCAAATAAATTCCCAAAATACTGATAATATAAAATATATAAAAATAAGGAAAATCAACTCTGCATGGCATAAAATAACTTCTGCATGGGCCACCTCAGATCCCTCCGACCGGTCCAAGCTTTATGCATCACCAAATGTTGGTAAAATTTGGGTGAGTCAGAGACTCAAGCATAGTCATTTCACATGTCTCCACATATGGCTTGGCCCATATCCACACAAATCCATAAATATGCAATTATGAAGCCCAACCCAACCTAACTCCATCCATTACACCTACCTTAGCAAACTCCCCGCCAAGGCCGCTAATCCACCACCGATCACATAAGTGATCCACATATCTTACCTTGGCAGATTTGCTCAAGGTCGTATTGAGCCACCGATCACCTAACCGATCCCACATATCAATCACCTACGGTGATGCACACATACCATCAACCGCCGAGATGTGGCACCTAGCCAAGACCTCCCTTGATGAAGCACATAGCTAACATCAAGTGCTAATGTAGCACAAGGCTAACATTAGACCACGTATATAATGTACACCCTTTCCTTCGATAGTCACATCCCAAGTCCTATGCATATATATATGTATCATGCCAACATATCACTTGAAACAAATATACATCACATGCCACCACATTTTCATACATTCATCAATAATCATTTATTATCAGTAAATCATCGACTGATTATTCAATCGCCCACCATGTATTCACAATCTTAGCCCTTATTTCATTTATTATTCACATTATACACATACATAAAATAACACATATAATCGTTCAAGAGATAAATATAACTATGCACTGATTATTTAGCGAGATTCCATCTATTGAATCTAACACAATCTAGAATCCGAAACTTGCCCTTATGTCGCCGATTAGCCCCTAATCCATCATGGATGTAATCGATTAGCCACTTAGATACCAAAAATGGCCTAAGGCCAATGCTAACCACCACTTACCTTGCTAACAATTCCTAATCACCATGGTTATGAAGTTGACGAAATCCTACATACTAGATGTTAGGTTTGGCTTTAACACATGAATATTTATGGATGCAACCTTTAAATTAAATCGCATTACTTACCAAAACCCAAACCGCTCTTGCTCTTGAAACTGTCGAACTCCCTATATACTATATGTTAAAGATCTACTAATACATAAATCCATGAATAGTGGCCATTGGTGAATAACACATACTACTTACCTTGATGCTTTCAACTCAAGAACTCCTCATCGCTCCTTAATATCGGCCACACAAAACACACATAAAATAGCTTAATGGACATTCGCCATCCAAAGAAATCAAGGCCTCTACACTTGATTTCGACCTTAATGGAAAGAAACCCCATAACCGATTGCTAGGAGAGAACTACTTACCACTACACGCTGCTTGAAGAGGCTAAGAGAGAATGGATCCCGCTTTTAGAACTTGCGATAGAAGAAAAGAATACGGCCTCCTTTGAGATTCTCTATGGTTATTAATTAAAAAAATACAAATAGAAGAAAAGCACTTACAAGGTTCTGCTAAGGCTTTAAATTAAAAGAAATATTCGGCTACAAGGGATTTTGGGTTGGAAGAAATAAAAAGATGAAAAGGGAAAAGTAGAAGAATTTAAGAATGGAGATTAAAAGATGAACAAACAAATTTTCAGAAAAGGAAATAAAATGAAGGAAAGGATGGCCAAAGGATGAACACCCTACTTATACTACTCAAATTAAGACCTATTTTTCCTCTCCCAAACTCATTCAAAATAATTTGAATTAAGCCAATCTTTATCTCTTATCTTATTTAGACTAAAATAAATAAAATCCATACTTTATCTCTTCTTTATCTATTCAAAATAAATAAAATAAATCTACAATTATCTCTTATCTCTAAAATAATCCACACTTATTCAAAATATCTTGAATAAACCAACATTTATCTTAATATTTAAAACAAATAAAACCACTTTATCACTTCAAATAAATAAAAAACACTTATCCCTTTATCCTTAAAGTCCCATAACCGTCCCACTTCTCTCCACCTTGACGCAAAAGCCAAAAATAAAATAAAACACCCATTTGTTGCCACCACGATTCAACTTAAGACCGTTGGAACCCTTGTCGCAGTGGCCCCAAGCCACTCTCTTTGCTAATTCTTTTTGTGTTATAAACTCCCCGATTTCTTTTAAAGCTTCCTTCCTAGCTCCCCTTGTCTTAACGCCAAAAGCTAAAAATAAACCCCACTCCTTCTTCGCCCACGTGAATCGAACCTCATCCCCCTGAGCACCCTTTCCAAAGAAGCGTCAAGCCACTTTACCCAGCGCTTTTGTGACATGTTCCACCGATTTCTTTTAAGACATCCTTCATCTTGTTCCCTTAACGCCTAAAAACAAAAATAAACCACCACTTGTCGCCACCGTGAGCCAACCAGGGCCCTTGTTGGCGTTATTTCCGTGCCTTTAAGTGACGCCTTAAGCCACTTTACCAAGGCATTTTTTATGTCATAAATCCTCAACAACTTCTCTTAAAGCCTCCTTAGCCTAGCTCCCCTAATTAATACTTAAAACAAAATTTCTCCTATAGCTCGGGCCTTCCCTTAGCTTATAACTAGCAGCTAAAATACCTCAATCAACACCATGATGACCACACTTATGCAAAATAATTTAATAAAAAATCTACCCCTATTTCAGGGTATTACACTTTAACCCCTCAAGTTTTGAATATTTACTCTTAGGCAACAAAACTTTTCTCACTTTTACCATTTGGTCCTTTCTTGAATTAATATATCATAATATACTTCTCAATGTTGTCGTAACTCCAAAATTTCCCTTTTGTTGCTTTATTTCCTTATTTTACTATATCAAAGATAATATTTTACTGTAAAAATTTTCGGGGTATTACATGGTTGGACGTAAGAAGAGTTGGGCTTTTGCCAATTTTATTGACCGGTTCAGAAGACGCATTGATGGCTGGAGTTTGCGCTACTTATCGATGGGGGGTAAAGAAGTTTTCATCAAATCTAGTCGTGAGACTCAGTGTGCAACCCTCATGCACCACTAGATTTGGGCCTCATTAAACACAATAGTAAATTCATTTACATGGAAACATATAATATGCAAAGCCCAACCCATTTGCCTAGGTTTCCATCCGCTATACGCCTCGCACCAACCAACACACCATTGGGGATTTCTACAATCAACCCACATCGCTATTCTCCAAGATGGCACTATGTTTGCTCATCAACATATATTGGTCAAGCCGCTTATAATATATAATGGCCAAGCCCGTATAATGATACCACGGCATTAGATGCTACAAGAATTCACTTCAGAAAATCGTTACTCATATACATGTACATATAACTTCCTCCTTTCATCACCCAACCCATGCAACATGCACAATAATTTAAAAACATGTACAACAATTTAGTTGTCACATATAGTCAGATTATTTACTAACCTGAGGGTCCATCGTTTAAATCCGAGATTTCGGCTTTTAATGTAACATGTAAATCTTATGAACACATATACATATATATTTTTATTATTATTCAGCTTCTAGATGGGAAGTATTACACACCGATTTGCGTGATTAAGGCTTTCTACGCTCACGCTTACTATTACTCAAACAACTACTATTGGCCCACGATCTAACTTCAATTTTGGCCCACACCCTGCTATTAATCTCAGACTACCAAGCAGATCGCTTCTTAAATTTGGGTGACGATTTTACAGCTCCAACCTTCTCTCGCTTGATCGTTAGTTGAGTCTATATCAACCCTTTAATCACTAAACCAAATAACGATGAGATCTAACTCATTAGTTAAGTGTAACCTTTAAAACGAACACTTACCTAGTTAGCTGAATCCCGAATGTCCTTTAGAAATTGTCACCACCAACCTTCCTACATTCAGCCATCAACCAAATGTCAAACCAATCGTCACACATATTCAACCTAACCCCACATAGTATTCGGCCATAGCACAGGAAATCATAGAAAGCCATTTGGCCACACTTACCACTTCTTACCTTTGATTTTTCCTCCAAATCGGCTTTAATGGGATAGTTTCGGCTTCTAGGAGTAAAGAGTATAATCGACGGGGCCTTGGAAATAATAATTTAGATTAGGAGTTGTTCTAAACAAAGGAATCACAGAAAAGGAAAAAATCCCGAAACTCACCGGATTACTAGGGAGTATATGGCTTACAGTGCACCTTCGGGAAAACAGAGATCCCCCTTGTAGATTCGGCTATAGAGGAGAAAGGTAGGCACTAAGAGCATTCGGCTTTCAAAGAGTTTTTGAGGAGAGGAGAAACACTTATGAAGTTTCGGCTATGATGTGTTTTCGGGAAAAAAAAAAGAAAGAAAATCGAGAGAGGATAAAGTGTAGATTTCGGCAGAGAGAAAGAAGAGATGGAGAGAATGGTTAGCAAAATTTTGGCTAGCCTATACTTAACTGATTTCCCTTCCTGTAGTTGAGTTTCGGCCAACTTTCCCTCTTCTTTTGATGACCTCTACATCGCATGATAACTTAATCCTTATCTTACCCTTTTGAAGAGCCCTCACTAAAGCCAACTCCTCCATCCTTGTTTATCATCTTTTATTACTTAAATAAAAAGAAATAAAACTCCTTAATTAGAAGCCTAATTTCGTCCACCCCCTTCCCATTTAAGCACCGAATTTGACCCATCTTTTAAGGCCCAATCGCCACACAAGGGCCCAAATTCCTCCCTTTATGGCGCCCACCTTATGCCCACTTAATGCACTTTAATTCTTTGGGCCAAGCCCATTTTGTCACTTAATTATCCATCTTCTTAAATTATAAGCTAACACCATTAGTTAGCCACCTAACCCAAATTTTTAAAGCCCAATATTTCACTTTAAATTACCCAAAGCACTAACTTTAACCGTAATTCAAATATTTAATCAAAAAGTCAGCCCAACCTTTACAATCTCAATTTAACATATTAAACATAACATTACACACAATGCACAAGGCCATTAATACCTTACCATAACATTCTAAGGGCTACATGCATTTCAAAAATTTTAAACGTTCCCATTCTCAAGGCTTATTGGGCCCAATTCTACTAGGCCTAATTTTAGGATGTTACATGTTCATTCGAGGTTATGTTGAGGAAGTAAATCTTTGCAAAGAGAAACTCAGTGGTTTTGAGGGTTTCTAGAAAAAAAGGGCATTGGAATCCTCCAGTTGTGGGTTTCATCAAGATTAATTTTGACGCTACCTTTCAAAGAGATTCTAGGACTTCTACATTAGCAGTTTTAGCAAGAGATTCAAGAGGTGAGATTAGAGGAGCTGAAACTTATCTGATAGAGAATGTTATTGATGCATTCGTTGTTGAAGTACGGGCATGTGAAAGGTCGTTGATGTTTGCGCGACTAATGGGTTTTCGGTGTCTGGTCATGGAAGGGCATTCTTTGACAGTTATTAAAAAGCTGCAAGCAAGGGTTGATGATAAATCGATTCTCAGACCTATTATCCATCACATTCGAGAATTAGAACATTTTTTTGAAAAGGTAGTTTACCTTTTTGTTCCACATTCTGTTAATGATGCACCATATAGCAAGAGAAGAAGCGAAGAAGCCAAAGATCTGGGCTTTGGGTTGATGGAATTCCAGCTTCAGTAACGGGGGCCATGGAAAGGGATTGGAGAAACTAGATGCGGACAAATCAAAAAGTGTCATAGGTTGCTTTATAGTGGAGAAGGTTCTCTGAATCTCCATAGCTGGTTTCAAAGCATTTGGCTTTTCCTCTCAAATCTGAATCATTTTTGCAAGGAGAAGGAAGTTGTTTTTGGCTGGTATTTGTGGGTGCCTCTTTTGTTTGAAGGCCAGAGTGGATTTTGTTTTTGGTTTTGTGGTTTTTTTTAACGTTTCTGTCGAAACCATTTTTAAAATCGGGTTTTAATGAATGGGGATCGACTTTTAAAAATAAAAACGGGAGTCGCCACCAATTTTTTTTACTTAGATGTGATTGGATCACCTTGTAAAGCGTTTTATTTTAAAAACATCTTTGGTCCACGAAAACAAGAAAACGAGTTCGGGAGTTAATTACGTATGAGGAAGGGTTAGCACCCTCATAACGCCCAAAAATTGGTACCAAATCGATAAAATCATGTCCGAATATTGAAAATAAGAAAATTATGAAATATGATCCTTCTATTTGAAAGAAAACCAAGACTTACCTATCCCAAAGAAATAAAGTACTTTACCCAATAAGTTAAGGTATAGCACCTCATGACTTTAAAATTAAGCTCGTCCTTCTTTGAAAAAATTCCTACCTCGAAACGCAAAATGTCGAACCCAATAAGTTAAGGCAAAACATTTTGAATTCCCAAGAATAGGTTTTTTGTTTTGAATTTGATAAATCTCAAGATTCTTAAAAAAGGAAAGATACATAATACTTAAAGTCTCACGAGAAAAATTAAACCCAATAAGTTAGGGCAAGGTTCTTTCTCGAAATTCCCCAAATATCGCATATCACCATATTTAAAAAAAATCATTTAAAATAAATTTAGAAAAGGGAGATCCGTAATATCTGAAGTTTCACGAGAAAAATCGAACCCAATAAGTTAGGGCAAGATTCTTTTCGAATTTCCTCAAACATCACATATCACCATGTTTTGAAAATCATTTGAAAATGAAATTTTTTAAAGGCATTTTAAAGAAAAATGGTTCGGTGAATCATAAATTACAACACATATGCCAAAAATCAATTTATCATAATTATCAACTATATTAATAATTTCTACTAATAAAATAAAAATAATAAATGATCGAAACAATAAAATTATTATTCTAAAACCCGCAATAAAGAACATGAAGAATAGTGTAATAAATAAATAAATATAAAAGATTATAAGATAAATGTACATACATATAAAATATAAAAATAATTATAAATGAGTAATACATGTAAAGTATATAATTGCAATAATTATGAAAATATATGTAATATATGATGAACTACATTGCATAATATAAATAATATTTACTTAAAATAATATATATATATATAGTAAATAATATCTGGAAAATAATATATACAATATATATATATACGAGTTTAAAACCATGAAATTTAATCTATTAAAATGGTTAAATATAATATATAAATAAATATATATAATAAATAATATATGAATTATATAATATATTAATCAAATAAATAAAATATAAGAATAATTAAATATAATAGAATAATATATGTAAAATACATAAAATTTATATTGTTTTATAAAATAAATATATAAGTAATAATATTAAATTTTAATATAATAAAATAATTAAATACAATATTTAAATAAAATAAAATAAGGCTTTAATTATTCGGACTTAATCGAGTTTTTGGAAAAATACGGAAGGACTATTGATGCAATTAGACCCTGAGCATATAAACACGCGGATCCTGATTGGGTTTGCGGGTTGACGCACGGACCCTATTCTGTCAAAACGACGTCGTTCGCTTTTCACTATAAATATTAGTTTTCAGAAAAAAAAAACATTTAGTTAGGGTTTTTAAAAAATTGAGCGAACTCTCTGAGCCTTCGCTCTCACGGTCGCTGCTCGTCGAGAAAGGGACCACGCGCCACACGCTGCTCCGTGGCTCGTGGGTCGGAGGCTTTGAATCGCTTTCTTCGCTTTCGTAAAAGTAAATTTTTTTCCTTTACCTTTAAAAATAGACATATACAAATATATATAGTGAAAATAATGATAAATAACAAGAATGCAACAAGAATCACCTTAAAAAAACTTTGTTTTTATTGAACCCTACTTCTGTGGATATTTTGCTCCTCTTATTTTGTATTTGCTCTCTTTGTATCTTTGCCTTTTTTTCTTTCTATTTTTTTATGATAATCACCCTTTTCTTTTACAGATTTTTCAAAGGGGTTTTATAACCCCAAAAAAATAAAGTGAAGAAGGAAAAGATATCTTTTCGTATCTTCTTCTTTCCTTTTTCTGCTGCGATCTTTTTTTACAGATACGAGATCTCGCGACGATGGTGATTCGGGCCTGAATCAAGGCACGATCGGGGGCCTGACGAGACTATGGCGCAACAATGGGTCCCCGGCTGAAGCGACGCGACTGTTGGGCTTCTGTTGGACGACGATTGGGATAGCCCCTATTTGCGGCGCCTAGGGTTTCCAAAAACCCTAGGTTTTATTGTTCGCTTATTCATTGGGCCGTAGGTTTAAATCAAGGTCGGGCTAAGATTGGGTCTGAGGGTTTATTTTGGGACTTGTTATTTGGGTTTGGGTCTGGCTGTAATTGGACTTTTTATCTTTAAAACACTAGTTATTTTATTTTTTTCTGTTTTTATATGGGTCCGGGCAAAAATGGGTCACTACAGCTGCCCCTCTTTGCTCAGTGTCGTGTAACGAGAATAGAACAAAGACAATAAAATGATCAATTTTGCCCGGTCTTGGCCGAGCCCAGCTTTCTTGATCCTTGCTTTATTCTAATCCGAACTGCAACTTCAACAGCATTGGATCTCCATCTTGATTTCAGTGAATTTGATAGCTTTAACTTCATGAAGGCAATCTCTACTATCTTTAGGAAGATAAGATCTTATGCGGTCGATTTGCTCCACTGCAACCTCAGGGAGATAAAATCTTCTATCTTTACTCTACCCCACTGCAACTTCAGGGAGATAAGACTAAAACATCTTTGATCTGCTTCCTACAACTTTAGAAAGATAAGATCTTCGTACGATTTGCTTGCAACTTTGGAGATAAAATCTTCGCTTTTTAGTTTACACCGCAAAGAGATAAGACTAAAACATCTTTGATCTACTTCTTACAACTTTAGGAAGATAAGATCTTCTCACTCGATTTGCTCCAATCGCAACTTCGTGGAGATAAAATCTTCTATCTTTAGTCTACTCCATCGCAACTTCGTGGAGACAAGACTAAAATATCTTTGATCTGCTTCCTACAACTTTAGGAAGATAAGATCTTCTGCGGTCGATTTGATCTATTGCAACTTCAGAGAGATAAAATCTTCTTTCTTTAGTTTACTCCACTGTAACTTCAGGGAGATAGGACTAAAACATCTTTGATCTGCTTCCTACAATTTAAGAAGATAAGATCTTTTGCGGTCGATTTGCTCCACTGTAACTTCAGGGAGATAAAATCTTCTGTCTTTAGTCTACTCCACTGCAACTTCAGAGATATAAGACTAAAACATCTTTGATCTACTTCCTACAACTTTAGGAAGATAAGATCTTCTGTGGTTGATTTGCTCCACTGCAACTTCAGGGAGATAAAATCTTCTGTCTTTAGTCTACTCCACTGCAACTTCAAGGAGATAAGACTAAAACATCTTTGATCTGCTTCCTATAACTTTAGGAAGATAAGATCTTCTGCTTCTACCGGCATCTCTACGCCGTCTATCCTGTAGACTCGATTTTATGTGTTATGAGTGACATGAATGCAACGTGTCGTGAAAATGATTAGGATTAGAATACAATGACTTGAATAAATCAAATGCTCCTAATAAAATTTGCTATGATATAAAAATGCTATGAGCATGATTCCTACTCTAGGTATTATCACTCATTTGTTCTTTATTTCTATTCATTAATCCCGTTTTGCTTGACCAGCTTGTCTCAATGTAACTTTCGAGTCAACTTTGCTTGGATCTTGAGAACACAAGGCTTGTTCGATCCCACCATATTGAGAGTCGAAACTCTTTCAATCTAATTCGTCTGTAAATTTCAAATTCAACCCATTCCACTATAATTCAAGGTTTCTTAGTTCACCATACCACCCCAAATGCCATGATCTGATGACATCACGTCTATTTATCAATTGGACAAAGAATCCAGAGAAATAGTCTCTATCCAGACTCTTCTTTCTCAAATATTTCTATGTACATGGAAATTCTAAACAATTGTCATGTTTTGGTTCCTTGTCTTATCTAGAAATTTCCCAAGTAATATGTAAAACTTCTTTTTGTGTGATTATTAGTTCATCAATCATTATTTCAATGCAACACATTTATGAATAATAGGTAATAAATAAATAGATCACAAAAGAAGGATTTAAAATTTGAATAAATTTATAAAAAGAATACAAAGAAAAATTATCTAGAACATATCTTTGAGAAGAAAAAGAATCCAAAGATAGTAAGATTAATAAGACAAAAATCGGATGCCCTAGATATCGCAGATTGAGCTTCCATATACAAACTTCATGAAGACTGCCTTGAGTTCAACATGTGTTTAGAAGATCCAAAGTATTTTGTTGATGTCCCATTATGCAACATTCTTCCTTACACTGCTGTTTTAAGTGTAGCAAGATAACTGTTCGTCCGTGCAGAATTTGAGTCGCCCTTTTTGGGTTTTCAACTCAAAACCCATTTGGTCACAAGGCGCCCTTTGCGGGTTTTCGCCTTGGCTTCTCTTTTTTTTTTAGGGAACTCAAAGCGCCCTTTGCGGGTTTTCACTTTGGCTTCTTCCTCTTTTCAAGCAAAGTATTTCTTTACTGAATCCGAGTTCACAGGATTGGGTAAAGTTTTTCCATCCATCTCGGTCAAGATCAATGCTCCTTCAGAGAAAGCTTTCTTCACTACATATGGTCCTTCCCAATTTGGCATCCATTTTCATCTAAAATCCTTCTGTATTGAAGAATCTATTTCAACACGAGGTCCCCCTCATGAAACTCTCTTTGGCAAACTTTCTTGTTATAAGCTCGCATCATTCGTTTTTAGTACATCTGACCATGACGAATAGCTCTTAGTCTCTTTTTTTCAATCAAGTTCAACTGATCATACCGAGCCTGAATCTATCCAGCTTCATCCAACTTTATTTCTGACAGCACACGAAGAGAAGGAATTTCCACTTCGATGGGTAGAACGGCCTCCACCCCATAAACCAACAAATAAGGTGTTGCCCCAGTAGAGGTTCTGACAGACGTCCGATAAGCATAGAGTGTAAACAGTAGTTTCTCATGCCAATCCTTGTAAGTCTAAGTCATTTTCCCCACTATCTTCTTGATGTTTTTACCGCTTCCACTGCCCCATTTATTTTCAGACGGTATGGAGACGAGTTATGATGTTTGATCCCAAATTGGTTACAAATTTCTGCTATCGAGCTGTTGTTCAAGTTCAGCGCGTTGTCTGATATGATCCTCTCAGGCATTCCATATCGACAAATAATCTCCTTCTTTAAGAATCTACTAACTGTTGATTTAGTAACATTAGCATATGAAGCAGCCTCTACCCATTTCATGAAGTAATCAATTACCACGAAGATGAAATGTGTCCATTCAAAGCTTTTGGTGAGATTGGCCCAATAACATCCATGCCCCACATGGAAAAAGGCCACAGGGAAGTCATAACATGCAAATGCGACGGAGGCACATGAATTTTGTCTCCATAAATCTAGCATTTATGACATCTCTTGGCATAGTTGATACAATCTCCTTCTATGGTAGACCAATAATATCCAAATCTCATTATCTGTCCTGGCCATCGTGAATCCATTAGCGTGTGTTCCACAAACACCCTCAAGAACTTCTTCAAGGATTTTCTTAGCTTCAACAGCATCAACACATCTCAATAGCACTTGATCTTTCCTCTTTTTGTATAAAATATCTCCATCCAAGACATAATCAGAGGCCATTCTTCTTAGAGTCTTTTTCTCATTCTCTGTGGCATTCTCCAGATATTCACGATTTTTCACATATCGCAATACATTCTGATACCAAGGATGGTCATCTCTTTCATCTTCCTCTATGTCATAACAATGGGCTGGGACTTCAACAATACTCATCTGAATAGGCCTCATCTCTTCTGGTTTGTTTACTTTGATCATAGAAGCCAAGGTTGCCAATGCATATGCCATCTGATTTTTATCACGTGAAAGGTAATTGAAAGTAATGTTGTCAAATTTCTCAATTAATCCAAGAACTACTTTTCGGTAATCAACTAGTTTAGGATCTCTTGTCTCCCACTCTCCTTTAAGCTGGTAAATTACAAAGGCAGAATCATTGTATACTTCTAGCACTCTGATCTTGCGTTCCAAGGCTGCTCGAAGTCCCATGATGCATGCTTCATATTCTGCCATGTTATTTGTGCAATCAAAATCCAATCTGCATATGAATGGATAATAATCACCATCAGGAGATACCAAGACTGCCCCAATTCCATTTTCCATAGCATTCGATGCTCCATCAAAATTCAATTTCCACCGACAATCTTCAATATTTGCCACATACATCAATTCCTCATTTGGGAAATCAAAGCTCAAAGGTTCATAATCGTCCAAAGCTCTACTAGCCAAAAAGTCTGCTATTGCACTTTCTTTTATAGCCTTTTGGTTCACGTAGACTATATCGAATTCATATAGCAGAATCTGCCACCTAGCCATTCTTCCGTTCAAGGCAGTGGATTCCATTATGTACTTTAACGGGTCAAGTTTGGAAATCAACCATGTTGTGTGATATAGCATATACTGCCTCAACCTCCTAGTTGTCCAAATCAAAGCGCAACACAATTTCTTGATCGACGAATACCTCATTTCACAATCAATGAACTTTTTACTGAGATAATATATCGCCCTTTCTTTCCTTCCTAACTCATCGTGTTGTCCAAGCACACATCCCATGGAGTTTTTGAATACTGACAAATACAATATCAATGGTTTATCTAGATTAGGTGGATAAAGTACTGGTGCATTTGACAAATACTTTTTGACTTTGTCAAAAGCTTTTCGCATTCATCATCCCATACACCGGATTGTGTTTCTTGAGAAGACGAATATGGGATCACATTTTCGCTTAATTGTGAAATAAATCGAGCAATGTAATTCACCTCCCGTAAAACCTCGACTTTTTTTTGAGTGCACGGTGGAGGTAATTCTTGTATCGCTTTAACCTTGCTTAAGTCAACTTCTATTCCTTTCTTACTGACCATAAATCCCAGTAATTTTCCTGATCGAGCTCCGAAAATACACTTTCCCGGATTGAGTTTCAATTGAAATTTCCTCAATCTCAAAAATAACTTTTTCAAGACTTCAATGTGCTCTTTTTCTATTCGAGATTTGGCGATCATATCATCAACATATACCTCAATTTTCTTGTGTATCATATCGTGGAACAATGTTACCATGGCTCTTTGATATGTTGCCCCAGCATTCTTTAGTCCAAAAGGCATTACTTTATAGCAAAAGGTACCCCACAATGTTATGAAGGTAGTTTTCTCCATATCATTAGGGTGCATCTTGATTTGATTATATCCTGAAAAGCCATCCATGAAAGAAAACAATGAAAATTCTACCGTATTATCCACTAACGTATCAATATGCAGCAAAGAGAAATTATCCTTTGGGCTAGCTTTGTTTAGATCTCTGTAATCTACACACATTCGAACTTTTCCATCTTTCTTAGGGACTGGAACAATGTTGGCAACCCATTCAGAGTACTTGACCTCTCATAGAAAACCAGCATCAAACTATTTCTGGACTTCTTCTTTTATTTTCAATACTACATCAGGCCTCATCCTTTGTAGCTTTTGCTGAACTGGCTTGCATTCTTCTCTGATGGGAAGGCAATGTACCATAATATCAGTAATTAACCCAGGTATATCTTGGTATGACCACGCAAAGACATCTTTGAACTCTCGCAATAACTCAATAAGATCTTGTCTTGTCTTCTTGGCTATGAGCGTCCCAATTTTCACAACTTTTCCTCCTTCTAAAGTTATGTTCTCTATTTCTTCTTCATGGGGCAAAATCTGTTTCTCCTCTTGTTTTACCATTCTTAACAAATCAGGAAATAAATCGCAATCTTGGTCACCTTCAAAATCCCGAGATTCCTCTAAACACATGTCCGTTAAAAATAGACTTCTAAATCGATAATATCGTTGCTCATGCCATTGATATTTAGGGACCTGTGATGGGTGCGAAAAGATGTACAATAAATTTGAGAACAAATATTCACATGATATGAATGAAAGAATATACAATTTTGAGAAGAAATTAGAATGTCAAAAGAATGAAATGAAAGAATCTTTACTCAAGTTAATTATCCAAAATGTATTTTATTGAAATAATAAGTTCTGAACATAAGCCTATTTCACAAAGAGATCTTTATTGTTCCTAGGCTAGAAAACAACAAAGCGTTCTAAATATTACTTTGTGTAATTCCTAAAATTACAGGAGCTCTTCCTGATCCAATTGTCTAGAACGCTTCCAGGTTCATAAGGGCAAATGCTCATCAGGTTCCTTTGTTCCATTCCTTCCTCATGTATGGCATTGATGCGAGGACTTTCCAATAACCCTCTCTCAGGGTGAATTATCCCTCCTGATATAAAGGTCTGGGATATGTGTTGGAATATCATTGGTTCCCACTGGGCATCTTCTCTACTCAAATGTGCCTTTCTCCTCTCCTACTTCTTCTCTATGTCCTTCCTTTTTTGTCTAACATCTGGCCTGAAACCCAAGCCAAAACGATCCCTCTTCTCTTTTAGTAATGGCACTTGAATCTCCCCCTTGGAGGTATCTGCCCAATCCTTTCCATGGTAAGGTTCATTTCCCCACCATCATTTGTAGACCCATCCTCGTGGTCTTGGACATCTTAGGCACAAGGATTTTACTCCCTTCTGAAATGAATGTTGCATTGACAAACTCTAAAGAGAGGAAAGAACATTCAACGGCCTTCTCATTTGTCTCTACATATGGTGCATCATTGGTAACAGTCGCTATAATGTCCTCTTCCGCATTTATAGTGACCAGTCGACCATCTATCACCAACTTCAATTTTTGATGAAGAGATGAGGGCACTGCTCCTACTGAATGAATCCATGGCCTTCCCAGCAAGCAATTATACGAGGGCTTTATATCCATCACTAGAAAGTCCACCTCATATGTGTTTGGGCCAATCTGCAAACGTATGTCAATTCTCCCCATCACCCTTCCCTCAGTACCGTCAAACATCCTCACTATGTTTTGGCATGCCTTCATGTGAGAACTATCTATTGGTAACCTCTTTAGTGTCGACAATGGTAGAACATTCAAGGCTGACCCATTGTCAATCAACAAGCTTGGTAAAGTATATCCTTTGCAACGAGTACTTATATGTAGGGCCTTAGTCGACCCCATACCCCCAGATGGAATCTCGTCATCACTGAAGGAAATAAAATTATCAGCACTTAAGTTACTAACTAATCGGTCAAGTTTATTGACAGATATGTCTTTAGTAACATATGTCTCATTCAACACCTTCATCGAGCTTCTCGATGAACTTCGAACTTAAAAGTAAGGTTAGATTGAAATACGGCCTGGTTGTTTACACAATTGCTCCACCACACTGTATTCACTGTACTTTAAAAATTTCAAAAATTCTTTAGCCTCTTCTTCTTTCACAGGTACATTGATAAGGTTTTCTAGCTCTTCTTCAGGCTCGATTAACACATCCATTGCTTTGCTAGTTCCGTTCTGACATTTACTGAGTCGTTGCGTCTCCCACTTCGTGTATAAGATCCCTCTCTTTGGACCTCCTTGGAAGTATTAGCTGAGATTTTTATTCCCAGTATCACTATGTTACAATTGTAGGTCCATGGAACCATTTTGTTATTCTTATAAGGAAAGGATACATGTCTATGAATTATGACTTTAGGCTTGATTTGTGTTCCACCTTCTACATTCTTTGGTTGGAAGATAATGATTTTCGGATAATTGACTTTTTAACTTGTCAATTCTTCCTCAGTTGCATGTATTTGTCCCCCCTCTGAGCTTTCTTCATAAAACTCTAGCTCCTTATTATCCATAAAGCTTTGTACCAATGCCCGAAACCTAGTACATTTTGGATTTCATGTCCATCAGCTTCATGGAATTCACAGTAGTTCCTTGGTTTATCATTTTTTCCCTCGAGACTTGATTTTATTAGCCCATTTCTCGCCATTTCCCTCCAAATTATTCTTAACGGGGTCTTTACTTTCGAGATATCCCCCTTGGTCCTTCTTGTTAAATTTTCCCTAATCGTATTTACTCCCTTATCCCCATAATTTGGCAATGGGCTCTCCGCATTGGGTGTATCATTCAACTCAATAACTCCCAACTTAAGAAGCTTCTCAACTACCCTCTTAAAGGCATTACAATTTTCTATTGAGTGCCCCGTTATTCCTGCATGGTAATCACATTGAGCATTGGAGTCGTACTATTTAGGATACGGGGGTTGTAATGGCTGTAGATAAAAAGGAGACACCATGCGTTCCTCTAACAAAGTATGATACAGGTTCTTATACGTCATAGGGATTGGCGTAAATTGGATTTTGTCAGTATTTTGTTTGAGAACTGATTCCTGTCTTGTCGCCCCTTGTTGCCTAGCGGTAACTACTTTCGGCTGATTAATAGTAACTGCTTTTGAGTACCCTTTGTTGTACGTACTCGCATTGTTTACCTCGCTCTCTTTTTTTCTAGGAGCAGGTCTCTTAGTGGTTTCTCCTGCTTTGATCTTGCCACCCCTTATGGCATTTTCAATCATTTCTCCTGCCATAACTATATCCGTGAAGCTCTTGGTGGTGCTTCCTATCATATGGGTGATAAATGGCGCTTTTAGAGTGTTGATAAATAACATAGTGGTCTCTTTCTCCAAAAGAGGTGGTTGAACTTGCATGGCTATTTCACTCCATCTCTGCACATATTGCCTGAAGCTTTCATTTGCCATTTTTTCCATGTTTTGCAACATGATTTTATCTGGCGTCATATCCGTAACATGATTATACTGTCTCATGAAAACCTGAGCTAAGTCTCTCCATGAACTAATATTTGTGCAGCTCAGTTGATTATACCATCTAGAAGTTGCCCTGTCAAACTTTCTTGAAAACAATGAATCAAGAGTTGATCATTGTTCACATATCCAGTCATGCACCTATAGAACATAGTGATGTAAGCTTCAGGGCAAGTAGTTCCATTGTACTTCTCAAATTCAGGCATCTTGAATTTGTGAGGAAGCACCAATTCTAGGACCAGACTCAAGTCCTTTGCGTCAATCCGTGATGATGGTCAACATTCTCCAAAGCCTTAAATTTTTTTTCCAACCACCTACAGTGATTCTCTAACTATTTTGTCGACTCAATTTTGATCCCCTCTCCTTCAGTCATGTCCAAGTCAGGGACAACAGGATTAGCTGGATTGTCTCTTGGGTTGGATCCCATACCAACTTGAAAATTCGTAGGCATTCCAGTGTCAAGTTGTCCTTGCTGAGGCCTTATTGTGACAGATAGCCTTTGGGGTATTCTTCATGTTGCGCTTGCACATGTGTTGGAGTGAATCCTCTAGGGAAATCCTCGTTGTCCTCAGTATTGATTATAGGACCTTTTACTTTTTCTACTATCCCACTTATCATTTGGGCCATCTGGGCCATCATGTTCTTTTGGGCCTCTAACATTTGGTCCCTCATCTCCTGTTGGAGCTTTGCCATCTACTCTTGCATCTGGTCTTGAATATCTCTCTGAAATTGTTCCATCCTTTGGTCCATTTTTTTTTACTTAGCTCGTGTACCGTAAAGGTGTTCAGCTTTCAGATTTACTTTCTCTCTCTCTCCTATAATTTTAAACTAATTAGACTCTCTCTAAAGATTTGAATGCATATAATGTTATGTAATGCAAATGCATGAATGCAAAGAGGCATCTATTCTGATCAACTTCATTGTAGAAAACTTTATTCGAAAACAAATTCTTTTACATAAAATAGATTACAAATAAGTTTTTGCCCTACGTTGTAAAGTCTTAATTTTTCCTAATAACGAAACTAGCTCTTGATTATGATTAGACTGTAGCTCATACTCCATGCTTAATATGTCGGCCTGCACTGCCAAAATCTATAGGTGATCAGCTACCTCTCGAATCTGAACTATGGCTTCTTCCATGAGATAATCCCGGTTTCTGACTTGAACATATAAATGATGGAGTTCTTCCTTCAAATGCCCTTTTCTTGTTTCAAGACACTCGATCCGAAATTCACAACTATGCAGTGCTGATTCTAACTCTTCAATTCTACCCTTCATTTCTTCAATCTTGTTTAGGCTTAATTCTAACTCGATCACGGAATTACGGCTCCGGTAATGATGAAGAGACCGTCCAAGTTCGGCCACTCTAGCTTGCAATTCTCCCTTTTCATTTAAACTTTCTGCTAAGTTCTTTTGCATCTCTCGAAACTTTCTCTCCCAATAGTCAGCTTTGGCCTCTTCCTCTTGAACCTCTTGTTGCCTTCATTCATAAGTCTTTCCAAATCCAAGATTTTTTTATCAACGATCTTCTTATACTCTATCTTTAAGCTATCTCGATCTTCTTCAATCTTTCATTTCTCCTTTCTTACTTTTTCAACTTTGAATTTCTGAATATCGACATCAATCTTCAAGTACATCTTCTTCCTCTAACTTTTCTATTTTCTTTTCAAGCTCTGAATTTGTTCTTTTGAAATCTTGTTTCATCATCTCCATTTTCGATGGGACCACCTGTAGAAATTCTTCAATCGGTCGAGCATCTTTTGAACTTGGTATAGGAATATTATCGTTGACTCTCTTGTTCCGCCATCTGTAATACTCTGGAGTCATTATTAGGCCCACATCTACTCTCTTCATGTGAAGGGTCTATTTCAAGCACTAGCAATCTCCTTAACCATCTTCTTGTAACTATTCCATTTAAAAGAAAATTCACTTTGAGCTAAACCATGAGTAGCCAGTACAAATTGCCTCGATCTGAATTGCCTTAATACGAGCAAATGCCCATATCCAATGGCTCCCCAAATTTTGAGTAGAGGGACCCAATCAAAACTCCCGCACCAATACAAAACTTTATCAGGAATCATCCAGAGAGCTCTCCATTCCACATCTTCTTCCTGGAGATTTCGTAGAAGCGCTATTCAATTTTTCATGATTATGTCGTCTCTCATCGGAGTGGCCACTATCTCCTTTAATGGAGAGTAATCTTCTGAGAAGACCCGACAAGAAATCCTGTCCACTTTCCAAAAGTGACTATAAAACCAAGCCAATAATAACTGTGCACATCCTATGAATCTGCCCTCCTTCGCTCTTCTACATATGCTCAAAGACAGAAATGTTTCCGGTAAAATCACCGGAACAGGTGTGACTTGCTTGTCAAGTCGATAAAAGAGATCTGAAACAGCTTCGTCCACATATCCTAATGCCTTCGGAAAGATCACTAATCCATATATACTCAAAGCAAATATATCGACTTTCTTTCTCATATCCGGATGTTCTAAAATCAAGTCATTCAAAGCTTTTCACGAGATGCAGTTATACTCACCCTTTTGCTTGATTCTGGCAGTAACCCACTGCTCCGCTCATCCCAGTGATACTCATCAATTTCCTCACGAGGGTTATAACATTAAGGGCCCTCGAGTAAACTCTATCAACTTGAATCTTAGGACATCGCAAGAGAGCCGTATACTCCTCTACCGTAGGAACCAAATCAACTATTCCAAAAGTAAAGCAACTATATGCAGGGTTCCAATATTGAGAAATGGCTCGAAATAGATGTTGATCCACCTTAATACCCAACAAATACGACAAGTCTCCATAGTTTCTGTAAAACAAATACTTAGTCTCGCTATTCCACTGATCTCATATTTCTTTTAATTCCTGAAGATTGTTCTGCGTCACACTGATGAGAGTGTAATCCCATAACTCGGACTTGTACCCCTCGGCTAGGCTATCTCCTTTTTCTAACTATGTCTACTCTGACCATCTACGGACAGATACATTATCCTCCACTTTATCAAGGAATTCATTCTCCATAACCAGCTTTCTAATTTGGAAACTGATCGTGAACTGATGCCTCTTTAAGATATGAAACGACATGCAACAAGATAAAACATAATTCATCAGTAACATGAAATAAAGTATAAAACAAACAATTCATCACCTATCTGGGTAATTGTTAAAGTTTGGGTATAGATCTACCTAAGGTAAGCACTCAGGTTTTCTATATGTGGTTTTAGTTCTAAAGTTTAAGGTACCCGAACCAGCAGATTCATTGATCCTCACCCATTATAGGCTCATATGGACCGAGTTCAATTCAGGGGAACACATTTCCCTATGGCTGCATGGAGATGAAAATCTCACGAAGACATAGGTACAGATGTGTCCCGAAAGCGTTTCACTATCCTACACGGAGGTGAAAACCTCACAAAGGAGTAGCTTCTCGCTCCCACTTAAGGGTGTGACCACAACGGTCATGCAAATGCAATGCAAAGATATTTTATGTAAATAGAATCACATGCAAATAAAAAGGATCATAATTTTAAACCAGATTTTTAAAATCGAACAAAAAGACATGAAATTATCAATTTTATGGTCTGACTCTCTTATTTCCCCAATGGAGTCGCCAAGCTGTCGAAACCATTTTTAAAATCGGATTTTAATGAATGGGGATCGACTTTTAAAAATAAAAACGGGAGTCGCCACCAATTTTTTTTACTTAGGTGTGATTGGATCACCTTGTAAAGCGTTTTATTTTAAAAACATTTTTGGTCCATGAAAACAAGAAAACGAGTTCGGGAGTCGATTACGTATGAGGAAGGGTTAGCACCCTCATAACGCCCAAAAATTGGTACCAAATCGATAAAATCATGTTCGAATGTTGAAAATAAAAAAATTATAAAATATGATCCTTCTATTTGAAAGAAAACCAAGACTTACCTATCCCAAAGAAAGTACTTTACCCAATAAGTTAAGGTATAGCACCTCATGACTTTAAAATTAAGCTCGTCCTTCTTTGAAAAAATTCCTACCTCGAGACGCAAAATGTTGAACCCAATAAGTTAAGGCAAAACATTTTGAATTCCCAAGAATAGGTTTTTTTTGTATTGAATTTGATAAATCTCAAGATTCTTAAAAAAGGAAAGATACGTAATACTTAAAGTCTCACGAGAAAAATCAAACCCAATAAGTTAGGGCAATGTTCTTTCTCGAAATTCCCCAAATATCGCATATCACCATATTTAAAAAAAATCATTTAAAATAAATTTAGAAAAGGAGATCCGTAATATCTGAAGTTTCACGAGAAAAATCGAACCCAATAAGTTAGGGCAAGATTCTTTTCGAAATTCCTCAAACATCACATATCACCATGCTTTGAAAATCATTTGAAAATGAAATTTTTTTAAAGGCATTTTAAAGAAAAATGGTTCGGGTGAATCATAAATTACAACACATATGCCAAAATCAATTTATCATAATTATCAACTATATTAATAATTTCTACTAATAAAATAAAAATAATAAATGATCGAAACAATAAAATTATTATTCTAAAACCGCAATAAAGAACATGAAGAATAGTGTAATAAATAACTAAATATAAAAGATTATAAGATAAATGTACATACATATAAAATATTAAAATAATTATAAATGAGTAATACATGTAAAATATATAATTGCAATAATTATGAAAAATATATGTAATATATGATGAACTACATTGCATAATATAAATAATATTTACTTAAAATAATATATATATAGTAAATAATATATGAAAAACAATATATACAATATATATACGAGTTTAAGACCATGAAATTTAATCTATTAAAATGGTTAAATATAATATATAAATAAATATATATAATAAATAATATATGACTTATATAATATATTAATCAAATAAATAAAATATACTAATAATTAAATATAATAGAATAATATATGTAAAATACATAAAATTTATACTGTTTTATAAAATTAATATATAAGTAATAATATAAAATTTTAATATAATAAAATAATTAAATACAATATTTAAATAGAATAGAATAAGGCTTTAATTATTCGGACTTAATCGAAGTTTTTGGAAAAATACTAAGGACTATTGATGCAATTAGACCTCGAGCATATAAACACGCGGATCCCGATCGGGTTTATGGGTTGACGTATGACCCTATTTTGTCAAAACGCGCTGTTCGCTTTTCACTATAAATATTAGTTTTCAGAAAAAAAAAACATTTAGTTAGGGTTTTTTTTAAAAAAAAATCGAGCGAACTATCTGGAGCCTTCGTTCCTCGCGTCTTGCGCTGCTAAATCGAGAGAAAGGGGCCACGTGCCACACGCGCCTCCATGGCCTGTGGCCGGAGGCTTTGAATCCGCCTTTCTTCGCTTTAGTAAAGGTAAATTCCTTTTTTCCTTTCCCCTTTAAAAAATAGACATATACAAATATATATATAGAGTGAAAATAACAAATAAATAACCGAATGCAACAAGAATCAAAAAACCCCGCTATCGTGGATATTTTGCTCCTCTTATTTTGTATTTTCTCTCTCTGTATCTTTGCCTTTTTTTCTCTCTATTTTTTTATGATAATCACCCTTTTCTTTTACAGATTTTTCAAAGGGGTTTTATAACCCCAAAAAAATAAAGTGAGGAAGGAAAAGATATCTTTTCGTATCTTCTTTCCTTTTCTCACGAGATCTTTTTTTGTAGATACGAGATCTCGCGACGATGGTGATTCGGGCCTGAATCAAGGCACGATCGGGGGCCTGACGAGACTATGGCGCAACAATGGGTCCCCGGCTGAAGCGGCGCGACTGTTGGGCTTCTGTTGGACGACGATTGGGGTAGCCCCTGTTTGCGCCTAGGGTTTCCAGAAACCCTAGGTTTCGGCTAGTTCTGCTTAGTCACTGGGCCGTGTAGGTTTGGGCTGAAGGCTAGGCTAAGATTGGGTCTGAGGGTTTATTTTGGGACTTGTTATTCGGGTTTGGGTCTGGCTGTAATTGGACTTTTTATCTTTAAAACACTAGTTATTTTATTTTTTTCTATTTTTATATGGGTCCGGGCAAAAATGGGTCACTACAGTTTCTATGTGCGCATTTATGGTTTTGGGCGTTTGGTCTGTTTCTTTTTTTGCTTTTATTTGCTGTTTGCTTTTATTATTTTCTTGCTCCAGTGATTTTTGTCTTTTATAATTTATTTTGATATAACCTCCTGGCACTTTGAACCGTGTGCTAATAATATCAGTCTATTCGCTCAAAAAAAAAAAGTCTTAGCTACTTATATCACCTATGCAATTTCAACTTATTTATTCGAGAAAGGAGATGAAATTAATTTACTAGAGAAATACATAAAATAAAATATTATAAGTTTCAATCTTTGTGTAGTAAAATAAATTAATAAAATGTGTTTTTAGATAATCCTAAATCCCGTTAATAGAAAAAAATTACATTTCAATCAAATGAAGGGTAGCATAACATATTAATAACTTCAAATAATTTTACATTCTATTAATCCTATTATCAAAAATAATCATTCAATTAACTAAATGCTTCTAATAAAATATTAGAAATAATAAGTGTAACTTTTATGTGTGTTGTCAAAATTTATCAATTTAATTATAGAATTTTTATATGTCAAAATTAAATATCAATAAAACATTGATTGGGAAATAACTTTTTAAAAATTATAATTAAAATATATAAATAGGTAAAACAAAATTTAGATAACTAAACTTCACCGATTAGTTCGAACAAGCCTTTAGCCTTATCATTGTTAAGGTCTTGATTAAATTAAAAGAGTTTCTAATACCCTCTAAATCACTTTATACTATCTTGACAATCTGATCTACAACGTAATTAATCTCCCTAAGAACTTGTATAGGTACAAAATTTATTATTCATCTAATCATTGTTAATATATGTATGAAATTTATATTTAAAATTTTGACACGTTTAATAATCAATGTTAGATTTACATCGTACAATTAATTTTAGAATAATTAATACACATGCATACTTTTGCGAATTAAGTTCTCTTTTATTTCCTTTTGAGCCAGAATGGTTTTTATTAGAGTTATTTATGGACCGAATCGGGTCGAGTAGAAAGTTTAGGTATAGGCTTAATTAGGTTCGAAAAATAGGCTTAAATTTTTGTCGAAGCCCGACCCTAATAAAAATTATAAAATTTGAGTCTAGACCGTCCATATTAATTTTTTTATATAAAAATAAATTTAAAAAATACAATACATCAAATACATTAAAATAACATTATTAGTGCAACTTCTAATATCTAAAGTCCATCCACCATAAAAGTCAAGCGCAAAAGTGAAGAATGAAATCACGGCAATACGATATGAACAAATTGATTCACATTCAAAGTATCAGTCTTTACACTATTAGTGAAACATTTCAGGTCAAGATTGATTTATTAGATTGTAAGATAAGATCCAGAAATAAGGTGGAAGTTGATATATTTGCAGAAAAGCCCTTACTCACCATTTCTGTAAGAAGTTGGGTTGCCTTGGAGGTATAACTGTTTCGAAGAAATCCCTAGATCATTATATTATAACAGAAGCTATCATGTAAACAATCATTGTCTCTCGTGCTCCTAAACAACTAGTATGCTTCATCAGGGAATCCCTCTCTACAAAACCCATTAATCAATATAGAGTATATATAAACATCTGAGAGCTCATGAAATAATTCCTTTCCAGTTTCAATATTCCTAGCTTTGCACAAGTCATCAATTAAGATATTATAAAGGACAATATTAGGTTCAAACCTACTGTTCGCATTGCTCGAAAAAGTTTCAATGCCTCTTCAAGTTTGCCACTTTTGCATAAATCATCCAACAAAATCGAACATGTCACTAGATTTGAAACTTGTCCAGAACACACATCTTGACCAGAAGTTCAAATGCAATAGAAACTCTCTCTAATTGACACATACTTTGCGTAAGAGTGTTGTATGTCACTGTATTAGGAATTGGCCCGTTTTGAGTTATTTCATCAAAGAGTTCCGCTGTTTTATCCAACCTCTTAGCTTTGCAATATCTGTTGATAATGATGTTGTGACCACGTATATCAAGTGCACAACCTTTTTCAATTGAAATACTCTTTTAGCTTTACCCATTTGGTCTTGCAAGCAAGCCCGTCTATTAACGCACTATAGGTAACAACATCAAGCTCAATGTCTTGCATTATCATTGTGTCAACAATATATTTAGCTTGAGAAAGCATCCCTTCTTTGTAACATGCATCGATACATATATTGTACGTGATAACATTAGGCTTTGTGCCATGCTTTCTCATTGTGTCAACAATTTCTACAGCTTCCGAAATCATACCCTCCTTGCAATGTGCACCAATCAATGTATTATACGTGACGATATTAAGTGAAATATTGTTATCCATCCTCACATTCAAAAGCCTTATTGTCTCCTTCTGCTGGACTGAATTACTCATAGCGTGAATTAAGCAAGTGTAAGTAATGATATCTGGTCTAATGCCCTTAACCTTCACTTCGGAGAAGAGATTGAGAGCCTCATTTAGTAACCCCTTTTTACAAGGACGGTCAATGACTGTATTATATGCTATAATATCGGGTTCAAAACCTCTTTCTTCCATCTTGCACAGCCCATTTAGTATTGTACTGTAAACAATTAAATTAGGTCGATACCCATTTCCAATCATTTTATCAAACAAACTCACAGCCTGACAGATCTTACTTTGATTACAAAGTCCATTAATCAAAGTGGAAAGTTACAACATCGGGTCCAACACCTAACTTCAGTTCCCCAAAACAGAAAATCGCACGATCAATTTGACCTAAGTGGCAGAAACAATTAATCAAGATGTTCAGAGTACAAACATCAGGGGAAACTCCGAAGAACTCCATCCGCTTACACATAGAAACAGCAACGGCATAACGTTTCATTCGAACAATGGCTCCTAATAATTTGGTAAATTCCACGACAGAAGGCATTGGGTACTTGTGAATCATCTTATTAAACAAAAACAAAGCATCATCAACATTATCCAAACTATCATACTTTTTTGGCTTTCCCCTTGCAGGCATGGAATTCTTACTTAAAGCATTGATATGGGTAGCAACAGAGTTAGAAGAAGAAGAGTGGAAAATAGAAAGATTACTTCCACCATTAACAATTGAACGGAAAATTAAAGAAGAATAAAGCTTACCCATATCTGGAAATGAAGCAAAATGGAAAAGCAGGAACTGAACTAGAAATGAAAGCAGAAATGGCGACGGCACTACCAGTACCAGAACAGGTTACTATGTCCTCAGTGCTCAAAAAGTGATACTCCTTATGGCCCTAATAACTGTGGTTGGTGATTACCACTAGAAGATCACACCGAAGGAAACCAACTTTTTTTTTCCTTTAGTTTGGACTTTGATTTTCAAAACTATTGGCTTTACGAGGTTTAAGAATACAAGCATCTGGAAGATAAATTTTATGATTATTTCATCGGTCCCAATAATTTTTAATAATATAAATAGGTAAATTTTTTAATAAAAATGATTAAATTACTCTTTAATATAATATACGATAAATAATTTATGGTACTTTTATTTTTTAAAACCGTAAAATTAATCATCTAATGCTAACATAAATTACTCTTAGATTTCAAATTCTATTAACCAAGAAGATTTTTATTTTATTTTAATTTAGATTTAAATATATTTTAATTTTCACTCTCTTGTATTTTATGATGAATTTGTACTCCTAAACTCCCAAAATATTTACTTTGCTGTTTTCACTCATGATTGTAGAAATGACATAAGTTTGGAAAAGAAATAATCATAAATTTTGATGATTAATTATAAGGAGTCCAGTGTTGAGAGCATATTGTGAGAGTCTGTTCTTGTCCTCCAACCTGCAGACCAGAATTACTTAAACACTTATATAAGGCAAGAGAGGGGCCAACACCCATTTTAATCATAATTATTTTTTTACATTATGCTTCATGATAGCCCACACCATTTCCTTCAAGTTTTGTCAACTAAATGTTTTATGTACATGGTTTAATATTTAATTTAGGATTTGAATTTAATTTATATTTTTTAATATAATGTTTTTAATGCGATATCCAAATTTGACAAATACTTTTTGATATTTAAAGTTAATGTTATTAATTGTGATCACATGTCAATTTTTAAAAAATGAATGATACACTGATGCATAACATATCTGTTGCATGCAATAAATGATTGTATGAAACAGAGACGTCACATCATTCTGTATCTTTTACCAAATTATTTAATGTTATTTCAACATCTTTTTTCAAGACACATTATTTTGGTATTTTTTTTAACTTGAACTAAAAATTTAGACCCTAGACCCTAGACCTTAAACATTTGATTCTGTACCTTGAAACCCTAGACCTAGATTATGGACCCAGGATTCATGTTAAAAAATTACCAAAATAATATGTCAATGACATGAAAAAATATATTGAAATGACATTAAATAATTGGTAAAGATATTGGATGATGTGGATTTTTTGTTTCATACAATTCTTTCCTTATTGCATTAATAGTTAATTTGTTAACGCCACATCAGTGTACATTTAAAATTATATAAAAATAAAAAAGAATTAATAAAGTCTGCTACTTTAGCACGCATCTGTTTGCTCTCTCTAGTATGCTTTTAGGTTTTTTTTTTAGTCTCTTGTTTATTTGACGGCAGCTTTTATCAGGCTTTCTTTAATTCTTTTAGAAAATTGATACCCACGGTTGAGATTTTGCTTGTAATCATGGAATCAAAATTCGTTGGATTAACGCTTAATGAGGGGAAGAAGCACTTTTACAAGTACAATTCGAGCCAAAAACGGAAAGGGAGGTGGGGGCTTTTGGATTAGTGGGGTGCTTCCTAACAGCTAGTATTATTCGCTTTCCAGCAATGAAAAGGACTATAGCAAACTTATGGCATTCGGTCCGGGGTGTTCAAATTCGGGATCTGGGGGAGAAAAGGTTCTTGTTTCAATTTTTTTCATATTATGGACATGGAGAGGGTCTTGAAAGGATTACCATGGACTTTTAATAATCACTTGTTGGTGCTATACAAGTTGCAATGGGGAGGGGGAGATTCCTGATGTTTTGTTGGTATAGATTCCTGATGTTCTTGTTGGTTTTTTCTCTGAAAATCTGGCAACGCAATTAGGTAATGATGGTTCAAATCTAGGGAAAGAAAATCAGAATTTTATGAGAATAAGAGTCCAAATTGATATACGACGTCCTTTGAAGAGAAATATCAGATAATGTTTTACGAAAAATACTCATATGTTAGATTTAAGTATGAAAGATTGTCACTAATCTGTTTTTATTGTGGTCGTTTGGGCTATAAGGATTCTTTTTGTGAAGCAAAAATGACATTAGGAGTGGAAATTGCTGAAATGGGTTGGAACTTATCGCTGCGAGCACAATCTCGAAGAGCTCTAGCAATGAATAGTATCTGGTTACGTGAAGAAAAAGAGGGAGAATTGGGTGGAAATCGAGAAGGAAATCAAGTATTGGGAAGCAATTCGTGGGGCATAGGAAAAATATGAAAAATAGGAAGAATATTGATCCAATATTGATATTTAATTTGGAAGGGAGGATGTCTACTTTGCGTCAAGGGGAGAAAATCCATTTGTTGGACAGCTTCATACGGCAATAGAACATGATCTAGAAGATGGTGTATTAATTGGAGAGGAGGGCAAAAAGAGAGCTAAGGGGAGATCGAAGATATGAAAGCCAAGGAAGAGATCAACACTTTGGCGATAAGAAATAGAAGAATGGTGGAAATTAATCATTTATCATCGGTGGCTGTCAAGAGGCAAGCCGACCGAGCGCAATGAAAATTTTAAGAGTTCGAAGAAGTTGTGGTTTTACTAACGGAATTGATGTTGAATCGATTGGATCTAGAGGTGGATTATGTTTGGCATGGTGCGTGGATACTAATATTTTTCAAAACAACATATTGATGTGGTAATAGAAGATGTTGATGAAGGTAACAAGTGGAGATTTACTGGTTTTTATGGATTTTCTTATACGCAGGATAGAGATGAATCGTGGAATCTTTTGAGACATTTGCGTAACGCTAGGGAGCTTCCATGGATGATATGTGGGGACTTCAATTAAACCTTGTATGGATTCGAAAAAAATAGAGGCTTACCTCTATAGGAGGGACAAATAGAAGTGTTTCGTAAGGTGTTAGAGGATTGTAATTTGATGGATGTGGGCTATTCTGGTAATTGGTTTACTTGGGAGAGAGGAAATTTACCAGAAACTAACATTCAAGAACGCTTAGATAGGGGAGTGGCTACTGATTAATGGATATCTTTATTTTCTGAGCCTCAAATTTAACATCTTACTCATTCCTTTTTAGACTATTGCCCACTATTCATTATTACAAAATGTGAAGACAATGGGCTAATTAATAGAAGTTTCAAATTTGAAGCTTGGTGGGTTTTGAGGAATCATTTATTGAAGAGGTTTGAAATATTTGGGAAAATTCCACAGGAGATCTGCTTAGTAAGTTAGAAAGTGTTAAGAGAGGTTTAGAGAGATGGGCTAATCAAATTTGATACAGCAGGAAAGAGAAGAATGAGGTCTTATCTTCTAAACTAGTAAAATTGTTGGAAGCTGAAAGGAATGATGAAAATTTGGTAGAACTCATTAACACAAAGATTCAACTTAATTTTGAAATTGAAAAGGATGAGTGTTATTGGGAACAGAGGGCACGAGTTAATTGGCTAAAATTCGGATAGAAATACTGCATTTTTTCATAAATAGGCGACACAGAGACAAAAGAGGACTTTTATCCGTAAAATACAATTTGATGATAACAGGGAAATTGATGAAATCTAGTAAATGGAAGTAATTGTCAGATCGTATTTTCAGCATTTGTTTTCTGTTGGGACAAGGGGAAATTATGATCATATTTTGTCAGGAATTGATCGCTGCATTTCAGATGAAGATAATTCTAAGCTAAATGCAAGTTACACTAAGGAGGAGATCCGAGAGGCATTAGCAAAATTGGGTCCTACAAAAGCACCAGGAGAGGATGGATTCCCGGCGTTATTCTATCAGAAGTGTTGGGCAATTATCGGGGAAGATGTTACATCATTTTGCCTTAATCTATTGAATGGAGGTATGGATATTAGTTCGATCAATAAAACTAATATTGTGCTAATTCCAAAAATTTCAAATCCTTTGAATATTACTCAATTTAGACCAATTAGTTTATGTAATGTGCTCTCCAAATTGATGGCTAAAGTCATTGCTAATCGTCTCCGACTTGTGATTGATAAATGTATTGATTTAGCACAAAGTGCTTTTGTACTTTTGTATGGGGAAAAATGATTCATTACGGTGAAATTGGATATGAGTAAAGTGTATGATAAGGTTGAATGGAACTTTATGGAAGAAATAATGAAGAAAATAGAATTTGATTCAGAATGGGTTGACTCGCTAATAAAATACGTAACTACAGTTTCATATTCGGTAGTCTTTAATGGTCATATTGGAGAAACTTTTATCCCTTCTAGAGGACTAAGACAGGGTGATCCTTTGAACCCACTTTTATTTTTATTTTGTGGAAAAGGCCTCTCTAGTCTTATGAGGCTAGCAATGAAATGAAGAAAAATTAGAGGAGTTAAGGCAAGTAAAAGTGGCCCGCAGGTTTCACATATTCTATTTGCAGATTATTGTATTCTATTTGGAGGCTACTGAAAGAGGAGCTCATTCATTGAAGTAGATTCTACATGAATATGAGATCTGTTCTGGTCAAAGTGTCAACTATACTAAGTCTACTGAAACACCCCACACCTGGCCCACGAGCCTTGACCGGATCTGGTATGTTCCCCGGTGTAAACCGTTTCAAATTCTTTTGTTACTTAGGAAAAACTTGTGTGTTTTGGAAGAAAGGTTGTTTTGGTTGGGCTTGAGTTGAAAACAAGTTTAATTCATTATTAAAATCCTTTACTTTAGGTGACAAAACCTTTGGGCTTTGTATGAAAATAGATTTACTTAATCTTTAATTGATAAATATTCGTAAGCTTAACAATAAAAAAAGAATAAAATATTCCTATTAAGGCCTTATTACATCAAATAATTCCCAAAATTTAAATTCAAAATACTTAAAATAAAATAAAAGTCCAAGTCGAATTTCATCGCATGGCCATCCCTAAGATTCTCGCCGAACCGGTCCATTATCGTCACACCGAAAATAGTCCCACAATGGGTGAGTCAAATAGACTTAATGTGTAACCAACACTAAGAATTAACATTTCGTGCATGCATTATCATATCACATACATGTTCATATAATGTAAAAATAATGATGCAATCCCGAACTCAAACCTAGTTAGCCATCCGCTACACTCCACCTGCCATCATCCTCGCACACCGTGGGACTACTAAGTCAACCCTCCATCCGCTACACACCATCGAAGGCGCCACGCAATGACGCCCCTCATCGCTCATATAAAATTCGTGGCATAGCCACCAGATAATTGTGTCATGAGACACCACATTCAGATAATGTAACCGAAGTTACCACATTCAGATAATGTGACCAAAGTCACTTCATTTAGATAATGTGACCGAAGTCACCACATTCAGATAGTGAGACCGAAATCATCACATTCACTTCCCCTTTCTCAAATAACCCGAATGCCCCATATTATTCATATCATGCATATCATACTTAAATTCACATTCATGTCACTTTTCACATGTTAAGTATAACATATTTCGTAATCCTAGTAGGAGTAGGAAAACGTACCTGAGTACTTTGTACCATAACATGGTACTTTAGCCACATTCTTGCACTTTCATATTAACACATATATCAAGTTTAAGCCATAAATCTATTAAGATTAGTGTGGGGTACACACGGTACCTTAGCCATATTCTTACACTTTCATATTAACACATTTAATTTAAAACATAGCCAATAACATATTAAAACTTAGGGTAGGGTACACACCTGATTCGCTTAACAATTTCACTTGAAATCCCGAAATTCGATCTACTGCCTTAGATCTTTAACTCCCTACATTCGGCCCATATTAAAGGTTTAAGGAAAAACTCATTCGGCCACAAAACCAAATCCTAGTAGGATTTGTACACTAAGACTTACCTTAATGCCGATTTGCTTATCACTCAAATCCCGAAAACTTTGCTTTTCTTCTCCTTGTATTCGGCCAAACACTAGATCTCTACATAGGTTAGTTTTTGGCTTTTAAGATAATAAGAAAATAGATCTATGTACTAAAGTAAGGCCTTAGTTAATGCTATAGTGCTTACCTCATGGATCTTAAATCCCAAACTCACCGAATAACTAGGAACACGTGGCCTATGGTGTACCTTCGAAAAGAACTTCTCCTTCCATGATTCGCCAAGATTAATAATCGAAATTAGTCCCTAAATTTTGATAATTCTAAAATATAAAAGAATGGAAACTAAACTTGGATCTTACCCTTATTTGAAGGAATCTATTGCACCTTCACTTCAACCTTCAGAGATTTGACTATGGCTAAATGATGCTCTCACAACTTTCAGCTTTTGGAGGGATTAGAAAGAAAAGAGAAGGAAGAATAAAATTGTAGGAATTTTGGCAGAGAGGAGAATCGCTTAAGAAATTCGCAAAGGAAGAGTGAATGAATGAATGAATGGCTTTCTTTCCTTTTATAATGAAATTACTAGGCTAGAGTCCCCTACTTGGCCACCACTCTTCCTATGTGATAATTATCACTTTATCAAAAGAATTAATCCAACAATTATCTCCTAATTAGTCAAAATTCTAAAGGAAATAAAACTCCTCTTTTAAGAGCCCACATGCCATTCCACCTCTCGCTCTTTGTAGCAAAATAAACTTCTTTTATTTACTTCCTAAGTGACTCGATCCCCGCCCAAATACACTTGTATGTATGCCATTTCAGAGGCCCTAAGTGGCATCTTCAGCCACTTTTCCAAGCCCAATTGTGTGTCAAATTTCACATACTTTTTCTCTTAAGGCCACCTTGCCTTAATTTCCTCTTTTAAACTTTAAAACTCGACATTTCTAAGTCATTTCTAAGTTTCCAAAAATTTTCGTTTGGCTCTTTAAACTTGACATTTCCTTACATTTCCTAGTTTCCAGAAATGTTCACTTTCCTCTTTTGAATCATTTCTAAATCATTTTCCTAGTTTCCATAAATGTTCACTTTCCTCTTTTGAATCATTTCTAAATCATTTTCCTAGTTTCCATAAATGTTCACTTTCCTCTTTTAACTTAGCATTTCCAAAATGTTCACTTTTCTCTTTTGAAACTTAACATTTCTAAATCATTTCTTACATTTCCGTGACATTTCCTACATTTCCTTACATTTCCTACATTTCCTTACATTTCTATACATTTCCATACATTTCCTTACATTTCTTTACATTTCCATACATTTCCTTACATTTCCATACATTTCCATACATTTTCTTACATTTCCAAGGTTCTAAAATGCACACCACACATCCATATCACAAGAAACATGCTATTTCATAAAATTAAGCAAAATGCACACAATGGGATTCAACCTCTTCCTCAAAGTACTTCACTTGATGCCATAACCCTTGCACCTTAGGTGGCGCCCCTTGCCACTTTTCCACATCACTTCTTGTTTTTAACTTAAAACCAATAATTGTCCAAAGCTTTCTTCCATCCTAGGATTTTAAAACCCTTAATTCACTTCCAAACACCGCTAAAACCTACTACTCATGAATTATGCACAAACGATAACCCCTAATCTAGGATGTTACGCTTCTACCCTCCTTAAAAATAATTTCGTCCTCGAAATTACTTACTAACAACAGACAATCCTTCTCACCGTATTATGCTTACGCAAGACTCTAATCTTAATAGAGCCATCATACTTTCCAGCACAATCTCTAAGTTTACGCCCCTTAGAACTCATTTCTAACGTCACGATTTAACTCGACAAGAAGTTTTATGTATTAAAAAATTTTTGTTTCACCGATTAATCGCAAGAAGTTTTATGGAAAGAATTTTTTAAGTGGTTCTTCGTATTCATACATGCACACGCCTTTATATTCATATATCCATCAATCAATTATGAACTTTCGCTCATTGAGAAATGTTGTAGTTTTCATTGTTGTTGTTTTCCACTACCTGCGGGTATTTTCGTAATTCGTCCTCTGTGGGTATTTTTCAGAATTTATCAAACAAGGTTCCTTGGTGTTTTTGTCAATGAGGTATCTTGGAAAGTTTGCATTCCTAAGTATTTTGGAAAATTTTGGAACTGGTGGTATTTTTGTAATTAACCCGGGTGAATTTGTAAAGTTTAATAATTCAGGGATATTTCAAAATTTGTAAAACTTGAGGGTTCTTTTTGAGAATTTGTTTTCCAAATCGGTGATGTTGCAAAAATTTTGAAAATCAGGGTCATTTTGGTAATTTTGTCAATCGGGGGTATTTCGATAATTTTACAGGTTAGGGGTAATTTCGTAAATAAATTTTTTTTTCATAATCAAGGTATTTTGATATTTTGTAAATTTAGGGTTCCTTTAAGCAAAGTAGTGAAATTTCGATAAGAACTGTGAGTATTTGGAAATTTCATAAACCAAGGGCATTTTTGTAATTTTACCACTAGGGGTATTTTTGTAATTTTTTATAAGTCGAAAATATTTTGAAAATTTTCCAAAATAAGTTTTTGTTACTATTCAAGGGGTAATTTGGTGATTATAAAACTAGGGTTTCCATAATAATACGGCTAGTCCCTTTCGGGTTTTAGTTAGGGGTTTAGCCCGTGTATAAGTCCTCTTGGTTAGGGTGAACCGAGGCTACGCACCAGGTAGGATTCGAGTGGAGAGGAGGTGAGTCACACGGACTGCTTAAATACCAAGCTCCCACCGAAACCAATCCTAGACATGCGCACCATGGTTGCCACACCCTAACTCGGCGACTCAATCACAGGTTTATTTAGTTAGGCATTTAAGTCTTATGTTTTTGTTGGGGTATACTAGTCCTAGGGTTCAATGTACTTAATCTCTATTCTACGCTCCATTCCATTTCTACCCTCTACAAGTCATACTATAAATCACACAATGGATAGAAGTACTTACCGTGGACTTGTGCCTGAGACTTAGTGGGCCATGCCGTAAAAACTCGCTTAATTCACAAAATCCTTTGGCTTAACTTTGAAAACATTTTGGGCCTTAAACCCAAGGCCGAGAGTTTAAAATCGGCTCGATATAAATGAAACACCCCACACCCGCCCACGAGCCTTGACCGGATCCGTATGTTCCCGGTGTAAATCATTTCAAATTCTTTTGTTACTTAGGAAAAACTTGTGTGTTTTAGAAGAAAGGTTGTTTTGGGTTGGGCTTGAGTTGAAAACAAGTTTAATTCATTATTAAAATCCTTTACTTTAGGTGACAAAACATTTGGGCTTTGTATGAAAATAGATTTACTTAATCTTTAATTGATAAAAATTGTAAGCTTAACAATAAAAACAAAATAAAATATTCCTACTAAGGCCTTATTACATCAAATAATTCCCAAAATTTAAATTCAAAATACTTAAAATAAAATAAAAGTCCAAGTCGAATTTCTTCTTTGTGCATGGCCATCCCTAAGATTCTCGCGAACCCGGTCCATTATCGTTCAGTCACCGAAAATAGTCCCACAATGGGTGAGTCAAATAGACTCAATGTGTAACCAACACTAAGAATTAACATTTCGGGCATGCATTATCATATCACATACATGTTCATATAACAGTAAAAATAATGATACAATCCCGAACTCAAACCTAGTTAGCCATCCGCTACACTCCACCCGTACCATCCTCGCACACCGTGGGACTACTAAGTCAACCTCCATCCGCTACACACCATCGAAGGCGTCGGCCGCAATGACGCCCTCATCGCCATATATAAAATTCGTGGCATAGCCACTCGATAATTGTGTCATGAGACACCACATTCAGATAATGTAACCGGGTTACCACATTCGGATAATGTGACCAAGTCACCACATTGGATAGTGAGACCAAGTCATCACATTCACTTCCCTTTCTCAAATAACCCAATGCCCCATATTATTCATATCATGCATATCATACTTAAATTCACATTCATGTCACTTTTCACATGTTAAGTATAACATATTTCAGAATCCTAGTAGGAGTAGGAAAACGTGCACGAGTACTTTGTACCATAACATGGTACTTTAGCCACATTCTTACACTTTCATATTAACACATATATCAAGTTTAAGCCATAAATCTATTAAGATTAGTGGGGTACACACGGTACCTTAGCCATATTCTTACACTTTCATATTAACACATTTAATTTAAAACATAGCCATGAACATATTAAAACTTAGGTAGGGTACACACCGATTCGCTTAACAATTTCACTTGAAATCCCAAAATTGATCCATCGCCTTAGATCTTTAACTCCCTACATTGGCTCATATTAAAGGTTTAAGGAAAAACTCATTCGACCACAAAACCAAATCCTAGTAGGATTTGTACACTAAGACTTACCTTAATGCCGATTTGCTTATCACTCAAATCCAAAACTTTACTTTTCTTCTCCTTGTATTCGCCAAACACTAGATCTCTACATAGGTTAGTTTTCGCTTTTAAGATAATAAGAAAATAGATCTATGTACTAAAGTAAGGCCTTAGCCGAATGCTATAGTGCTTACCTTGCAGATCTTAAATCCCAAACTCACCGAATAACTAGGAACACGCTGCCTATGGTGTACCTTCGGAAAAGAACTTCTCCTTCCATGATTCTACTAAGATTAATAATCTAAATTAGTCCCTAAATTTCGATAAGTCTAAAATATAAAAGAATGGAAACTAAACTTGGATCTTACCCTTATTTGAAGGAATCTATTGCACCTTAACTTCAACCTTCAGAGATTCGCTATAGCTAAATGATGCTCTCACAACTTTCGCTTTTAGAGGATTAGAAAGAAAGAGAAGGAAGAATAAAATTGTAGGAATTTTGGAGAGAGGAGAATCTGCTTAAGAAATTCGCAAAGGAAGAGTGAATGAATGAATGAATGAATGGCCTTCTTTCCCTTTTATAGCCGAAATTACTAGGCTAGAGTCCCTACTTGGCCACCACTCTTCCTATGTGATAATTATCACTTTATCAAAAGAATTAATCCAACAATTATCTCCTAATTAGCCGAAATTCTAAAGGAAATAAAACTCCTCTTTAAGAGCCCACATGCCGTCCACCTCTCTCGCTTTTTGTAGCAAAATAAAACTTCTTTTATTTGCTTCCTAAGTGACTCGATCCTCGCCCAAATACACTTGCATGTGGCGCCATTTCAGAGGCCCTAAGTGGCATCTTCGTGCCACTTTTCCAAGCCCAATTGTGTGTCAAATTTCTCTTAAGGCCACCTTGCCTTAATTTCCTCTTTTAAACTTTAAAACTCGACATTTCTAAGTCATTTCTAAGTTTCCAAAAATTTTCGTTTGGCTCTTTAAACTTGACATTTCCTTACATTTCCTAGTTTCCAGAAATGTTCACTTTCCTCTTTTGAATCATTTCTAAATCATTTTCCTAGTTTCCATAAATGTTCACTTTCCTCTTTTGAATCATTTCTAAATCATTTTCCTAGTTTCCATAAATGTTCACTTTCCTCTTTTTAACTTAGCATTTCCAAAATGTTCACTTTCCTCTTTTAACTTAACATTTCCAAGTTTCCAAAATGTTCACTTTCCTCTTTTTGAAACTTAACATTTCTAAATCATTTCTTACATTTTCAGGACATTTCCCTACATTTCCTTACATTTCCATACATTTCCATACATTTCCTTACATTTCTATACATTTTCATACATTTTCTTACATTTCCAAGGTTCTAAAAATGCACACCACACATCCATATCACAGTAAACATGCTATTTCATAAAATTAAGCAAAAATGCACACAATGGGATTCGAACCTCTTTCCTCAAAGTACTTCACTTGATGCCATAACCCTTGCACCTTAGGTGGCGCCCCTTGCCACTTTTCCACATCACTTCTTGTTTTAACTTAAAACCAATAATTGTCCAAAGCTTTCTTCCATCCTAGGATTTTAAAACCCTTAATTCACTTCCAAACACCGCCAAAACCTACTACTCATGAATTATGCACAAACGCATAACCCCTAATCTAGGATGTTACATCTACAATATTTTTTAGCACCAATACGAAAAGGGGGAAAGAAGAACAACAATCAGTGTGCTTGGGGTACATAGCTCAAATGATCCAAAGTGGTATCTTGGATTACCCAATATGGTAGGAAGAAAAAAGAAATCGTCTTTTCAAGGTCTAAAAGATAGATTAAAGAAACAACTTGATAATTGGAGTATAAAACACCTTTTTTAATGAGGGAATGAGGTATTCATAAAGGTTGTTCTCCAATCCATTCCAACCTATTCTATGGCTTGTTTCTTACTTCCTAAGTCGTTATGTGCTAAATTGGAGGGAATAATTGCAAAATTCTGGTGGCAGAAAAGTCGAGGTAGAAAGGGAATTCATTGGTGTGCCTGGAAGGACATTTGCTCTTTTAAAGAAGATGGGGTTCTTGGTTTCTGAAATCTCGACAAATTTAATATTGCATTATTAGCTAAACAGGGTTGGCGTCTTATTAATTTTCCAAATTCTTTGTTAGCCCGAGTTTTGAAAGTTAAATATTATTCGAATTTAAATTTTTAAATACTCAATTAGGAAACCTACTTTCGGTTACCTGGAAGAGCATCTGGTCAGCAAAAGGACTTTTGGAGAAAGGTTTATGCTGGAGGGTTGGTACAGGGGATCGAATTTCTGTTTGGAACAATCTTTGGATTTCGGGTGATAAAGTAGACAAGTTACAGAATCAAAACAACAACGAGAATATCCAGTTAGTATCGGACTTGATTGAGGGAGCAAATAGAACTTGGAAAACAGATTTACTTGTTAATACCTTTACTGCGGATATTACTAGGAAAATTATGCAGATCCCTTTGGCGATGATAGTACATGATGATCTTCAAGTATGGAAAGGAGAACCGTCTGGCAATTTCTCAGTTAAAAGTGTCTATAAACTATTACATGAGGCTACTTTAGATCCTAGTAATAATATTATACAAGCTGGAACTAAAGCTTTTTACAGGAAACTATGCACTTTATACATCCCTTCGAAAGTTAAAATTATAGTTTGGAAAATTTCATGGAATTATATTCCTACTTTTGCTAAACTTAAGCATAAAATAATGGTTGTTGAAGCTCAGTGTCCCAAGTGTCGTCAATACGAGGAAGACAGTAACCATGTATTTCGGTAGTGTCCTACAACGGTGGAAGTATGGAGGTACTTAAATTTTTCTTGGATACTTAGTAATGGCGTTCAAAGTATATGGGAGTGGCTTACTTGGGTTTTTAATCAAGGGACTAGTGAACAATGTCGCCTTTTTTGCTGCAGGCTTTGGTTAATCTAGGCAAACAGAAATAGGTTAATATATGAAAGCAAAAATAAGACGAGTAGGGACATCTCGAAACAAATCTCTAGTTACATTTCCGAGTTGAAAGGAATAGAGAATAAGACACTTATCTTAAAAGAAGACAGGGGTCCTAAACACGATGATAGAAGAACGACGGTGGCTATTTACTTTGATGCAGCTTTCGATCAGCAAGCTTTCAGATCTGATTCGGGACTGGTAATACGAGATGTGGGGGCGAAATCTTGGCGTCTAAGTTGGTTATCCACTTCGATGTTGCATCTCCATTTGCGGCGGATGCACATGCAGGGTTACAAGCCGCAAAATTAGGGATTTCTATGGGATTTAATGTTTTGGAAATAGTGGGCGATTCAAGAACTGTAATAAAGAAATGCCAAAATACAGACTGTGATAGATCGATTATCGGGGCACTTATCAGGGATATCCAAAGCACAAAGATCCATTTTCAATAGATTAGGTTTCATTTTACTCCAAAGTTAGAGAACACATATACCCATATTATTGCAAAAGAGGCATTAAAAAAGGGAGAAGGCTATTACCTGTTGGATGGTATTCCAAGCTATGTCCCTCGTGCAATGGAGAAGAAACGACCAAGATTTCCAGATTGAAAAAAAGGGAAAAGGCTCTTTTGGAAAAGGTAGCAGAAGACTAAAAGATTTTGTTGAGATCTACTATCATCAATAAGTGTGACGGTGATGTGAAAAGATGTTGCTTTATGGAGTCCAAATTTGTTCTTTGTCATTTCGAAATGATAGGAGTAGGTTTCCTTTTTCTGTTTTGTTTTATTTCATTTATTTTAAAACTTTATGGGCCGATTCGTTGTGGAACAAGGCCTATTTCTTTATCATTTTGTTTTATTAGGCTCGCTTTGTTGGACTCAAGTCCAATTATGCAAAAGTTTTATTTCTTTAGGTTTTATGAATTTAATAAAAATTCAATAATTTATTCAAAAAATATAAAATATAAAATACTTATATATTTAATTTTTTTAAAAATATAAAATATTTATATATTTAATATTTTTTAAAAATATTAGAAATTAGAAATTATTTATTTTATCTAAGTTTAGGTTAGGGTTATGATTAAAAGTATACATCATATAAAAAATAAAATATATAGAAAATTTAAAAATACAAAATATATTATGAAAAATCTAAAAATTGAAACTATAAAAGGGAATATGCCTTTGTGGATCAGAGGTGATCATGGGCCATACTGAGTCCAAACAAAAATTTAGGCCGGACTCGACTCGAAAAATGCTAAAATTGGCTCAATTCGCCCACTCATATTATAAATTTTTATTATATTATTTTTACATACTTTTAAATATATGTAATACATCAAAATACTAAAAATATTAAAATAAATATTTTGAACAAATTCATAATAAATTTTAAAAATATGTATACTTAAATAATATTAAAATAAATGCAATTTAACAAGAGAATGTCTCTAAAATAATAATAAAATTAACAATAAAACAAGTGTTATACAATATCTAAACAGTAACAACAAAACAATGACAAAATAATAGTGAAATTGTAGCAAAATATAGAGAAAACAACAAGAAGATATCATTAAAATAACCAAAAATAATAATATTTTTTTTAGTCATTTAGTGAATTCGGGCTAGGCTCATGCTAAAAACGTATTACACAAGGCTTGGCCCGTTTTTAAAATGGGTACTATTTTTTTGTCCAAACCAATTTTTTAGGCTTATATTTTTGCCCAAACCCTCCCACTTTTTAGTTGAACCTTCAGGTCAAGTCGCTCACTCATGAACAAGTTTACTGTAGATGTACCCATCTTTATTTATTTATTTTTGGTTGGGTAAGAAAAAAAGCGAGCAGGAGAGAAATTAAAGAATTTTTTTAAATACTTAAATTTTATTATTATAAGTTTTTATGAATTTTTTGTGTTAAGATTTTCATATATTTATATTATGTTTGTGTAATTTTTTATTTTATTTCATCTTTATTTATTTTCTCCTATCTCATTTCAGCATATATTTTTGTATTGTTTGTTATTTTAATTTAATTTTATAAATTCATTCACTTAAAAATATTAAAATTCTTATTATTTAATATAATACACTTTTATTTTTATAACTAAATAAATAAAAATCAAGACCCTGTGGGTTGATGAAGGGTAAATATCCCATATATACTAAAAATTAATTTATTTATGGAAATGGGCCAGTTTGAAGAATATTTACGGAAAAGGGCCATTTCCCCCGAAACGCATCCACGTTAACGCGTTTTGGGGAAACAAACGTTGTTTCGGGGCGCGCTGTGACACCTCAAGAAAGCGCCTCATTTCCCTATGAAAATTAATTGAATTTTGGGCTAGGGAAAAATAATAAAAAATTAATTGAATTTTTGTGATGAGTCTTGATAAAAATAATTTTGAGGAGAAATTTCGAACAAACAAGGTAAAAACGCTTCAAATAGGTGCACTATCGTGAGAGTCTTGAAAAGAGCTCCCACGTGGACGCTCTTTTGCTATATGAGTCATCGGCAAAATAATTTTGAGGAAACATTTTTGAACAAACAGTGGCCAAAAACGCTTCCAGCAGGGTGCACTGTCAGCAGGAGTACTGAAAAGAGCTCCCACGTGGACGCGCTTTTGCTACAGTAGTCTCCGACAAAATTAGGCTATAAATTAGCCAAATTTAATTCTCAGGTTGCATAAGGAAAATTGAGGCAAAAAAAAAAAAACTGAAAATGAGTGAACGTATTAATGTTGTTATTTACTAGGATGGTGAAGTTCGTGACACCGAAAATGGTGTTGTTTTCTTATCGGAGAACACGGCGTGACTGAGTTTTAATCGGAACATTGATTTGGTAGAACTTCGCAAAAGAATTAGGCGTAAAATATTCAGAACAACGCTAATGAAAGTTCAATTTATTAAGTATAGATTTTGCGCTTCAGTTGATCCGGTGAGATATTGCTCATTCGACATCAAAGGTCCTCGGAGCTTTGAGGTAATGGTGGAGACTCATCTTGCCGGTGGATCACCCTATATTGAGGTATATGTAGAATTTTCATCTCCAAGTGATCTTTTCGGGACCTCAACATCTACCGCCATTCGAGGGAATACACGACCCCAAGTCGACACTGTAAGTGGGAGGCAAAACACGTATGCCCGTGTACGGTGGTAGTATGGAAAACATAACCCCCAGACGACACTCAGTTGGTGGATGGGACATGCATATCCATCCTTCGACGTCCGATGATAGAAATACGTATTAGGGGACGTCATCAACTTCTAGTGGTTGGCAATCCACATATGATTGGGATCTTTACGAAAGATGTTTAAGGAGGGATGGTATACTCCCGACGCCATCCACCGGCGAGGGGCCCTAGTTTGTTACAGGTTATGGAGGGTCAAACGATGAATCCGATGTGGATCTACCTCAGGAGCCAGGGCCCGATGGTGCAGAAGTTGGATTATTTTCTGAACCGGAGCCCGTTCCAATTGTACCTGAAGACGTTGAGGGCGATTCAGACGAAGAAGAAGAAGATCCACTATTCAAGGCGTACTCGCCTCCAGCCCACATGCATAATGTCGATCTATCTCAAGATGATGCATTGGAGTTTCTTGAACTACCACACCGGACGCGTGACCGTACAAATTCTTCGTTAGATTCGGACCAATTAGAAGTTGGTAACCAGTTTTCCAACAAGAATACTTTTCTTGCTGCATTGAAACAATACAACATCAGGAACGGGGTTAACTATAATGTGGTTAAATCCAAGCTCGATAAGTATGATGCGAAGTGTGTAGTGCAAGACGACACATGTTCATGAAAAATCATGGCGTCGTTGAGGAAAAGGACAGGGTTGTGGGAGATCAAAAAGTACAAAGATCCACATACATGTCTTGTCGGTACAGTACTACTATGTGTTCAATGATTTCGAATAACACTAATATTATGTAATGTTACATTATTTAAAGTACTTCGTTGATAGGTGTAACACAAGATCATCCGAGGATGGATTCAGACATGTTGGCTGACTTAATAATCTCGACGGTGAAGGCCAATCCCAAGACTATGGTGCCAGCCTTAATTGGCAATATTCGTAGCCAATTGGGGTACATGCCCTCTTACAGAAAGGCTTGGATAGCCAAGCGAAGCGTTAGAAAAGTTGCACTATCGATGGGACGCTTCATATGATGAAGTGTGGCGGTGGTGTCAGTCTTTGGAGAGATATATCCCAGCAAAGACAATGACCTAGAAACGAAACAGGTGTACTACAACGATCGTCTGCTCCGTAGATGCGCAGTGTTCAAGCGTCTGTTCTGGACATTTAAGCAATACCGATATGCCTTTATATACTGCAAGCCATTGGTACAAATTGACGGTACCTTTATGTATGGTAGATATACGCATCGGCTATTGCTAGCTGTGGCATAAGACGGCTGTGGGAGAATCCTTTCGATTGCGTTCACAATAACACCGAGGGAGTCAGCTAATGACTGGGACTTCTTTCTATCTAGGTTAAGGAGGCATGTCTGCCCCTAACCCGACATATGCGTTATATCGGATCGGGGCCCTGGAATACTTACGGCAATAGAACTCCAGGGAAGCATGTGGCATCACACACACCATCGATATTGCCTGAGGCATGTTTCATCCAACTACTATGGGCAACATGATCTAAAAGACAGCGACGGCAAGTGACTGATATGGGTATGAAATATCTATTAATATAATTTCGTTTGTAATATTCAATTTATTCTCAATTGAAGAGTGGTATGTAATATTCGCTATCAACGTATATTGGTAGGGTACGAGATCAATAAAGGCCGTTTTCACGAGATGTTGGCCAGTTTGCGCTCACATAACGCCGAAGGCGCAAACTACCTGTGCAATATTCCTTTCGAACAGTGGACACAAGCATACGACGGCGGCCTACGATATGGTCATATGGCCACAAACCTGGCCGAATGCATAAATTCTGTTCTAAAAGGAACCCATCATCTGCCGATTACATCGGTTGTGCGAGAGACATATTTTCGTTTAGCGGCACTATTTCTGAAGAGAGCAGCGAGTTATAGAGGGCAGATGCAAGGAGGCCATGTTGGAGCCCGAAGGTCTTGCAATAAATAAACAGTGCGAATGCACAGGCCAACACCATGCACACAGTGTGTCACGATCGCGACAGCCTATGGTTTCATGTCACGAAGTTTAACAGACCGAATAAAGGTATTGTTGGTGGGCATTATCGTGTACACTTGACAAATAGGACCTGTGACTGTGGGATATTTGATGCACTTCGTTACCTATGCGCTCATGTACTTGCGGCTTGTCAGAATCTCCGTCTTGATCCCATGAGCTATGTGGACGAAGTGTATAAATTAGAAAACATGTACAACATATGGAGACACGTATTCCCACCAGTCCCAGATGAACGTAAGTGGCCGTCGATATCGCTTGCACCGTTTAAGCTGTTGCCGGATAGACAATTGAGGCGCAAACTAAAAGGTCGACCTTGCTCTACTAGAATACGCAACAATATAGATATCCGAGAAACGAGCAACCAAAGTCGGCTGTGCGGATGGTGTAGGAACTCAGGACATACATCTCACTCGTGTCCAAATCGGAATAGTTGACCGTGCTCTTAGCTTTTTTGTTTTCTGGTGGCTATGTAATTTCTATTTTTTTGGAGGAAAACGGTGAATTTTTGTACAAGAACTTTTATTTTATTCAAGTTATTAAAATTAAATTACAAAATTACAAAAAAATAAATCATTTCTATTTTATCAAAGATATTAAAATTAAATTAAAAATAAAATTACAAAAAAATAAAATTAAACTCAAATTTTTTTAAATATATTAAAACTTAATTACAAAAAAAACCATTTCTATTTTATCAAAGATATTAAAATTAAATTAAGAAAAAATTTAAACTCAAATTTTATTAAATATATTAAAACTTAATTACAAAAAAATTAAACTATTTCTATTTTATCAAAGAGATTAAAATTAAATTACAAAAAATTTAAACTCAAATTTTTTAAATATATTAAAACTTAATTACAAAAAAAAATAAACCATTTCTATTTTATCAAAGAGATTAAAATTAAATTACAAAAAAAATTAAACTCAAATTTTATTAAATATATTAAAACTTAATTACAAAAAAAAATTAAACCATTTCTATTTTATCAAAGAGATTAAAATTAAATTACAAAAAAAATTTAAACTCAAATTTTATTAAATATATTAAAACTTAATTACAAAAAAATTAAACCATTTCTATTTTATCAAAAGATTAAAATTAAATTACAAAAAAATTAAACTCAAATTTTATTAAATATATTAAAACTTAATTACAAAAAAAATTAAACCATTTCTATTTTATCAAAGAGATTAAAAGTAAATTACAAAAAAAATTAAACTCAATTTTTATTAAATATATTAAAATTTAATTACAAAACAAAAATTAAACAATTTCTATTTTATCGATAAGATTAAAATTAAATTACAAAAAAAATTAAACTCAAATTTTATTAAATATATTAAAACTTAATTACAAAAAAATTAAACCATTTCTATTTTATCAAAGAGATTAAAATTAAATTACAATAACAAATAAAAATTAAATTACAATAACAAAATAAAATTTGGGGTTTAGGTTTAGGGTCGATCTTTGGTAGGAACCAAAGCTACACGGGGTGGTCGTGATTACGTATTGGATTCCTCCTTCTTCTAGCTTCCTACTGGGTCGTGGAACCTCGGGCCGGAAATTGGGTTTTTTCGACAGTGGGTCTGGTTCTGGGTGTTGCGGTGATGACCCACTTTGATAAAATAATGACCCTGGAGGTGTTTGCATAAACCACGGCGGGGGTGACTGCATCCCGTACTGCGAAGGAGCCTGGTAGAAAGAAATGCTACCCGACGGTGCCTCCTCTGATCCCATGTGCGACGTCGGCCTCACGATCGACTGGCCAGCGGGAGTAGTCGGGAACGGACTTGAACCCAGCTATGCATTCCAACCTGGGGTGGGACTGTGAAAAGAAAACATATATGGGTTAGGAGGATACATATAAGGGGTAGGGTACGCACCTGGCATAAACGGTAGACGCTGTGATGTTGTGTTGTCGGCTGAACTGATGGGCCCAGTGACTGTGTAGGAGCTATTGCTGGGCCCGGTGACTGTGTCGCCACTGTTGATGGCGCCGTCTCATCACCCCTTCTCATTAGATTTAAAGGGGTCCGACGTTCCTTCGCTCACGAAGTTGCCGTCACCTCTCTTCATCCGACAACAGATACGACTTGCCATGGATCCTAAACCATGGCATGTACTACGGCACGCACGCAAACTCAGGAACGATGATCGGTTCCCGAAAAGGTAAAAAGTCATACCGGTTTCCCACATCTCGATATGACCTGACCAAAATCTTGGCCAATCCGTACGCAGTAGCCGTAAGTCCACATTGTGCTCATCATCGAGCACCTCGTGGCACGGGAATCGGTTGCCGAAATCCAAATTGCTGCAGAACCCGATCTGACTGGTGCATCTCCACGGTCGTCAAGTGATCAATGGGACCTTAACGTGCCAACTATTCAGATTTTGGAAGAACTCCTCCGGAATTACTGCCCAAATTTCTGGATCCTCGTACGTTGTCCATTGAAACTATATTAAAATTACCAAAATATTAGTTATATACATAATACTAGGCACTACATACGAAATACTAAATTATAATAACGAAATTGAAACTTACTTGTGATTCCGACCGTTGGTCCAATAGAGCCAGATATCCTCAAGCGAGTTAGGTATTCCAACATGACTCATGAATGGTTCCACCTAATTAAATAGACTTTTAGCATGCAATTATACTATAAATCTACAAAATAATTGTAAAATATAATATTAAATTTACCTCGTTATCGTGAGGAATGAATATGGTCGGTCGAGTCGAGGGACGTAAAATGGAAATCGAAACCATGCCCATGATCTGCAGAGTGATAGGCAACCTCCGATTTTACTTTACTATTGCGGCCGCCTCACATCTCCGGTACAACCTCGATAGCACGCGGACCCCAACTCAATTCACCGGCCACTTTGAAATCAACAAGTTTGAGAGCCATCTCGTGGACGAGGTTTCTAGAGAGGTCCGCATCGATAGCCTTCAATTATCTCAAGAATGTATGCCCGAGCATATCGTATTCTTTCTACTTGATCGAACCCTCGTTTCTTCCGGAATTTGTCTCGTAATCAGCCATATCGATCCGAGCTCCTTGAATTCTATCTAGAATGGAACCCAAGCTCAGAGCATACGGCCATCCAATCAGTAGATGTTGCGGACTCGGTGATCACCGACTGGCCCACCGGTAATCCCAATCGCAATCGCACATCTTCTAGAGTGATGGTACACTCTCCGCATGGTAGATGGTAAGTGTGCGTCTCGGTCTCCACTCTCTATCAACGAGTGATCAAAGGCGGCTCCAACTTGAACCCCTACCTATCGTACACGTGCCAAAAACCTACTTCCCGCAGTAATTCTTGATCAACGGCGATGGGGACCATGCATGTTGCGAATATAACATTCCAACACCGATCTATGATTGTTTAAAAATTATAAAATTAATAAATTAATTAAAATCGCATAATTGAAAACAAAATTCAATAATATTGAAAATTTAAAATTAAAACTTACCATTTGCATTTGCTCGACGGAGATGTGCTTGTTGTTCAGGCGAAGTAATTCCCTACCATTGTAGAAATGAGCACGGGTCAATACTACTACTACCAAGGCCTTAGAAAAATGGGAGGTTCGGGTAAAAATATAGGCCGAAAAATGGGCTTGATGAAAATGAGGTCGTTTAAAAAATGGGCAGGCCTCGAGTAAGAATTTTTGGCAGGGCCTTTACTACTTACCAAATCATTAAAGACAAAAAATTATTTTTAAATATTATTTTCTTATTGTTTTCTCTTTATTTTGCTACCATTTTACTATTATGTTTCTATTATTTTGTTGTTATTGTTTAGATATTATATAAAATTTATTTTATTATTAATTTTGTTATTATTTTAAAGACATTTGTTAATTTTGTTATTATTTTAGAGGCATTTGCTTGTTAAGTTGTATCTATTTTAGTGTTATTTAAGTCTACATATTTTTAAAATTCATTTTCAATTTGTTGAAAAATATTTATTTTGATTTTTTAATATTTTGATGTATTATATATATTTAAAATTATATAAAATAATATAAAAAATTAATATTATGGCGGGCCGGGTCTGTGTTTTAGTATTTTATATGGGCGGGCTTGGGTAAAATTTCAGGCCTATTTTTTGGGCGGCCTACCGAGCCCAATGAACGGCCTAAATTTTAGTTGGCCCGACCGAACCCACCCTAGCCCTACCATGCTCACCTCTAGGCCATTGTAATCCGATAAAAATTTTAAAATTTTCCAAAAAATATATTAAAAAATTATAAAGGGCTTTTTATAAATAGTAAAGGACTATTTTGAAATTTGAGCGTAAATTTCAAGGACTTTGAGAGAAAATTGAGAGAAAATTGAGAGAATATTGAGAAAGGATTGAAGTGTGAAAAAATAAAGGGTTGGGGGTTTTTATAGATTTTCTTTGACCGTTGGACCCCCCAAAAGTAAAAAAAAAAATGGTAGTTGGGATTTGACTGTTGGAGGAGAATCGCGCCGAGACGTTGCTTTGTGCCACTCAAGACAAGTGCGCTTACGCATGCGCTTTCTTTGAGGTGGCACAAAGCATGGCGTCCTCGGCGCTTTTGTTGTTTCCCAAAATGCTTACCGACGTGGGACGCGTTTTGGGAAACGAATCTTTTCGTAAATATTTTTCAAACTGGCCATTTTTCGTAAATAACTTTTTTTTGGTATATATGGGATATTTACCCGTTGATGAATGCTAGTATATATAAATTCAAAACAAAATTATTTCATGGACCCTTCTCACTACATCATTCATTATTCTTTTTCAATTATTTAATGATTTTTTAACAAATTTTCATGTTATTGATACATAATTTTGGTAAATTTTTTATCCTAAATTCTAAATTCGGAACTCTAAACGTTGAACCTCGAACTTTGAATCTAGAATCTTGAACCATAAACTCGAACCCCAAGGGTTTAAGTTTAGATTTGAGATTTAGAGTTTGGGGTTTAAAGATTTGAGTTTTGAGTTTTAAATTTAGAGTTTATGATTTATGGTTTAGAGTTTAGGTTTTAAGATTATTGATTTGAGATTTAAGATACATGGTAAAAAAATTATCAAAATTATATATCAATGACATGGAATGTCATTAAATAATTAGAAAGGGACCGTGAATGATATAGTGGGAAAGATCCATAAAATAATTTCTCAATATTTCAACATTGACTAGTGTTAACTACAGGTAAATTCTAATCCACAATTAATATTGGTCAACTTAGGTTAATTTTTGTTTTCTGAATTTTAAATTTTTTAGAAATTTTGAAAAAATATGTTTTCTTTTAATTTTAAGTTTTTTTAGTTTTTAATGATTTTGGATTTTTAATTTTTTTTTTAGAAAAAGGTGCAATTGGTTAGATTTTAATCAAGCCAAATTAGAATTAAGAAAAGTATATATATATTTAATAGGAAATATTGCAAGCCATGATTTGATTTGATTACATAACTAAATAATTAGTTGTGATTAAGACCCGTTAATTAAAAATAATTATCGAAGGGGGAAAACTACAATTTTGGACTTGGGAATTTTATGAATTTCTACAGCGTCAGCTCTCTTGCCATGGTGGAGGAGCTGCCCATCGATTGTAGCCCCACACCCATTATTATTCGGCTCCACTTTTCGATTTGACATTTCTTTTCATTTTTTGTTTTTTATGCCTTTTACTTATACTTAAGATATTATATATGCGGTCAATAATTTATATTATACAAAATTTTAATCTCATATAATATTATTATATTTATGTTATTTTTAGACATTTCTCCTTCAAATTTTATTAATAAAAGTGATTTTAAAATCGTGTGTGTTGGCATGATGATTAAAATATTTATTGTTCTAAGTGTAACCTGAGTTTAAGTCGTGCTAGTCTATTGTTATTAGTACTTTGCTCTCGTAATTCAAAAAAAAAACATAATTTTAACCTCATTTAATTTTCTCCATCTATTAGCCATTAAATTTATATTATTTATCAAATCATCTAAAATTGATGAAAAATTTAACTTTACTTGATGTAATATGCACGTGGATATTATGTTAGTAATTAAATAATTTTAAATATAAAAATTTAAAATATACAAATTATTAAAATTATAAAAATAATTATTTGCTAAGGTAGCATAGATATGGACTTCCATGTGCATGTCACATTAGCAAGGTTAACAAATATTAATGTTTTGATCATGTTGGAGTGATTTGACAAACAATACAAATTTAAGGACTAAAAGTACATTAAAAGTCAAAATTTGCTATTAATCCATATACCTTTTATAAATTGTGCATTTAGAACTTGTACTTTAATTTGAAATTTTAGTCCGGACTCAATGGTAACAGTTAAATATATTTGGTTAAATTATATTTTTACTTTTGTATTATACTAAAAGTTATAAATTTAGGCCACGTTCCTCAATTGGGTCATTCTTAGTGGCTATATATATATATATATATTTCAAGATTTTAGTCTCAATGCAAACAACCATTATTTAATCTATTAATTAATTTTTGTGAATAATATGTAAAAACAACAAAATAAATATAGTATTACACATGCGATAATATATTTGACAAGCCAAATTTAAAATTTATAGAACTTAAATTAATGAATTTAATAATTATTATTTAATTAAAATTAAAATTTTCAAATTTTAAAAATATAAGAATTAAAAATAATTAAATTAAAGTATAAATCTAAAATACAACATGTAACTTAAAATCCTAAAGCCCAAATTTGAGGAATATTAAAAGTATTAATTCTCTAAAGAATATAATTTTATTTTAGGAATTACATTCGCTCAAATCCGGGAAAGTGATTTATCTGGGTAATGTTGGGAGGCATTTGGTATTCCACGCCATATTGACTTTTTCTGAAAATGTAATTTTCATTTAACAAATACTTTTTTTTTAAAAATGGTGATGATTTTTATATATTATTAGAAAATGGAGACAAAGTTCACTTTTTCTTATTTATTTATATTCATTATTTTATGCAATGTCTTTTAGGGATAGATTTTAAAATTACATAAACTTTAATTTAATTTAATGTGTAAATTGATATAAGAATTTTAATTTAGTATAATTATACATATAAAATTTTGATTATGATTTAAATGTATATATAGAATTTTATTTTTGATTTAATTGCACGCATTTAAAAAATACATTAATTTATTTATATATTAGATAAATATAATTATTTGTGTGTCCGATATGCAAATGTAAAATAGTTATATGTTGATGATTATGTTAGTGATTTGTAAAAATTAAATCAAATAAAATTCCACAGTACAAAATTAAAATTTATGTATAATATTAGCATTTGATCAAAATTTATAAATAGTTTTAAGATTTATTTTTTAACTGTCAAATCTTAAAAATATTTAATATTGATTATATAATAATTTTGAAATAAATGTATTTTTATTTCAAATAAAAATAAATATTAATAAATGAATTTTGTGTTTTCTTCTTTTTTTTATTTTTAGAATTCATTATTACGTATTAAAATAGGAGGATAAATATATTTTATCGTGCTTGAACTCATGAGTTCTTAATCTAGAAATAATGATAATGTTAACTGAATTAAGATTTAATTAACTTTATTATTACATTTTAATAAAGTGTTTAGTGCACCAAACATATAAATCAAATTTTCTTCTAATTGCTTTTAAGAATCATATTCTTTTAGAATATTGAGATGAGAAAGCATCTTAAATATTTCAAACTTAATTTTAATTAATCATACATTAACTTTGAGGTAAATTTATTAAATTATTTAATTTTAAATAAAATGAAAAGAAAACTTTTAAACATTTATGCATCATCCCTTTTTTTTTGGTTATGAATAAAAACTTTTTTTTTCTTTTTGTTATTTTGTTGGCCAATTATCTTTTGTTATTCTTTCAAAACATAAATAGTTTGATTTAATTTTTAAAACAAAATTTATAATATTTAGAATTATTCAAAGACTCGCCCTAACGAACTCGAACCCACTCATTTTAATTTTTAATGAATATTTTTCATAACTAAAAACATAATCAACAAATAAAAAAAGGAAAATAGTAAATAGAAGTTTCTACGGGTAAGCTTTAAGGGCCATTTGGATCACCAATAAGCTCTAATGTAGTGAGATTTAAAGAGTAAAAAAATTTGAATTGAAATGCAGCTCTAATTGTGATGTTTGACAAGCACAACAGTGAGCATTTCTCACTTCACTCTTCACTGTAACTCAAAATATTGGCGGGAGTTAAAAGCTCAGTGAACTGATTTTGAAAATCCAAAAATAAGGGTAATTTATTATTTTACCCCTCCAACTCTTCCTTTATTATTTACTTTATCTAATATACATAATATTAGTTTAATATGTCATTGTTTAATATAATTTAATTTTAATAAATTTGTAACTTTTATTTATAAATTTAGTATAAATATAATTTGTAAAATATTTTAATATTTTATTATAAATATAATTTAAAAATATTTAAAACTTATCATATATGATTTTAATATTTTAATTATCATTTTATAAAAATATAATTTTAATTTATGTTTTATATTAAATAATATAACATAAATAGATTGACATTTCTAATCTAATATCCTTAATAGTTATTTTATATTCTCACCTTACTGCTACAGTTACGTTTAAATCTAAACATATACTTCATCCTTATTTCTAATTTTACGCTACAATAACTAATTTTACCATAATTACTATTTTTAACCTCACCAAATACAAACACGTCAACCATACAAACTAAAACTTAAGTCTAAAAAGTAAAAATTTTGAGCATCAAAGTTTTCTACTGCAGTTGTAATCGTAATTGTTATTAATATTATATTTTTAAGTTATTTATTATTTACTATGTGTATGTGTGTATATATATATATATATATATAAATTTGTTCCATTTTCCCCATTTTCTTTATTCATCATCAGATTCTTCACTGGTAGGTCACAAAACCTGTAGAAGATCCAATCAATGCTAACTTCTTTGTAAACTTTCTCTATCAAAGTTAGGGTTTCAAGCTCTCCTTTTTAAGCTCTCCTTTTTAACCCCTCAATTTCCTTCCGAAATTGCTTACTAAAAGTCCCACTCTTTTATCTTCTCAAAGGTTTCAGTTTGTTAGGGTTTATTGGGTTCGATCCAGGGTTTAAATTATTGCTTTTGAGGTCAGATCAGGGCTCAAATTATTTTTTTATGGTCCTATTTTCTTTTCTTTTTTCGGGTAGGATTTTGGAGTCTGTTGGTAGCTGCTTGATTTATTGACTTTCGGGATTGAATTTGTTGATTTAAGGGGGTTTAGATTGGGTTTTGGGGTGCCACATGTAGGATTATTGAAACTAGGTTAAATTTTAAAGGGTTCCCATTTTAAGAATTCGGGGGTTTTATGTTATAATCAGAGAAAAAAAAAGTGATCTTATTTTTCTGGGTATGGTTTTGATTTGGTGGCTTTTAATGTATAACCGTTAAGGGGTCCTCTGCTTTTCGTTGTAGAGGATCCCTATTTGAAAATTTGATGTATTTTAAGTGATCAATCTCGGAAAGTTCAGGTGAAACTTAGCAAGTACTTCCAATTGCTTGAATTTAGTGCTTTTGTGGTGAAAAAAGGAGGAAAAAAAATCAAGTGGGAAAATTGTTGTATTTGTATTTGTCATCTCTGAAAAATTGTGGAGGAGATGTTCGGTTCTGTTCCAGATACAGGCCATGGCAATAGTGGAGTTTCAGGGCCACTTTTGATTCCAATGCGGTTCGTTTGGCCTTATGGGGGAAGAAGGGTGTTTCTTAGTGGCTCCTTTACAAGGTGAGAGGCTGATTTTTGTTTTCTCCATCACTTCCTGGACTTAATTGTTAGATTTAATTTATTGTAAGGTTTCCACTAATTTAGATTGGGCATTGCAATTGATTGTTTCATGTTGTGCACAGATGGTTAGAGCATATACCTATGTCTCCAATGGAGGGTTGCCCTACTGTATTCCAAGTTATTTGTAGCTTAAGTCCTGGATATCATCAGGTTATTTGTGTTTTTATGATCATTATCTGTACTTTATTTGTGTTTTGGCGGGGAAGTGTTAGTGAACAATTTGATTACCATTTTAGCTGCATGCCAAGTCACTAGTAGCCAAAGTGCTATAAGTATGGATGGCATTCTCCCAACACTTATATGATATTGTTTTGTCCTTTTGTCCAGCCTATTTTATATGGAAGGATTGTACTTGTCGCTTAAATAGCTCTTGTGCTTCTTTATAATATGCATTGAGATTTTGTTATCAAATGTAATCATTCCGTAATAGTTTCTCTTTGAAATATTTTGAGTGATGAATCCAAGAGTAGAGAATGCATGTCCATATCTGGTATCACATGGATGTATGTATAGTCCTGACTCTGACATGCAAACATATTCCTAAACTGGACACTTATATTAAGGTTTTATTTCCTTTTACTGGCAGTTTAAGTTCTTTGTTGATGGTGAATGGCGGCACGACGAGCACCAGCCCTTTGTAAACGATAATTATGGTATAGTTAACACCATCTTTATAGCTAGGGAACCAAATTTGGTTGTTCCTAGTTTTCGTACTGAGACCCCGGGCAGATCCAACATGGATGTTGATGATGCTTTTGTTAGTTTGGTATGCTTCTTTTTGAACACTTAAATCTTATTCTCCTATGATTTTTACCTGAGTCCTTTATTCACTTGTGTTTTAGCAGTCCTTTTTAAGGTGCTCTTTGCAAAGGGATCAAGCCTTTGTTAGAGTTTAGATGGATAAGCACTTATGTTCAATTTTGGGGTGACTTGTAGGAACCAGTTCCAACAGTATCGGATGCTGATTTAGAGGTCTCTCGTAATCGTGTATCCGCTTTCTTGTCTAGACACACTGCGTATGAGTTGCTTGCGGAGTCAGGCAAGGTTTGAATATGGATTACCTTTCTCTGCGAGCTGTTTATGTGTCAACTTATTCTGGTGCCTTGAGGCTGGTTCTATCTGACTCTGGCCGCTGTTGCAGGTTATAGCCTTGGATGTTAATATAGCTGTGAAGCAAGCATTCCATATTCTGTATGAACAGGTGAATCTCATTTCTAAACTCAGGAACATGCAGAAAGGCAGGATATGCACAATCACTCCTCATAAAAGCCCCACTTCATGTATTTCCTGATTTTTGGCATCTGTCATCTAGAGAGAAGATAACCTTGTACTGCATTTGTTTTATTTTTTGTTTTTCCCTTTTACTGCCTCCTCTTTTTATGTTTTATGCATCCTATTTGAAGTAATTCTTCCGTCTGTAGTTTCTTCTTCTTCTTCTTCCTCTTTATTTTTTTAAGTATCAATTTCTTTTTGTTTAGACTTTTTCCTTGCTACAAGCATGTGCAATTTATCTAGGCTTTTAATCTTCACCTTGCTGATTTTGAGTTCAAATATCATCTTTGTTGATTTATACAACTTTCAGGGAATTCCTGTGGCTCCTCTCTGGGATTCTTGCAAGGGCCAGTTTGTTGGAGTTCTTAGTGCATTGGACTTCATTCTTATCTTAAGAGAGGTGAGCTTGGAAGAAAAATTATGGTTTTCTTCAAATTCTATCTAAGCTGTGATAAGTTTATGTTTAAGGAAATATTTATCTGTTTGCAACTTCAGTAAAGCCGAGGCCCTTTTAGAGACCCAAAAATTTGTGAATTAGGGAACTGACCTTTCATGGAATAAATTGTGGCTGACTTTTGGCCTGGAAACTAACCATGCTTCTTTTATGCTGACTTAGCGGTTCATGGTTGTCAAGAGAGAGAAAGAGAAAGAGATGTTTAGGAAAGGAACACTGGAGTATGCCTAACAATGGGTAGCCTTCTGGTACTTGTACTAAGAGGTTAAACATAAATAATATAGTTAGTGTATGCCTGCTTACTTAATACACCCTATAAGAGTGATGGCTAAGAGCTTGTATGTATCTGTCTGATAGATGATAGTTTGAGAAACAATTTGAAGTTGTTCTTCATTTCAAAAATATTGGTTAACTTTTAAATATTTAGCTATTTAATAATGATTACAAGTTCTGTGAGTAAACAACTCTTTTTGTTCTCTGTGGCTAACTGTATGTCTCAAAACTGTAAAGCAATAGTTAACATAACATATTTGTATAGTTGTAATAATGAGGCGTTCTTAAATTTTCTCATACATGATACAAGTTGAGATGTGGAAATGTATGTTAATTTTTCCTTATCTGCAACAATGTTCCTTGAGTATGTTTAACATATTTAATCCTTTGAAGGACAGCTTGGAAATCATGGTTCAAATTTGACCGAGGAAGAACTAGAGACACACACAATATCAGCTTGGAAGGAGGGAAAGGTGTATCTTGGCAGACAGATTGATGGCAATGCTAGGTCATATCCTAGATGTCTTGTTCAAGTAAGTGCTTCAATTTCCGGGATTATCTAGCATCTCTATTTCATCAGTCATGTCTCAGCCTCTGATTTGACTCATAAGGTGGTTAAATTACTTACTACTGACTTCATGCTCTGTGTGTTAAACGAAACTGTTAAAGTTCATCTAATGTTTTTGGCTAGAATGATGAGTTGTAACTATTGAGAATTTGAGATTTTTTGGATGAGTTGTTTTGACCATATGATCTTGAACCTAGAGTTTTTACCAGAGTTGTTAAAGTTCATCTAATGATGAGTTGTTTCTAGAGTTTTCTTGAACCTATTCATGAAATAGAGAATGATTTCTTTGTCTTCATTGCAATTCTAGATTTTGGAAGGATGATTATTTGGAATCTCTCAATACTGAGGTTATTCAATCTTGATGCCTCTCCCAAAATTTAGAATAGAATAAATACCTTTCCTTTTAAGCTCTCAGAGTCCTTCTTTCATGGCCCATGCTTCTAAACAATCTTCATAGTACTTTCATAGCTCATGCAATCATGCCTTCAGTCAAACTTGCTTGTTTAAGTTTGGTAATATATACTTCTTTTGCTAATATTTGATCAGTATCAGACTTCACTGAAGTTGAAGCTACCTTTTATAAGGCTTGGCCTACCTTTGCAACAGTTCTGTAACATTTATGACCGTTGTTTGTAGGCTGGGCCATATGATTCTTTGAAGGATGTTGCTCTGAAGATTTTGAAAAGTAAGGTAGCTACTGTTCCTATCATGCATTCTACGTCACAGGATGGTTCATTTCCACAGCTGCTACATCTTGCCACCTTGTCTGAAATACTAAAATGTAAGCTTTTCCTTCTGTCGTTGAAGATACTTGATTTCTTTCTCATTTGATGCGGGCACATGAGGTCTCACTAACCAGAACCTTATTTTCAGGTATTTGCAGACATTTTAAGCATTCTGCTAGCTCCTTGCCTATCCTTCAACAACCAATTTGTTCAATTCCGTTGGGAACTTGGGTACCGAACATTGGGGAACCAAATGGTCGGCCATTGGCAATGCTGCGACCAAATGCCACTCTTGGTGCTGCCTTATCATTGTTAATTCAAGGTAACCCTTAGCTTTTGTGCCACTCTTTGCGTAAGCTGTCCTGTTCTTTCACCATTGTCTATTTGCCTTTCCCACCTTTCTTCTTGTTCATCATCTCGTGATTTCACACCTTGTTTTGCAGCTGAGGTAAGTTCGATACCAATAGTGGATGAGAATGACTCGTTGCTTGACATATATTCACGAAGGTAATGCCTTTTCTTATCATCAAATGAAAATTGACAGAAGAGGTTGTAGGATGCCAGGCTTAATTATTTTTGTTCCGTAACTAAAGTTCTTTTCTGTTTGTTTGCTTGACAGTGATATAACTGCTTTGGCTAAGGATAAAGCTTATGCACAAATTCATCTTGATGAAATGAGTGTTCATCAGGTAATTGTGAAATTTCGTTTATGTGCATCTATTATGTTAAATGCAAGTAGCAAAAAGGCTTTTCGTACTAGCCAAAATTTCCATGCCCTTAAAACAAAAATGGTGATGCTCGACTCTTGCAGGCCTTGCAACTGGGTCAAGATGCAAATTTTTTCAATGGACAAAGATGTCAGATGTGTCTAGGATCGGATTCTTTGCACAAAGTGATGGAGCGGCTGGCAAATCCAGGTATCATTTTTAGTATCATATTATATATTTATATTTTCATATAATTCAGCTAGTTCTCTTATGTTTATTTCGTCAATGTGATTTACTCTATTGCTTTGTTGCCTGTGTGGTCTGGCAGGGGTTAGGAGACTTGTGATTGTGGAAGCCGGCACCAAGCGTGTAGAAGGAATTGTTTCGTTGAGTGATGTCTTTAGTTTCTTGCTTGGTGTTTAGCTCAAAAAACCCTTTGAGGGTCACTACATTGGACATTCGTGGAATATCCATTAATGTCATCGACTTTGGTTTTACTCATCCATCCATCCATCTCTCCTATGGTGTCTTCTTATCTGTTGCTCTTTACAGTCTTTTGATTGGCAGGGCTTCATCACTCTGAGCCCAATCCTTTTTTTCTTTCTTCTTTAGGATAGAAAGTTTCAAAAAGCAAGAAGTGAATTTGTAAATTGTGAGAAGTCAAAAATTTTCCCTTTCATTTTAACTCAACCATGCTGCTAAAACCGCAGCTCTCATGTCTATGCTAACAGAAAAGATTGAAACCCCAAAGTGAGGGAAATAAAAAAAAAAAAATAGTTAAAAAAGGCGGGAGGGGGTAAAACTGAATGGTGGTGGTACCCTGTAGTGGTGTTGAGATGTAGCTAAATAAGTGGGGGTGTTGCTTTTAGCTTTCTGATCTCCTTCGCTTCTATACAGTCTTCCCTGAAAACACTCAACATCTAAGGTAATGGTTGCATTTTCATGTTTATGTTGGTTCAAGGCCATTTCTATACTTGATAATTTTGGATAAATACAATTACAAAATAGTTAAAAATGATGCAAAACGTTAAACTTGAATAAATTTAAGTACCTTGTCAACTTATCCATTTCATCAAATATATGTATCAATTATATAAAACCTTGTAACAAGATGAAAAATGTAAAAGCAGAACAATGTCTAGATATATCGATTAGCAGTTGAAATAAACATGTAAAATTTCGTTCCTTTAAAGTTTGGCTGAATCATCAGTCTCCTGCATTTTATCCAAATTGCTAGCTTAAGATGATTTAGAAGATACGTAATTAATCTTACCCCTAAATGCCTACTCTTAATCTTTCGTCTTATAAGTTAAGAATCATCTTTCCCATTGATAAAAGAAAAATAAGCAATATATTAAAGGGTAAAATGCACTATAGTCACCCAATTATTAGTAACTGTTTTTTGGTTACCCAACTATAAAAAATTATAAAATTTATCACTCAACTATTTTATTTTAATTTTTAATTTTTATTTAGTAAACAGAGTTTTGAGCCCTTTTTAGTTGATGGGCCCAATGTATAAATTTATTGAGCTAAAACATTTAAAATAAAAAAAGCTGGTCACAACTGAAAATATGTGAAATGACATATTTAATCATACTTATTCAAAATTTACTTAATAAATATATATTATTTAAAATATATTACTTAACAAATTTATTCAGAGTGTTGACATAATTATCATTAATTTACGAACATCACATTTGACCTTTTTTTACCGTTATTACCACTGTTCATCATCTTATTCCCCTCCACACCACTCCTGCTTCCACCATTCGTCTTCTTCCTTTGCACCCTACTTCTAGCCATCGCACTGGACTCAGCTGCGAGGGGAGGGATGAACTAAGTGGAAGGTTTAGTGACTCAAATCCAGGGGCTATCAAGCACTGTTTCTGATGTTTTAATGCTGCTTCTGACGAACCCAGTGGAAGGTTTAGTGACTCGCTTCATGTCGAGTCGACTCGCTTGTTACCTTTTCTTGACCAACTTGCCCATTACAAGCACTCTCTCGATTACCTCTATTTCTTGTGAATTATTTTCAATTTGTCTCTTCACAAAAATAAATAAAGATTATGTTATTCTACTTGAAATTTTGTTTTCTTTTGTGATCTCTTGGTCTTTTTTAGAATTTGCCGTTTGGTTGCTGAGAAATAAAAAAATATAAATTTATTTTAATGTTTAGGATGAAAAATAATTGTTAAGAATTTCATTAATGGTTGAACATTAAAGCATGCACTGCTGGTCTGGTTACAAAAGAGCAAGCTAGTTCATATGTGCTAATCATTGCTCAGATCATGTATTTTCGAGCAAATTCGACTGGCTTCTCATAAGTGTAACTCTTTCTTTGAATTAAATTATATGTTGAGATTATTGAATCCCCTGCTTGTTTCATATTGGTACTGTTGATGTTGATCTCAACATGACTGCTAGTTATATATGGACCAAATTCTGTTGCCTAGAGAGCCCTTGCACGGGGTTGCTCCGGTGCTAACCGCTAGTGCTTTATAAAGCTTTTCAATTTACTGGTTAAGGCTTCATTGAGTTTGATTAGGTTTTGAAGATCATATAGTGTTGTTAGAATCATATCGAATAATCAATTAAGGATGAGATTTAAGTCAATTGGGAATATGACCCACATAAATAAACTTTTTAACTTTTTTTTTTTTTTGTAAGTTCATACATGCGAATATCTATGAAAAATTACACTCTCATATCCATGTCTAAAGATGTATTACACAAGAAAATGAAGAATCAAAATCCAACACAGATTAAAACCTTAGGCACTGAGGACCAACATAAGTAATAACCATTATTATGGTGATGCTTCATTTTAATTTTTGCATATGCAACAAATGTAATGAGATGATATAGCTACCATAATGAAATCAAGCAAGAAGTAGAGTCTTGGGTCACCAAAACTTTTAACTTTTGGTTTCATGGCATATACAATCAAATTGCTTCACCTTTCCTACCCTGCATTTTTCATTACTCACAAATGCTTCAACTTCTAATATCTAAAGTCCATCAACCAAAGTGAAGAATGAAGTCACGGCAGTATAATATGAATAAATTGATTCACACTCACAAGTGTCAATCTTTACACTATCTGTGAAACATTTCAGATCAAGATTGATTCATTAGATCGTAAGATATGATCCAGAAATAAGGTGGAAGTTGATATATCTGCAGAAAAGCCCTTACTCACCATTTCTGTAAGAAGTTGAGTTGCCTTCGAGGTATAGCTGTTTCGAAGAAATGCCCGGATCGTTGCATTATAACAGCAGCTATCAGGTAAACAATCATTGTCTCTCATGGTCCTAAACAACTGGTATGCTTCATCAGGCAATCCCGCTCTACAGAACCAATTAATCAATATAGAGTATGTATAAACATTGGGTTTTAAACCATTGACTGACAGTTCATGAAATAACTCCTTTCCAGCTTCAATATTCCCAGCTTTGCACAAGCCATCAACTTCCAATCTACTCTTCTGCATTGCTCGAAAAAGTTTCAATGCCTCTTCAAGTTTACCACTTTCGCATAAACCATCCAACAAAATCGAACATGTCACTAGATTTGGAACTAGCCCAGAAGCAAGCATCGTCCTCAAAAGTTTACATGCAGTAGAAACTCTCCCTAATTGACACCTACCTTGCATAAGAGTGGTGTATGTCACTGTATCAGGGATTTGTCCGTTTTGAGTTATTTCATCAAAGAGTTTCATTGCTTCATCCATCCTCTTAGCTTTGCAATATCCGTTGATCATAATGCTGTAACTACGTATATCAGGTGCACAACCCTTCTCAATCATCAACTGAAATACTCTTTTAGCTTTATCAATTTGCTTTTGCAAGCAAAGGCCGTCTATTATTGAAGTATAGGTAACAACATCAGGCTCAATGCCTTGCTTTATCATTGTGTCAGCAATATCTTTAGCTTTAGAAAGCATCCCTTCTTTGTAACATGCATCGATGCATATATTGTACGTGATAACATTAGGCTCAATGCCATGCTTTCTCATTGTGTCAACAATTTCTACAGCTTCCAAAATCATCCCCTCCTTGCAATGTGCATCGATCAATATATTGTACGTGATAACATCAGGCTCAATGCCATGCTTTCTCATTGTGTCAACGATTTCTACAGCTACCAAAATCATTCCCTCCTTGCAAAGTGCATCGATCAATATATTATACGTGATGATATCAAGTGAAATATTGTTATCCACCATCTCATTCAAAAGCCTTGTTGTCTCCTTATGCTCACCCAAATTACTCATAGCGTGAATTAAGCAATTGTAAGTAAAGATATCTGGTCTAATGCCCTTAACCTTAACTTCGGAGAAGAGATTGAGAGCCTCATTTAGTAACCCATTTTTACAAAGACAGTCAATGACTGTATTATATGCTATAATATTGGGTTCAAAACCTCTTTCTTCCATCATCCTTAGAAACCTAATAGCTCGATCGGTATTCCCGGTCTTACACAATCCATTAAGTATGGTATTGTAAATAATTAAATCAGGCTCATATCCTTCTACGATAATTTCATCAAACAAAGTGACAGCCTGAAAAATCTTACTTTGATTACAAAGTCCATTAATCAAAGTAGAAAAAGTTACAACATTGGGTCCAACACCTAACTTGAGCATTTTCCCCAAAACAGAAAACCCACAATCAATTTGACCTAATCGACAAAAGCAATTGATCAAGATGCTCAAAGTACAAACATCAGGGGAAACTCTGAAAAATTCCATCTGCTTACACATAGAAACAGCAACGGCATAACGTTTCATTCGAACAATGGCTCCTAATAATTTGTTGAATTCCACAACAGAAGGCATTGGGTACTTGTGAATCATCTTATTAAACAAAAACAAAGCATCATCAACCTTGTCCAAACTATCATACTTCTTTGGCTTTCCCCTTGCAGGCATGGAATTCTTACTTAAAGCATTGATGTGGGTAGCAACAGTGTTAAAATAACAAGAAGAGTGGAAATTAGAAGGATTCCTTCCACCATTAACAATTGAACGGGAAATTAAGGAAGAATAAAGCTTACCCATATCTTGAATCGAAGCAAAATGGAAAAGCAAGCGCTATGAGCTTCAGACGAAACCACGAATGGCAAGCTTATGTCCTCAGTGTTGGAGAAGTGATGTTTTAGGCCGAAAACTTTAGAAATGAGAAGCTACAAGAAAGACTCTCTTAATATGAGAAACTGTTAGTTTCCTCAGAGTTGGGCTGACGAATTTATTTTCCTCAGAGTTGGGCTGACGAATTCAAACTGAGTTCACCATGTTCAGCGCTTCGGCCTAAAACTTCGTTCTTGCACGCAGAACAAAGCTCTTCTTAGCCATTACAAAAAAACTAAAATACGATTAACAATTAACTTGAAAAATCGACAAAAGATTTTCACTTCATTTATATAGTACAACTGGTTTTCTTAATATATTTTTATTTAAGTGTTATTAAAAAATTAACACTCGTAATTATAATAAAACAAAATATATTTAAAATTTTAAAATATTATTACAAACATACTTCAATTAGGATCAAAAATCCAAAATTTATGGAGAAAACTTGAATTCACAACACAGTAAAACTTTACACTTCCGGTTCTAACGTCGCGGATTGCTTCCTTCTTGACATAAGACTTGACAAATTTTTTAACGAAAGTCAAATTTTTTTATTTCTCATATTATTACCCCAAAGATTACGGAAGACGCAATTTTGATTGTCACTTAAAAAAGTAAATCTCATACAATCATATACTTCTTGTCTTCTAATTCAAAACATGTGCATCTCCTCCATTTCAATTTATGCATTTTCTTATTAAGAGTACCCATCTGTTGCATGATTTTTAATTATTTAAATGCATCCCATAATTTAATTATTTATCTAACTAAAAAATTAACTTCACGCAATTTATAATCCCACGGTGCTATATTTTACAATTCACGTAATAACAACTTTAATCCTCAAACATTTATAAATTATATTAATTTCGTCTTGATTCTAAAAATATAATCCTTAATATTTACACATTTTTCTTTTGTAATTTTTTTTGGTGACATTGAGGGTTGATTTTAAAAGAGTGAGAATAGATGAAAACTGTTATCTTGAATTTTCAATGTTTTCATTTTTTTTTAGGTGAAAGAAAGTTACAAAGTTAAAAAAAGACCAAATTACAAAAATATATAAATGTTGAAGGTTAGATTTTTTTAGAATCAAGACTAAATTGACATAAAGTATAAATGTTGAGGGTTAAAAGCTGTCACCGCCAGCTAACTGGTGACAAAAAAAATTAAATTAAATAATTAAATAACTATTTTTATAATTTTTCATAATTGAATAACTAAAAAAAAATTAAACCACTACTAATATAGTTGATATATAGAAAGAAGAAAATGAAAACAGTGGCCTGCTTTCTCTCTGGATTTATATTTACTTGGGCTAGAAAATGGGAAAGAAAAACAAAAAGCAAATGAATTGCAGAAACCCAATTTTCTAAATGAAGTCTGAAACATAAAGAGATCCAAATTCATTTTGGGCTTTACTGGGTTGGGTTACGTCTCTGACTCGACCTAGGGTAATGACTGTTCTCCTTCCTTGAGCTATAAAAACCTCAAGTTGGAATGTGTTTCTCCCTTTTCAGCTCTGCCGCCTCCCACAAGTTTTGAGGGTTTTTTTTTAGGTTGCTCTTGGAACATCTAGCAGCCAACCAAAGATGGTCTGTTCAAGATCTTTTTGTTTTTGTTCTTTTCTTGTTTTGCTATGTTTTTCTTTAAATAATAATGTTTGATTTAAACTTGGGATTATTATTAGGTTCTCCAAAACGATATCGATTTGTTGAATCCTCCCGCAGAGCTTGAGAAGAAGAAGCACAAACTCAAACGTCTTGTCCAGTCTCCAAATTCTTTCTTCATGGTAAATACATTAAACCCCCTTTTGATCTATATTTGATCTTTTCATATAAATTTCTGGGGGATTCACACTGTTTATTTACTCTTTTTGGTTTGATATGATAAAAAAAAGGATGTCAAATGCCAAGGCTGTTTCAACATGTAAGTCCACATGTTTATCTGAATTTACCATTGAATCTTAAAAAGAAAAAATGGTTCATGCTCATTGAATCATCCATGAAAAACACATTTTCATCATTACAAAATCTTGCGTTTGGCAGAACAACAGTGTTTAGCCACTCTCAAACAGTGGTGGTATGTGGGAATTGTCAGACTGTTCTTTGTCAACCAACAGGAGGAAGAGCTAGACTCACTGAGGGATGCTCTTTCAGGAAGAAGGGTGATTGATCTCATATTTTGCTATTTTATGATTCACAAAAACAAGAGAAAGTAATCTTTGGATCAAATATGGGAATCATATGAGTAATCTTTTTCATGTGTTTTAGTTATGACATATGTTCGAAGTTTATTTTTTGTAGTAAGTTTGTTCCTAAGATTTGATACTTGATGATGGTATTAATCAATTATGGATTGTCTTTGTAGTGGATAAAGTTTATTTTTTTATGCTATGAGTATTTGGAGTAATTTTTTATGGTTCATTTACCATTGCTGTAGATATCTTGTAAGGTAGATGTATGTATATGCATTTTTGTTGGAGATATTTTATGTCAAATCATATCGCATTTTGTGCCATATATGTTGCTTAGTAGCATCCAAATTTTGGAATATAGAAATTTTGGTATAATTTTGAATTTCATCCTTATACTTTAGGGGAACTAAGATGATAGCCTTCTTAATTGAGCTTGTTAGAATATGCTTGTACTTTTCATAAACTGAGAAGATGGTTTTGACTTTTGAGGTAAGTTTTAACAGTTGATTTTTGTTAATTTATTGTGTATATATATTTTTAATTATTGATTTTTGTTTTTTACATGTAAAATGTGGTTTACTAATGTTATTCAATTGGACTATTTTTCAATTTTTAAGATTAGAGAATAAATTCTTGACAAATTAAAGGAGGGTTCTCTTAATTCGATGTAAAGTAAAGTGGTTTTTACTTCTATATTCTTTTATATAATTAATATTTTAATAATTATATTTTATGCTCAAGTATATTTTATATAAAAAAATTTAGCAATATAATCCATTTTAAATTTAATATAATAAAAATATTAGAAATTATGAGAAGATGTGAAATCATTGTAGTTTTATACTCATAAAATGAATTTCTCTTAATTTAATGTTTTAAACAAAATACAAAAATAGTATGTTAAAATGATGTTTAAAACATGACAGATTTATTCATTTAAGATTTTAGGAATTTATTAATTTTATTTCAATATATTGAAGTTCTAGCCGTTCTTTCTTTTCCTATGTATTGAATTACATAATTTCATTGTTTTTTTACTTTCACAATTTTATTTTTTTTTTTTTACTTGCAATAACTTGAGATTTAATCCTATAGAGATGGTAAATTTGTCACTTGTAAATTTAATACAATGATTTACATTTCAATGATATTGAATCAAATTTAAGTTATCAAATTGATTCACTGTCGAGAACGCCTCTTATGTTTAAAATGTTATGATTTAATTACTTATGTTACTAATGACGTAATGGTAGTTTACCCAAACTCTAAAGAAATAAGCTATTTTTCTGAAGTAAACCAACCTGTTTGAAAGAACAATATTTAATATGCCATTTCAGAAGTATGGGATGGGAAAAGAATTAAATTTAATATGCCATTGAAGAAATACAGGGAAAAATATCAAAAATGGTGTTAACAATACAAGTAATCTATCTTTGAATAACACGCCTACTATTTCTAAATTCAGAAGGATCATGATCCACCTCCTTACCATATTCACGAGACTTTCCCCAGAGCCTGTTTCCAAATCCTCCAGGTTTCCTACCACCTCCCTTCTGCCTACCATAGTCATCTTCTCCGACCCTCCTATTATCACCCCTAGACCCTGGACGTGATCTGTTGAAGTTGTTGATCGAATTGTTTCTTCTGCCATCTGTCTTGGCATTCGATCTAGAATGTGAATTTTTTCTGAATTTGTAATCATTGCTACCAGAGCCACGAACACTGTTTCCTCGGCTGCCTGATCCTGTTTTACTCTCTCTCGACACATTTCTCCTGAAATGAGGACCATTGTTTTCATAGTCCGAACTGGAGAAGGAACCAACTTTAAAACTAGAACTTTCTCTGTTGTGAGATTTGCCTCTACCATAACTCCCTTTGTCCTCTTTCCACCGTTTGGACCCAAAATTCTCAAAACCATCATCGCCATCGGAATCCAAATCAAGGTCTTCTGAATCAAAACTCAAGTCCTTTGACGCAATTCTACCTCTATGCTTCGAATCAGCTACATGACTTGATTTCCAGTTAGGATGAGCTGAAAGTTCCTCATCTGAATCAAAATCTAAGTCATCCTCCGAGCCGGATAAAGCTATATTTTTATGCATGAACTTAGAGCCCCGACTTCTCTCTGGTTCAGAAAACACCTCCTTGTCAACGTAAACATTCGAGGAAGCTTTCTGCCTAGGATTATTTTGCTGAGAGTCTACCTCGTAACTATTGATATCATCCTCATCATCAAAGTCATCAAACCCTCGTCCAGGCTTGCTACTATTAAAATCTGAATACATTCTTTCCTGGACCCTCGATGCTCGGCCAACCATATCAGATTCATCTTCAAGCTCCCTAAAGTCCCCTCCACTCTTTACCGAAGTATCTGCATACTCAAAGGCAGCAACATCTGCCCCATCTGATTCATCATCATCAAAGTCAAAATTCCAGGCATTAGAGACCTCGGATCGATTGGCAACTTTCTCCAACCTTGTTCTTGGACCAGATTGTATTTCTTGTATTTTACTCCCCATAAATGCATCAGGTGGACGCTTGCAATCACAATGAAAACATGCCATGTTTCTTCTATAATTTAAGAAATTGCACCTGCCAAGAACAAAAACAGTTCAACATATCAAACTAATATAGAGGAACAAATGCAATTCCAGAGTTTATGCTCGATAAGTCGGAGTCATCTTCGTCGTTTAGAAGATCACCGAGAAGCAACAACATCAATATTTCAAGACTATCGATTTTATATTCATAACTCTTAATCAACACCCCCAACCCCGGCAAAATATGTGCTGAATCGACTTGTAAAAAGTTAAACCTACAGTTTTAGATCGTAAACTTACTCGGGGCATTCCCATTCCCCAGGAAGCAGCTGTCGCTTAGGTCGCTTAGCGTCACACTGTAGACAGACTGTATTCTTTGCGAAATTCATGAAATCACACCTGAGACCACCGTTAAATCGTCCAGAGATTAAAGTATGTTTGAATTTCTAATAAAACTAACATGAAACATCACAAAAAAGGGTTCAAAACATTTTTTTTTCTTTTAAATAACTATCCACTTGAAACTTATTAATCACATACTTGGGACAAAGCCAATCGCCCTTTTTCATCTCAATGTCATCACGCCCAACTCGCTTCTTTGGAGGAGGAGGAGGTTGTTTCACTTTTGGTGGTGGCTTCTGTATCACAGGTGGGGGAAGATTTGGATCTATAGGAACAGCACTCAACTTTACAACCTCATAAAGCAACTTACGGGCGACAGTTTTTACAGACTTCTTTTTCAGAACAGATTCATTTACCACTGAACCATTCACGTAATCAAAACCATAGGCCAATAGGACACGCATAACATCAATAGTTCGCGCCTCATCCTCTTTGTTTGTCAGAAGGTATCCTCTCTCGCAAGAATTCCTCAAACTGCAGGAACTACAAACCTGATTCACAAAACAATTTATCACTATCGGAAAACAGAAAGAAAGAATGGCAATCTTCTGCATAAAAAAGCCGCAAAATTGAAATATGAAGAACACCAAAAAGAAAGCAACATTATATATGAGTAAACAACAAAGGATAAAAGAATCAGTACTTACATCTCCTTCATCAAGGTGGACACGTTTCCTCAAGAGTTTTGCAGAGAAAACCACCTTCTTGTCGGCATTCGGGCATCCAAAACCAACCAAAATTTGAATATCCTGTCTTGACAATGACCTGAAATCAACTTTCTATTTCAGAGCCAAGCAAACTAACACTAATCAAAACAAGTGGTTCAAAATAAGTCCTTCCATAAACAATTTTTTCATAAATTGAACATATTAATTCAGCCAAAGAAGCAGAAGACTGCTAAAGAGGGACCAACATTAAATTGTAACAAGTATATATTTATGCCAACAATCTTCCAAACCAAACTCGAATTCAAGTAAACCCATCTCTATGCAACATAGCACTACAATGACTAAACAGAATCATTTCATTATACATACAATGCCAATCATTATAAACCAAATAACATAGCTGACATACAAACCTCAATATATCAAATCGGTCCTTTCCAAAATTGATACAAGCAGTTTGCACAGTCTTGTAGTCCTTAAAATCAATTCCAGCATCATCCTTGACTTCCTCAACAACATTAGTCATATCAAATCCCAAGTCTTCCACCATCTTCTCATCATCTCTTCTTTTATGATCAAAGTAATTTTGCTGCACTAATCTCTCCATCAATTCTATCCACTCAGGCCATGGGTGCACCACCTCCACCTCCACCTTCTGCCCCTTCTTCTGCGTTTCTGACTCGCCCAACTTAGTCACTGAATCAGTACTCAAAACACCAACTTCAGCCTCACTTTTAGCATCCCCAGCACTTTCGTTATTCTCCCCATACTTGAATTCCCTCCAAGCATGAATCCTCTGGAAAGCACCTCCGTTGGGTAAGTCAGTTAACTCGGGTGAATCGGACAAAGCGGCATCGTTTTTGGCACTAGCAGAATCAGAATCTGGGTTTTGTTCTTTGGATTGAAATCGCTTCTGGGTTGCTTGAGATTCCTTCTTGGATTGACGCCAAGCTCTTATACGCTGCAGGGTGTCGTCGTTTTCGAGCGACTGTTGTTGCTTCTGTTTTTCTATTTTATCAATTTGTTCAAAAACAAAACTCATACGAGCCGAGAGAGAATTCGGTTTCGGTGGATCTTCAGTGGCGGCACCCGCCGGCTGTGAAGAAGTAGAAGAGAAGGCCTTATAAGAACGGTGGTAAAACCTGGAGGAGAAGATAAATGATGAGGCTTTAAACGGGATTTATAAGAGAGTGATAGGCGTTTTAGGAGAATGAGAGTGAACGGAGATTGCGCCATTTTTTGGTAAGTTATAATAAACAAAGTCATAAACCCTCCGCCATGGATGAACAAGAAATCAGGAGGAGGAGGTGAGGAAGCTTAAACCCTTGCGGGGAAAGAGAAGAGGAAATGAAAATTCAAGCCCAAAAGAGAGAAAAATCTCATTTAGGGTGTTTTCAGGCCATATGAGAGGCCCATTATTCAAAAGGAATTTCATTTAGAAATAGGCATATACATTAGTCCGCCCAAATTTCGTATTGGACCATTATTATTTACTTCTTATTCATATTTCCCATCAACTAACCAAAATTTATTTATATATGCATGGTGGCACGAGTTAATCTTCAGATAAAAATAATAAAAATTATATTTAAAATGTAAGAAATATTATTATTATTATTATTATGAAAATATATTTATTTTTAAATAAAATCGAGAACTAACTTAAAATATTAAAATTTTGGAAGTATCGATTTTGCCATCCCAATTAAATACTTTTTTAAGCAACCAATCAAAACTTCAATTGTTTTCAGATAAATTTTTATGAATATAATTTTACATAAAATTTTCACTAACATTATCCATGTATCAATAAAATTTATAAAATATGATATTATAAATGTTTTGATAAGTATATAAAATATGAAAATAAATTTAAAATAAATTGTCAATTTTTTACAATGTTGTTTAGATTAAACTGGTTGAACCAAGATTTAGATAGGATACCGCTATGGAGGGAGGGGTTAGATCAGCTGATCCATGGATCGCTTGGAATAGTGTTAAGAAATTGGTTAAACCGACGGTTGAACTGTTTTTCCCTATTTTTAATTTTTATAAATTTTAATAATTTATTTAATTAAATCAATTAGAACGATCAAACCATTTGAATCAATTATCTTTTTGGTTCAAACACCGATCCAGATTTAAAAACATTGGTTTTCTAATCAAGGAAAACTAGAATACAAGAAAAAACAGAAACGAAAGGGAGTAACACGAATAACTAATAGGCTAAATTTGTTAGCAATATAATTCATGGTACAGGGTAAGAAGAATGTTGCAGAATATATGATAGCAAGACAAACTCTTTTGAGATTAAAGACAACCTTAAGTTCAATAAAAACCAGTAAACAAACAAACTAACCAACTAAACCAAGTTTTGGATCAAGTACACACATTTTAACCGAAGTTGCACTAGACGTACAGGTACCCTGTAGCTCTGCTTTGCTTTTGTTGCAGACAGCAACTCATCATCTTCCTTAACCTTAATTCCTCCAAAAAATTTCTCGTTTCAAACGAGACTGTGTTAGACATGATGAAACCGGGCAGAAGACGAGGCTGAAACACTTTTTCCTCTTGAAAATATGGTAAAAGATTGGGATGAGTTGTAAGATTGTGGGAGAAGATACCTTTGGTTTGAATCTATAACAGAGCATTCCCTTAAGAAAATCTTCCTCAACACTGACATGTCTTTCGGGATGGTTGGTGATTCTCCCTTCCACAGTTTATCTCTTAAACCCTCTCTATCATGAATGGCTCATGGCAGTCTGCCCGTAATCATTTGAATCACGATGCAACTTAAAAGACCATACATCCATGCACCGGCACCTTCCCCCACAATTGATTAAGGGGATATGTAATATCTTATACCTCTACACCCAAACTTTGTATCTTTTGTCCTGTATTGTTTAACTAATCCGAAATTGGCAATTTTTAGGGTAATAAAACCAATATCATGCTGGTTTTAGATCATAATGAATGAACCCTCTTCGATGAATGTACAAAAACCCTTCAATTATCATCCGGGGTATGTATTAGAATCTATTTTTAGTATTTTACTACCAATCTTGTTCATCAAGTCTACTAAACTACCTCTTGAAGCATATGAAACATATATTTTTTTTGTTCTCGCTCATAAAATCATCGTAGCACTAGATAATATTAGGACAATCACCAAATGCACCAAATGCACCACACCATAAGAACCTTCATCCTTGCTATTTTTATCTCCAACTTTTTTTTTTTCCTTAACATGAATTATCGATTAGAATATTAAGAATACCGTAGCTCCTATATATATATATATATATAAGAATGGCGTAGAGTTAAAATAGGTTTCCTAATTCTATTTGGAGAAGGAGTAGAGTTACTTTGACAATAAAGTAAGGATAAAAGATGAATTACCTTTAGAAACCAAGGCGGTTTAAAATTCTTTTATTTTACTATATATCATTACTTAGTAAAATATTGTTTTGGTCTCTCAAAATTTAAAATTTCATATAAAAAATATTTTAAATCTTTTGTAATATTAAATAAATATATTTTATATTAAAACTAAAAGGAAATCAAGTGATACGTGGCACATGTTCGGAGCTTCATTGCAAAATGTTGGTTCGATTAATGTTACTCGAGCTTTATGAGATGAATAATCAATGCTACACATATAGAGGCACTAAGGCAATAACTTCCAGGCTGAGGAACTTTTCTTTTCCCTATCATTATCATTTTTACATCAATTCATGAGGAAATAAACAACAAAACCAACCAGGCAGAGTGCTACTTAATTGTTAATTTTAGTTTACAATTTTACATCAGAAAATATACAATAATTACAATTTTACTATCGTGTGTAAATGCAAAAGAGTCAGCTATATGAAACCTGAGAACGTGTTAGAGAGAACCCTGACCTTATTGAGTTCATGTGAGAAGAACTGAGTTTAAAACCACTCCACCATACACTTGGGATAGAAACCTTTATCAGTGGCAACGGCAGACAGACCTTGAAGGTCCTTCTGAACTTTACGCCTCTCATAGAAAACCGAGCACGCTAGTGAATTGCACTTTACCCCACTCTCCACAAGCCAGTCCCCTCCGCCACAGTGTCGGCATATCTGCCCAAGAATCAATAACCATGGTAAAGCAATGCAATTGCAAGCATCAATATTATGACATTCAATATGGGAAGTTTAAACAAACAGAAAATCGGGTAAATGATATGAGATTAGAAAGGGAAACATGTTACTCACAGCAACAAGGTGCTGCATTTCTCTCTCAGTTTCGATGTCCTCCCAGTTATAGCAGCTACAACTGCAGTTTTGTTTTCAGAACATTTACTACACAGATGGGTTGATGATTGAACCAGGTCACCGCAGAGTATACAATGTTTTGAAAGATAATAGTAATCAATTCTTGTTCGCTGTGGATTTAGAGCATGTACGCCACATTTACCAAAAGCTTCCCTGGCAGGGCGGGGCATTTCTGAGAACCATCGGTTCAAGTCACCACCAACAAGCCCAAAAACTCTCTGCAATGCTGGGATTATCTGTTTGTTGATGTAATACAAATCATTTAATCTGTATGGGGAGTTAATAGCCAAAATTTCCAATGGATCAATCACCATGTCAACCAGGCGAGCCCCAGGCTCCCCGTGGATAACAACATAGGGTACTCGCTCTGCATATCGTGGTTCTGCTCTGGGATCTGCTCTCATTGCTTTAGCTGCCACAATGGCTGCTGGTGGTAGAGAACTTACTTTTGTACTATAGGTTCCCAAGCGAACTTCTTTTGCAAAAACAAAATCCTGAAGCGAAACCCGACCAGACAAAATCCTTGTCCATTGACGATGCAGATATGCTCTAACCTACACAAAACAGCAAAATGTAAATTTCATTATCTATGATAAAATAATTTTCCATTTCTTAAGGCAAACTATCATATGGCATTCACAGTGATGAGGTATAGCTTCATGGTAATTTCGAAATTGGGGGGCTTACTTTCCATTAATTACAATTTATCAGGTATATCAAGAGGCTCTGGCTCCACAATAACCAGACTGGCACTTTAACTTAAAGCCTGGTTGCTAGCTTGATAGTTCTTCATTAAACCAACTTTTTAAATAATTAAGGCCAATCATTTTCATGTGGATTATCAGCTTAGAAGTAAAGCATAATATATAAATAATAAAACTTAGATACCTTTGATATATCTTGATGCTCAAAAAAGAGTTTCAATGACTGTTCCAATATCTTCGCAACAGCACCACAAGTATCTCTGCGAACTGTCTCAATGCCTTTAGCATCAAAAATAGGTTTGTCTTGGCCAGGGTTCTCATAACTATAGCCAACATAGCGCTTCTTAGTAAGGAGAAAACATGGGTGATAGACTTTCTCCATTTTCAGTAAAACTGGGTATGGGTTCATTGCAGTTATTGCAGTTGCAATCTCACGCCCTATTTTGAATGATTCCTCGACAGTGCGCCCCTTAAGGAGGACAAACATGCTGCAATAGATTAAGTTCTTTAGTCTAACCTTTCCCTAAATGCATGATGGAATAAAAAATCTAGTATTATATTTACCATGCACAATAAAAGATATTAAAAAGATTATGAACCTACTCAAATCATTTATTGTAAATCACTTGTAAAACAACATGCATCACAAAACCTTTTTGACTTGCATTTCAACCCACTGCAGTAACAAGGTTTGACTACATACCTGTCAGTGTCACCATATATGACATTAGCCTTCCATTTCTCATGTGCATTAACGTAGGAAATAGCTTTTTCAAGTGTGCCACGACCACATTGAACAATACTGTCTGCAAGCTCCGCACAAGGCATGCGACCACTAAATCCAGCAGCAGTGTAACCATATGTTACATTTGCTATCAGCTTTAAAGCAAGCTGTCTTGCATTGAATATCTGGAAAGAACATAAAGGAAAGCAACCTATCATATTTATAAATGGGCCTAGATAAAGCATCAAAATAAGAACAAAGCACGTCAAATGTTAATTTATCTATTTCACATTAGTTCAAGTATATACACATAAAATCGAAAAAGTTATAAAATGGTGTAAATGGTTAAATAACCAAACAAACAAAATAAAATACATATCAAGAACTGTTTCTATTGGATTAACTCAGAAAAAAGTTATTGAACTTCTAGGACGGTCAAGAATATTTGGTGGAGAGAAGAGAAGGTGAAAAAGGATAAGGAATGATCTGAGCTAAGCAAGACACTGCATCAGATAATTGGCGGCTTGAACTCCCAGAATATGAGTAACGTAATTATTCTGATTCTATTTTAAAGAAAAATATGAAGAAACAAATTTATTAGGAACAAAAATACCCTCTGAAGAACTTTCTGTGAAGGAGTTAAATTCTTCATTGCTTGTTTCACCATTATTCTGGTTGATAATATTTCCTCCAGTAAGCGAGGAAGAACTCCTTTGCGTACCTATAGAACAACAAAAGTGGGCATAACTGGATATGCAGCATCCTCTTTATTTTCAGAAAATAAAAGGAATTTATACTATAGAAATGATAATTACCTTTGAAGGCACATACATAACCCCATTTGGTGTAAGCAGCAGTTGGTCTTTTAAATCCCCCAAAACATTTGGATCTGGTGCATATGAACTAACCCCAAGAGTATTTACTTCAGAATTTGCAATTTTTCCAAGGCATGTACAAAAGCAAAGATTGTAAGCAATTATCATCGATGGATAAAGAGACTGAAAGTCCAACACAACAACTGGATCTGCATAGAAGCCGGATTCAGGTTCCATCACAAGAGGCAAACACTCCATCGCAGGTTGACAAGCAACCTGTATAAGAGAAAAACTGATTCAATTTTCGATCTCAACCTTTGCTAGTACAAAATGCACAGTACAAGATGATTACAAAGAGAAAGATGAAGAAGCACAGGCAGTGTATATCATGGTCTAAAAGTCACCCAAGATGAAGCAAGGATGAAAATCATTAGCAACTGGAAAGTAGGAAGGAAAAATGATAAGCAATAACCTGCTGATTTCCAGGAGAAACAGCAAGATAATTCTGCGTATGTGCCAACCTCAGAAACATGGATTCAACACGAAACTGAGAACCTCGAGAGAGAACAGAAAAGAAATCGATGCCAAAAACACGAGCAAGTTCTGATGTTCGATTTATCTGTAAATGCCAATATGATCACAATGTAAAACAGGATGAACTGTAAAACCCGGAAGATTGACTTATCTCCATAGATTCACTGTAGACAACATACACAGCAGGCCAATAAGGACAAATGAGAGCAATCAAAAGAATAAGTCATTTTTGGACAAAGAAAATGCTAATAGTCCAAGGAGATAATAAAATTTGTCCCAACTGGCATTCTGCATGTAGAATTGAAGAAAAGTGTTCATTATCATACCATATCAAGTTGATTCATCATCTCTAAATTCAACTTTGCCCTTTCAACAACATATTCAACACATCTGTACCTTGCCTGGGCAGGACCACTCGAAAACCATTTTGTCAATACTTTATAAGGAATCGATGGAATTTTTCGCCCCAAAACAGATTCGGCTACAGCTTCAACTGTATACATATTAAGTTTAACTTCACTACGCATTAACCGCCAGATATTGAGGACAATTCTGCCACCAACATGGACACCACTTGCATGAGTTCGGCCCCATTCATCCTCTATTATTGCATCTTCAGTCACAATATTATCAGCAACCAATGGCTTAAGCAACAATTCATCTTCTAAACCCTCTTCAGAAATGTTAGTTTCTTCAGCTTTTATCTTGGTTTCAGATGGTGTCCTAGATATTTTATTAAGCAATCCTATGCCGAGATATGAAGCTCTTTCAGCTAGAAAACCAAGAGAACTACCTTGTACATCCCAACCCATTAAAATATCAGGATCAAGAGAACATAAAACCTTCATAAACTGACCAAATAAGTGCTTCTCCTCATCAAAAACAAACACTTTAGACCCAGATATTCCATCAAGACTCCTGCAATAATATCAAGATGAATTATGAAAAGTTAAAAAGGATGTACACTTGTTACATGAACAAAATAGCACGAGAAGTTTTTGGTGAAATTGATGTTGCCATCAATAGAAACTAGAAATTAAATAAACCTAAAAGATGAGAATGACATGCAGAAACAAACTATGGAACACCAAAGGATGCAGAATAAACGAATCAAAGAACATCACAAGCTAGCACACCTCTGACAGAATTCAGTGTTACTATACAAAAGCACATAAACTTCAGTCACGTAATCATTGTCATTCTGAATTGCAAGAGCTATGACATTAATGGCATCAAATCGAGGATCAGGTCGTAGATCTCCTCTGGATTCTGTGTGAACCTGCAAGAAAGCATTGCAGTCGTACAGAGATCAACCTCAGAACTTTTTCAAACCAAGAAATCATAATCAGTTATTTTATTTTGGTAAGGATATGTGATTTTCAAGCAACAACAAAAAATTTCATGACTGATACCTCCAAGCTTAACACTGTAAGCTGCTGCCCAGCACCGACACTTGCAGGATCTCGAAATCCAATTTTGCTTAGCGGAGTGGGCATGGATTTTCCATCTGGACCTGAAATCTGAGACAGATCTTGTGAGCCATCGCTGCATGAATTAACTTTCGTAACTTTTCCCTCACTTAGACATGTTGATTCATCACAGCAAGGCTTCACTTCTGAACCAAGGACCACATTCTTCTCTGGATGCCCTTGTTCCCGGATTGGTCCCGTGTGATATTTAGAAGTGGTTTCAATCAAATCCTCATTATAGTTAACAGGCGAAGAGTTTTCTAGGGCAATCAGACACTCAGAAGAGCCTGCAAAATGTTCTAACTTATTAATATGGTTTATCCGATTTTTCTTTCTACAGAAGAAGTCATTAACTCTACCTGTTAAAGATGGAGACTCTGCTGATAGTGCATTTCTCTGTTTAGAAGCTCCTATAAATAAAGAAAAAAAATTATGGATAATAAATTGAAAAAAGTGTAGGAAACAAAGAGGCAGCACTATAAACAAATCTGGCCAATACCTTTGTCAGCACATGACAGCCATCCATACACAGAATCTGCAGAAGGGGGCGAAAATACAGGTGTTAACAGGTACAAGAAAGACCCATCATTTTGATAGTGAGTAGGAACGCCCAAGGCAGCTTCTTGAAATTTAGAGTTCTTATTTTCAATGAAGTTGTTTTGACTTTCCGTCTCTTCTCTGTCCCCTGAAAAAAAAGGGAGAATCTCATCCAAAGCTCTCCCTTTTGAAAAGAACAAAATACACAAATTGGTCAACAATAAATGCAAGCAATCATCATAACTATAGCTTTTCTTAAGGGCCTTAGATATAATTCCTTTAAAAAAATGCACAGATGAAAGCAAATTGCCAAGAGTATTATACACTTTACTCTGACCAATACAAGCTGCCCAGCCAGTTACGACAAATTTTTAACAATAAACCATAACCACATGACAAAAGAAACCTGTTTTTCAATTTCTTTACAGACAAAACACACTTCCCTTTCTTTTCTTTCTGTTTTTTAGACAGAGGGGGAGGAATGTTCTTGATACATGGTAACAAGATACATAATTGCTTATGTTAAGGAGAAGTGGTTTTAACCAAAGATAAAATGCAATGAAATGTTACAGTACAAGATTTTAGAGAAATACAAAATTCACCTGATGCTACTTGATAATTCCCCTCAATCAAAACCGGAGGCCAATATCTGGTAGTATGTGTATGTGAAACATTTTCAGTAGTTCCTTCATTCCAATCTGCTGCTGGGGGTCTCTTGCAGAAGGTCATGCCAACTAACTCCACAGGTTTTTCCTCATTGTCAACAGCCAAGCCAGTATGGGGACCATGTTGTCCACCAGGACCACCACCACAATCTTCATTCTGCAAATCTTGTTTGTCAGTCATTGCATCCATGAGCACAAGTTTGTCAGTAGATAAAGAAGTTCCACTCGCGTTGTAATCTTTGAGAATGTAACCATCCATTCCAAGCACGCCATGCTTACATGAAGATGCTGACAAACACCAAGAGCCACTAGTCCCTGTTTGCTGCATTCTCTCATCAGGAGAAACTATCTCCTTATGGGATTGTAAAGTGTCTGCATCAGGAGTTACGGGTTCTACAGAAGCTGCTAGAAGGTCAAACTTTTTACTGTTACAAGTTTCACAAGGGCTGATAGAAATTGCTGAGTCATGTTTCTCCGGGTAAAGCTTCACTGTTGACGTCTTACCCATTTGTTCAGGATTGCCTGTGTTAGCCTGTGGTGGATTATAAACGCCAGAAATCCGGGGTAGAATACAATCTGTCGGAGCAGAATGGGTAGGTTTGAAGCCAACGGCCTCGTGAAGTTCTTCTTGTACATTGGTAGTTGATGGCCTATGGTTGAAAGAACCAGGGGCCTTCTTGTCAAGCTCATCATGTAACTCATGAAAATCTAATTGTTTTGGGCAAAAGAAATTAGGTGTTTCCTTTTCCCCCTTCAGATGAACACTTTCACTCCTAACAAATCCACAATCAGCAGACTCAATGTGGCGGCTTCGCTTTTTTCTCATCAAATCCCGTATAGAGCATTCAACTAATGTGCTTGCTTCTGTTTTATTGCAGTCGTTGGCATCTATATTTACATTTAAAGGATTAGAAGTTTTCCCCAAATTATTTTCAGCTGGGAAACTTGTGCCTAAATATTCTTTAATTTCATCTGCACATGCTTCAGTAATGTTGAAACCAACACTATCCAAGTTATCCTTCCCCTTTTCTGTCACGGAAAGAGGTAAAGAGCCCCATAAAGATTTTTTCCTTTTGCGTTTGATACTTAATGTTTTATCACTACCCTGTGAAGACTTCTTATATTCAGTTTTTATGTCTCTTTTTGATGAATTTGTAACTGATCCTGCAGAAGGTGATAAAGGTAGATCATCACTGGAACCATCTATTTGGGGAATAGTTTTGCCCGATGAGACTTGGGTTTGATCAAAAGAATTGTAAGTCCTATCCTTCAGACCCTCAAAGTCGATTAAATCCTCAACTGAATCAAGAATATCCTGACATTCCTTCTGTGATTCACTCTCATAATCTATACTCGCTCTCTCTAGCACCTTATCAATGGTTGTTGCAGGTAACAAAGGAGTCAGAATAGACTCACGAACAAGCTCATCATCTGAGTTTATATCTTCAGCAGCATGAGAAGTGGCAAGCCACCTCAAAAGCCCCAAAGCTTCTGTATCTGTAGCCTGTAAATGATAGAACAAGTAGAAGAAAGTGAAGCCCAAGTAAGCAGTTTCAATTAACTTCAATAGCTCAGAAGGCTAACCATAATGCACTATGAATCCACTAAAGTTTATTCATCCACAATTCACAACTATGAATCCAGAAATGAGAACCAGACAAAGAATATTAAACTTACTGGCATTAAAATGCTAGTAGAACTAACCCCAGTATGAAAAAGATGCTTGCATAGTAAATACCTGGCTATGGTATTCCATTGCAGATTATATGGTAACTTAAAAACCTAAAAGGAATTTACTTGGGAATAAATTTATAAATGCCTCATCTTAGAGTTAGTAGGAGTGTTCCATTAAGCTATTCAATCGAAGGAAAGATGAAAAATGAATTCAAAAGCACCATGCAACACCTTTCCAGATAAGGTATAAAATTCTACCAACCACTAAAAATTATCATGCATTTAACTTTAACTGTTCGAAAAATAAAATTTATATCACCAAAAGACCAAAAACATGTACCTGATGCCTCTATGGAGAGACAAGGAGAAATTAGGAGGGCCAACGAAGCAGTCAAACGGCTGCTTCTATTACCCAAAAGAAATTCAGTGGCTAATGGCCCAAATATACATCTCCAATACTTATAAATGCATGCAAATATAAATGGTCAAGAAATGAAAGCCAATGAAGAGTAAAGAAACACTAGCATTCAGGAAGGCGAACACAAATTATACAAAAATTACCTTTGAGTTAGAGGGCAGTAGCGTTTCCGATGAATGAATTTCACCAACAGACAGTAGTACAGGAGATACATCTTTGTCTTCAGATAATGCAGTATTCATCTCCTTTTCACATGGCTTATAGTGTTGAGGGAGAGATCCTAGCTGGTTTTGTTCTTTCGAACAACTCCGAGCTTGTGGAACATTATGCTCTGAATTGACATGTGTATGTCCAACCAAATTTCCATCATCAGCTGAAGGCAGGATTGAGTGTTCAAATCCCAAGTCACTGCAAGGCAAATTTTCAACTTTGCTGCACAATTCCATTAGTTTGTTGTCAAATCCAAGACCAAGTGAGAGAGCTTTTAGAACATCTTCAGGAAGTGGCTTGTCAGGGTCAGATAGTAGAACTCTCTCATGCATCCCTGTCCTTTTATACTCCTCCTATAAGACCAATTGTAAAGTTTAACGAAGGAACAAAATATTCACATGTAGAAGAGCTTACAGGTGGGACGAGTTCTAACCTCCCAAATCGGAATAAGTGACTGAACCATTTTCACATCAGTAGAGGTCTGTGATAGAGATGTATATATTTTGAATTGGTGGTTAAGAATGTCTGAAAAGTAAAAGTAGTGAAAAATTTTAGATGGGAAATGAAGACTATATGTTGCAAGCATTGCAAGGAAAAGGCATACAAACCATCTATAGTAGTATCTCCCTCAAGTTCACATAAACTTTGACGTTTAACATTGAAAATGTCTTGGACTGAAGATTCATCAAGTTCATTTGGAACATGCCACATCCATTCACTTGGAATTGTGGAAGATATCCAAATTGGAGAACTTACGCACACATCAGAACTTGAATCTGCCTAATTGCAATTCATATCATAAAAGCGAATAAGATTTTAAACAGGAAAGGAAATTCAAGGCTTTATGAAGCATCAGACAACAAGGGGGAAGGAAAGACAGAAGTGACCAGGAAACCACCAGAACCCGATGTCAAGTCATCCACCTTCTGCTCATGTTGACCATAGCAATTAAATTTTCTTGGATGGAAAAGATCAGGTATGGGATTACGAAACTTCATCCCTGATAAATGAAGATGACCCATCCCATACAAGTTGTAATCCACCTAAAAGGAAGAGCAGAGATGAGATATTGAAAATGCCATAAAAAAGAGGAGAAGGATTGAGGAAGTAGTGTGATTGAATATTCCAAGGAGAATGGTTTGCATGAAGCATTTAAAGAAATAATAAGATTACTTTCAAGATGAACAGAAGTGCCACCATAAAATTTTCAGAACCATTCAGCTCAATGGCTGCATTCTGAGTAGCCAATGACGAGAATTAGAAAACCATATTTAAGTTATCGGCTATTAAAAAAAATTGCATTAACCATTTGACAATAGAAAATACACACAGGCCCACAATTAAGCATGTGGTGAAGTACGGTAGACAGATATAGTCAATTTCCAAATGAAAAATAAAAATAGAAAGTAAATACCTACAGCCTCCCAATATAACAATTCTAATACATATTTCTGCTGTAACATGTGCATGCCTAAATCTGTGAAGCAATAGTATAAAACCATTTACCTATTGCTGGTATTTTAACAAATCCACTATTACAAAGAACTGTTTGTGATTCAAATTTGTGGAAAATTAGTGTCAGACAAACAAAAGGAAAGTTCACAACACACACACACACACACACACACAGAGACCAATAGTAATTAGTGATTAAATGCAATACTAAGATTCACATAAAAGAAAACTATATAAACTTACAAGAAACTGGAGAATAAATGGAATGTGCGATTCATGAGGCTGCAAGATTTTATCCAGCACGGCACCTGCCTGAAAAAGCATAAGCAATAACCTATGAGTTCGTTACGTAAAATTCTAGATCAAAACTGACTCTGAGTCTACAATGTAATAGCATAAGCAGAAAGTGGCAATCAAATGTCATATATGTATTTCTAATTGCCATGCAACTCAGGGAACAATTTGAAATTATACTTTTAGAATATCTAAACAAAGAAAAAAATGAATAATTGAAATAAAGAAACATCAATTGACATGCAGGATGTTCTAATTAATAGGTATGCTAAACATAATATACCACTTCTTATGACTAAGATTATCTACAAGTCAGTGCTGATGTGAGATCAGAAGGTAAAAACTGGCATAGCATATAATCAAGATTGCAAATGAAAACAAGATGGTTACAATGAGAATGGAAAAAGTCCAACACATGAAACAATGAATGAAAGCAAATATCAATCGATGAATGATAGTGATAGCAAAATGTTGAATAGCATTAACAAGTCCCTACCAAAAGAAGATTGGCAGCACGAGAGACATCATGTGGATAGTAGCTTGGATCATGTCAAGGTCCTCAATATCTTAGTCTAATTTATGAATGCAAAAAGTTCTTTGTTTCAAAAGAAACAAGGAAAAGAAAAAACAACTATCAGATAATATAATATATGGATACAGGTGAATCTTCACAAATAGCTCCTCAGATGAATGATAACCATAAAATTTCTTTGCTCGTACAAGGCTGCAGCCATGGACATGCTGCCGTTTCGAACCAGCACCACCTTTAAGCTGCAAGTTCAGTTCAAAACAAATTCACACCATAACTGCTGCATCAGTGACAAGGAAAAAGAGACCAAATGCACAAATCAACAATAATAAATCCATGAATTTAACCAAACATACCTTCAAGGCTTTTTCTAAGGCAAGAGCTAAGCCATGTGTGCATTCATCATCTGTTATAAAATAGACAAGGAGTGCAATTTATTTCAAATATTATCCATATAGACAAAGGCAAAGAGTACCAAACATGCTCAGTACCTTCTTGGAGTATACGAGTGCTCTGAGGTAACATATCTGCCAATGGAACATATAAATAGGGCAAAGCCTAGGAGAAAGAAATGCAACAATCAAGCCCTCGTAAACAAGAAAGTAATTATAGTTGTCAAGTTTATAAATAGTATAAGTCATTCTTTCCATTCGTACTTAAGAGGCTTAGTTAATAATACTATGCAAACACATCGGATTAAGCTAATAAGCTCCACTTGCTTAACAATCTCGAAATCCAAAACACATAACAGCTCGAGTGCTGGACCATTCATAAACTACAGCAACTTTCTAAACAAACTACAAATCCAAGCCAATAATCAAGAAAGAAAAGAGAGTAGGAATCTTACTCTATGAATATGCAAACAAGTCTTCTGACCAGTCGGTGTCGAACCATAAATTCGAATAACTGGAACTTCATTAACTTTTTCACCTTCAAATTTTCAACAGTTGAATTTAAAATAAACTCGAAGATTCAAAAACATTTTAGCTTCATCACAAAGCTAAACAAACGTTCTAGATATAGTCGACAATTTAAAAAAAAAAATGTAAAGGAAATCGTACCTTGAAAGCTACTGTAGCAAACATCGAAGCCAGGGATTGGCGGTGCCATGTAATGATCGATGGACACGATTCGAACGCTGAAAACGATCGAATCTGACTGCGAATTCAACATTTCGATTTCTCCTTTTTTATGAGAAAAAACGGAATTCAGAGGGAATGAGGGGTTTTGATTGTTTCGTTTTAGCGCTTTAAAGCACGCAACTACAGTAATAAAGAAAACAAACGAGATGAGTAATTAATCAAATAAAGGTTAAAATCTGCTATTAGTCTCTGTACTTCTACAAAATTTAAGATTTAGTCCTTGTACTTAAAAAGTTAAAATTAAGTCCTCCAACTTTCTAATTTAGAAAATCTCAGTCCAATCATTAACATTTTTAGTATTTTTGGTCAAAATTTGTCAACTTGACATAATAATTAAGTTGCCCTCATATAATGTTGTATATAATGGAAATTACCAACAACAATAATAATTAGACTAGGATTTTCAAACTTAAAAAGTAAGATAATTGAATTTTTAACTTCCGACTAAATCTCAAATTTTATAAGTATAAAGACTAACAACATATTTTAACCTCAACTAAAATATTAATGCCTCCTTTGCCAGGATAGCACATTAATTTACACATAATATCAAATTTAGCCATTAACATTTATATATTTTATCAATTTGGCTCTTATTTATTTTTTAGTTAAATTTAACCATTAATCTTTCAATAAGAGTCAAATATTTTTCTTAATTATGTTAGTGTGGTAACCTGCATGATACTCTATATGCATTTCATGCTGGCATGACATTATTTGTCTTGTATATCACCTCAAAAGATAATTTTTTAAAATAAAATATTCAAAAATTCAAAAATAAAAATAAAACAAAAGTCAATAAATTAGTATGAGGTACATTAAGATTGCCATGCAAGTTATCATATTTAAATTTTTAATATTTTAGTTCGTGTTTTTGTTAAAAATAATAATGACTTTTCTTTTTGAAAAATTGAATGTTAAATTTGACCTTTTCAAAAGATTAGGTCAAATTTTGTTAAAAGAAAAAGAGTTAAATTGAAAAAATAAATAATATTGAGAGCTAAATTCAATATTATTATCTTTTAAGAAAAAGTCATAATATAAAAATAATTAGTATAAATTTAAAATAAAATTTAAAAATACTAAAATAGGCTTCTTTAAAATAAGTAAAGTAACTTTGATGCTTTTGATAAAAACAAATCGTGGCTAAAAATATAAGACTAACTCATATATATCTATATAGTAACTCTATATATTAAAGGACGGCTCCTTGTGACACACGTTAAATACCTTTTATTCATTCTTTTTGTCATTATAATTATAATAGTAAATTTTCAGTTTTGGTCCCTCTATTATAATAACATTTAAGATTTAATTTTTATATTTAATTTAACATGATTTTTAATTAGTTTAAATAATTAACATCCTTAGCTATCTTAATTAAATTTTTATATTAATTTAAAAAAACTATTCTAATTAAAAATTGTTTTAACATTCACGTCATCTATAAAAATATTAAGGAGACTAAATGTTTGGACTAACTAATAACACAACTCCTTTTTGGTCATTATAATATAATGGTAAAATTATAGTTTCGATCTCTCTACTATGCTCACGTTTGAGATTTAATCATTATATTTTAATTTGACTTAATTTGGTCATCTACTTTTATAATAGTATTAATTAGTCTAAATAATTAGAATCTTTAACTATATCGGTTAAAATTATTATGTCAATTTCTCTTAAAACACCTTTTGAACACAATATATATTGCATGAAATTGGAATGGATATTTTAAGAAAAATCAAACTCAACATTTTGACCAGAACAATTAAGGGTATCTACTATTTTATCTATCTGATGACATTATGTAGAGGAACCAAATTATATCAAATTAAGGTATAGATACAGAATTCTAAATTTAAACATAGCAGAAAGACCATAACCATTATTTGATATAAAACAATTTATGTCTAACATAATCATTTGCCATTTAATTTAATAAAGAGGTTTGATATTTTTATAAAAAAATCGTTGTTAATTTAATTTAATTATAATAAATTATTATGTGTTTACCAATAATAAATTGGGGATAATAAATTACTAATAAAAATATAAATGTATGTGCATAAGAAATGATAAAAGAATTATGTTGGAATGAAAATTGTTAATATTTTATTATTAATATTAATTACTTTTGGTACATATCGTAATTATTTATAAAATTTTAAGAGAAAATATAAAAGATTTTCCGACGAAGCTGGAGAAAATATACTAGTATTGTAAGAACAGAGATCAGATAAAGACCAGGGTCAATAAGTAACATACCATGAAATTTGGGTTCTATGCTGGAATTTCACCTTTTTGGACTGCGACCAAAATCCAATAGTAAAATTATTTACTATTTACTGAAAAGAAAAAGTGTTGGTGGCACCGACTTTAGTAATCTATTCATTTGAGTTTTGATTTTTAAAAAATATAATTTATGAATACATGTTAAACGAGAATCACAATCAACTTCGCTCTTTATTTTATCCTATAAACCACTTTTAAACTGATATCCAACCTTTATATCAGAAAAGTTGTAACTTTGTTGAGGTGCTTTTGAAAATTGCGAAAATAATGCTTTATGAAAAAATGATTTGGAATTGTTTGTATCCATAACATCTTATGTCCCAATTTGTTAGTGCCTTTTTTAGAAATTATTTTGAGATTTTAGTTGGTGATATTGAAAATGAAGGTGAAGAAGTTTCTAGACGGATGAAGGTTGATCAAATTTATTTATTTATTTATTTCCTTTAGGCTAAGGTTTTAACAATGAATAAAAAAGAGTTAACTAAGCAATTAAAATATTTTTATTATATGAAAAATTTGGGCTCAATTAAGATATTAAATGAGAAAAAAAAACCTTATAAATCAAGGTGATACATTTGTTGGGCTTAATTTTAAAAATTCAGAAATATAAATCAAGAGTTTGAAATTAAAAAAATAATAAAACCAGTTTTATTCTTTGAATTATTATGGTATGAAGATAGAAATTTTAACAAAAAGAGGCAAAGTTTGTAAGGTAATAAAAATTGACAAAGAGAAAATCAAAAGGAACAACAGAAGAGAGAAAAGGTTTACTTGAAATAGGCTCTGATGAAGGGGAGGAGTACTAATGGCCGGAGGTGAAGGAAGCAAACTCTACTTAAATGGGTAACAAAAAGAGGTAGAAAAATTTTTAGGGTAAAAATATTGACAGAGATGAAAATGAAAGGAACAACAAAAGAGAGAAAATGTTTACCTGAAGGAGGCTGCAATGAAGGGGAGAAGTGCCATGGCCGGAGTTGAAGGAAGCAAGGGAGTAGCTGTCGAGCTAAGTGAGAGTGTTTTTTAGGTGAGAAAGTGGGGAGAGTAAAATGGATTTCTTAAGCACCGAATCAGACATTTAGTGGAGAGGAGACCAAATAAAAATATGTAAATTTCCCTATATAAGCTCATAATGGAATACACCCCGTAATAAGGCATTTCACTGAACCAAATAGCTATTTGTGGTGGGCCTTCAGAATGGAGTTATAATAGCATAGCATTACATCGAACCAAACATGAGATACAAGTTCAAACAAATATATACCACACAATACACATTGTATTATTGAAGTACTCAAGCAAATTACACATTGTATTATTGAAGTACTCAAGCAAATTACAAAGAGAAGCAGAGTGCATAGATATCTCAAAGAAACGTGCAAAACACACCCAAGAAGCAGAAAGAACGACAGTGACTAACACAAATTTGGGCAGCAATACGATGATGTATCGTAATGCCAGCAACATTGATTTAGTATAATGACGCATGCCACTTAGCTCAGTCCATTTAGATTGATATGCTATTTGGAATTCCCTTGCCAGGAAGTCCAACTTCACCGGTTGGAAACAACAAAGTGTACGGCACCTTGACCGGACCAACACGATTCTTCCACGCCCCGTCCTCGTTCATGCTTGTGATTTCATCTTCAATTTCAGCAAGTCTGTCGTGAAATGCCTTGAAATACGATAATGGTTCTTTATCTGTCGTCCAATTATCTTCTCGTGTTCCAAGATACACCTCTTCTGATGATTGTTGTGATAGGGTTTCTACCACGGTCATCACTTGGAGGCATATTAGCTGTGGAGTAACTGTTTTGAGGAAAGCCTTCTCTGGGTTGTTCGCAAGCTCAGTATATTCAGGGGTGCCTTTCTCAGGCATGAACCGACGGCTCCCTGTTGGGCGGTTCGGAGAGTAGCCTCCGTAGGCATATTGTCCGAAGTTGACAGCTGCATGGAAAGCAGAGGCTAACCATATGATAATAGTGCAAGATTCTATCAGCTCTTCACGTGTTTGCATTTTAGGCCACCAGGGTTCATCTTTCTTGTCACCATGACCTACCTCTCGAAGTTCTTTCCACCATGTTTGAAGTTCAGGGTCTTCTTGGACCATTCCATCTGTCTTGTAATAGAATTGCAAACCATATCTTCAACCCATCCACAGCATATGGATAATCTTCTATTACTAGATTGTCAAGCTCTTTGAGGGAGTTCATATCACCATCTGCAATTCCTCTGAATATAGAAAACAAAATACGACTTGACTGAATATATGATCATTCATAGTATTGTAATTGAGATTATTTTAAGGGTGAATTACGGGTAAGTTTTCGTTTTGGTCATTTAATTAAAAAATTATAATTTAATCATTAAATTATTTAAAAATTTTTATTATAGTATTACTGCCAAAAGCTTTTTTTTTTTTCTCCTTCTCTACTATAGGTCAAATCTTTTCATAAAATAGCTTTGTATGTCACAAATCTGTGAACCAAAATTTAAATAATCTTTTTTTTTATCGCTGACGTTGACTGTTAAATCAACTTAGATCTAAAATATGTTCTTTTACTCGTCGATGTGTACCAATCCACCATACCAATCATCAAATAACTTAATAAAAACTTCCGAATAGTTTAGTGAGTAAATTATAACTTTTTTAATTAATTGATCAAAACGAAAATTTATCCATAACTTAGTAATTAATGGTTTATTTTACCTTTATTTTAATTACCTTTTCTTGAGATCATTAGGAAGTGATTGCTCCATGAAATTCCAACTCCTATAAATTAACGATGACATCTCCATGGAATATTGCCCTGTGTAAAATGTTGTCTCTATCACTCCATCTGCATTCACTAGAACTTCCCTGGCTAACGCATTAATAGCCGTTGTGTCACGATAGTGTGGGTGCAGTAGTTTATAAATTGGATGAACCACACTCAGTTGCCAGTTTGTTGCAATAATGAATGGCTCTATAGCTGCATGAGTGTTCAACCTGAGACCCCCAAAACACACCTGATTAACACACACACACATATTTGTTTTTACTTTGAATTTGATGGAATATCCTTAATTAATTACCAGTGGCTTATTAGTTGATGATGACCAGTATCAACCACAGCTACATAGGCTTTAGCTAACTGCCAAATATGACCCTCAACTCCATCTTGTGTTGGAGTTTACACCTTACTAACAGCACCAAACTTATCTCCTTTTTCATTCGGCAAGCTCAACTCGATCGCCACCGGTTTCAACGTGTTGTCGTCTCTCAAGAAGAGAAGTGTCCGTTATGCATCAGTCTTTGTTTTAGTTTCCTTGTTTATCTTCCGAAGATACGGCATCACCGAATCATGATGATCCAATATAAACAACCTCTTGTTCTTCGGTGCCTGTGCAACCAAATATTCCCAACTTATAAATATCCATAATAACAACTCTAGGTTAAGGATAATTAAGAAATAGTATCATTACCTGTTCAACACTAAGTCCATCCAAGTTAGACTGGATATCCTGTTTTGTAATACAACTGTGTTGATTACGATAAAATTCACGATCTAGCTTGCTAAGTGGAGGGAATTCATGTTCTGTAGTTAATTTATAAGATCACATGCATGGAAAGACTTAGTATATGTTGTAGCAGGACAAATTTGCTTGGGCCCAAACCAAAAATAAATGAAGTTCAGTCCATTTACAAATACAAACAACTCAAATATACAAAACCCTAAAGCTCACGTAGCCCAAACAGCTAAATAATTTTCAGTAAAAAAAAGGGGAACAAGAACCCTAGTGCCGCCCCTAGTACTTAGCCTCTGTCCCCGCCACTCCTTCACCGCCCAACTGCCACCTGCAAAATCAGCAGTAGAAAAGACAGTAGATAGTAGCAAAAAATATGAAATATTGTATTCGGCTATAAAGCCACAGAAAACTCAATGTAATTTTTTGGACAATGATTTTAAATACAATAGTAGAGAGAAACACACAAAAAATCCAAACAACAGATTGAAAGTAAATTTTTTCTCTAAGGTATATTTTCATATTGCACATTTGTTTTCAATATAACAAATATATATTCAGATATTTTCGAAATAATTTTTTTTACCTTTGTTGCGATCGGAGAAAGCGAAATCGAGGGGTTTTCTTTGATTTTTTTGGCTTTTTGGACGTTTTCGTCTCAAACCCGGGCCGAGGGAGGAAAAATGGTCGAAACTGCCTTTTTCGGTGAACTCTGACCATCATGGACAGTGGTTGTCGTCGCCGACGGCTGGTGGCGCGACAGAGTCACGGCGTGGCTTAATGGCCGGCCTGGGAATTTTTGAGAGAGAAGAGGATTTTTTTTTTTTTTTTTTGGAGTGGGGGTTGAAAATGATTTGTTTGAAGGATTATGGGCTAGGATGCCAAAACGACGCCGTTTTGGCCAGTTTCTTTAGGCACCAAAACGACGCCGTTTTGGTGACCCGCACCTCAACCCGATTCGCCCCTAGGATATGCATGTTTTCGCTTAAGGAGATATTTTCGCAATCAGTCCTTCCGCTTATTTTTTAAAAGTGATTGGTGACGACTTTTATTTTTATTTTTAAAATAACAGGTCGATTACTAAAAAAAAAAAGTTTCGACATATGTAAAAGAATTTGACTTGAGAAGACGAATGAGAAGAGGGTTCAAACCGGCAATCATTTTTCTAGCAAATTCTTCATCCCTACTCCATGCAACACGGTTCTCTGCTCCCATAATTTTTTATATATTGATGTTAATTAAGGACTAGTTTGGATGGGCGGTGTGTTTACATCGGTGAGGTTAAAATAGCGGTGATGGTGAGATTAATTCATGAAGCGATGAGATTGGACCTTTGTGCAGTGAGATTAAAAAAATGATGGAGTGTGTGTTTGAATTCAAACGCAATTAGTAGCGATGAGGTAAAAATAAAAATGACTATTAAGGACATGATTAGAATTGATATATAATAGAAGTTTTAAATTATTTTACTTATATAAAATTATTAAAGTATGTGAATTTATAAATTCATTTAATAAAATATTAAAATGTATCTTTCAATATTTTATTATAAATATTTTAATGAATTATATAATCAATTTAAATTATTTATTAGATAAAATAAAATTATTTTAATTTTTATAGTTAAATAAAAATTAAGAGCAATTAGTAAAAAAAAAGACTAAATTGAAATAGGAGTAAAAATTGAATTAAAGATTAAAGAAAATAAAAAGGACTAAAGAGGAAATTATGCCAATTGCCAAACTTGAGGCGGCATAAGCATAAAAATCTAAGATTTTTATGTGTTAAAATATATTATTATTAGATAATTATATTAATATAATATTATATTATATAATAAAGCAAAGAAATAAAAGAGAAAAAACAGAATAGGCAAACGAAACAGAGAAGGAAAGAAGGAAGGAAAGAAAAGAAAGAAAAGAAAGAAGAAAGGGAAAATTGAAAGTTTGAAGTTTGGAAGAAAGTATGGGTATTTTTGTCTCTTGAAAGTACTAAATTTCGATTTGGGGTTAATTCTTCTTTGAAATCCCAAAGTGAGGTTTCAAAGATACCAATGTGTTTACTTTTACTTTTCACTGGACTGAGCTGTTGATCCAAACAGCATTTCAGTGAGTTTTATACCTTCAACTGCACCTCACTGACACTTACAACTGAACCAAATGAGGCCTAAGTCAAAGATTTTTAGCTCTAAATTTAGAGATCACATATATATAAATAATACCTTTAATGACTTGAGGCAATGGAAATTTTCCTTTGCGAGAAATAGCCCTGAAAAAGCCACTGGTAAAAGAATTGAGAACATTAGAAGTTCCATTGTCGTACACGTTATTTATTTCTTGAAAAGAGTCGAGCTCGTCCCGAGATATGAAATTAAGGTAAGCTTCAATTCCAGGAGACACTGCTTGAATCAAGCTTTTCCAATTATTATCTCGAAATTCCGATTTCTTTGTGCCGGCTAAATTGTTCTTCTCTAGGGACGTAAATATTAAACATATATATCGTATGTGAAGTTTCTGCTCTCCGCCTTTTCCTTGGGAACTACATAATTAAACATATCAAGAATTAATATATTATAAATATAAAAAAATTAATAAAAGTATTATGGAGGTCCCTGTAATAAGAATCAAATTGTATTTTATCCTCTCTATAAAAAAAAGATAAATGAGTCTATTTATATTAGACCAAAGAGCAAATTGGTCATTTTATTAAAAATTCTATCTACTAATAAAAATTTGTCTCTGTATGTCAGCATGACATACACGTGACGTGTTTGGCTATTCTATCATGCACGCTAATTTTTAATGGTACAAATAGAATAAAATTTTAACAAAAATAACTAATTTACTCATTGATCTAATGTATAGGGATTAATTTATTATTTTTTAGTAAAATGGACAAATTGCAATTTGACTCTTAATACAATACCACTATGATACTTTTATCATAAAAAATCTAAATTACTTATTATATAAATACAATAATTTGTTTAACCTAATATCGGCGGACCGGTTCTTCCTCTCCTAGGATAAGGTTACTCATGGGAACCTCCGAGAACAGGGAGCCTTCCCAAATCGTTGTACACAGCATAATCATAAACTCGATCCCATTCCTTAAGCTTTCCTTCTCCATTTCCTCTCAACATTCTCAACTCTTCTTCTCTACACTTACGAAGTGCTTCTGGGGTATCACGTGGAAGATATGCCTACCCAAAAGTATAAACTTAAACATATCTATACATATATATACATATATAATGATTGAGATGGTTGGTTGGAGTTACCTTGGTAGAGAAGAAAATACGGCTCCCTTGGTTTTGGTAAACCCAAGAATTACTAAGGAAGTGGATGGGACCTCGACCAGGAACTTCTTGAAGAGTGATGGTTTTGAGGTAGAATTCACTTTCATATGGATTATGGACCAAGACAGCTCCTGGTGTTCCAAAATCTTCGTCCCACTCAAAGTAAACATGGAATGTTCTGTCTTCCAAGTAAGCGCTTCTGTTATTCCATCCTTCTAAGTGAATCTCTGATCCTACCTTTCCTCCATATATATTTATTTTCTACAAACAAAGACAAATCCAAAATGACTACACCTATGTTGATTATTTATAACTATTATCATTAATTCTTCAAATCTGTTTAATTTAATAAAAATAGGATTAATTAAAATAAATAAATTCGTATCATCTCTAGATTCGTGTCATCTCTAATTATTGTTTAATTAAAAATATTGATATAATGATAAATTTAGTTTTTAAGGTTAACATTATTTGTCAATTTAGACTTTAAACTTTAAAAAGTCAAATTTAATCATCAGCCTTTTAAAAAAATTAAATTGTTATTTTTTTAAAACATGACAGTCCACATGTCAATCTATGTGTACTTTATGCTAATCTTTTGTGAACTTTTTATAATTTTAGAATTATTTGTTGACATGGTATATAAGACAAATATTGTCATGTCAGCATGCAGTACACGTGGACTACCACATGAGTTGTCATGCCGACATTGTTAAAAAAAATGTTTTAGTTAACATTTCCCTTTTAAAAAAAAAGTGATTTGACTCTTTCTGAAAAGGTTAATAGTCAAATTTAGCTCAAAAAAAGAATAATTGTCAAATTGAAAAAAAAATATATAAACATTGAAGATTACATTTATGATTATGCCGAAAAATTTTGTAAATCCCCGACCAAGGTATGTAGGCCTGTATGCATACTTAATATTATGCATAGTACTGACATCTTTCCCATGAGCTTACAAGTTGTATCTTCACCAATTAAGACACTCGTTAAACTCCGTGAACCCGTTTGGACTCTCCTTAGAATACGAGAAGACAAAAACCCACCATGAGGAGAATACCTTCGTTCAAGGGTCCGATCGATTATTCAGCAAACTATACTTTAAAAACTTCTCCGAAAAGAGAACCAACCCCTCAACAAATATTATATAATGATAAATTCCTTGATTTATTTAACTTACTAAAATAGTGTTATAATTTGAAAGAAAGTAATTAATCATTAACCAATACATGTTTTTAAGCACTTGCCAGGGAGTCGGGCTTTAAATTCCTTAATTTTTAGCTGATAGGAAAAGAAAAGAGAGAGAGATGGAAGAAGTTTACTAGGTTTGGAATCGATGATATGAGCACTAATGAGCTTCAAGGAAACCTTTTTCTGAAGCAACATATTTCCGAAATCGTGCAAGCCTGACCATTTGTCATTAGGGTCGTTGAAGTCCTGTTCGGTCTTCCTCATTAATCCTACGGTGATCGGAATCTTCATGACTACAAATATAAAGAGGATCTGCTTATGTATGTTTTGGTCGTTGGCTTGGTAAAATGTGGGAACATTGGTGTGGTATTTATAGACAAAGATTGGCTGGTCTGGCTATAACTACAAGCCAAACTCTTCTTCTTTTTATTTAAAAATTATAATATATAATTGGTTAAATTCTACTATTAGTATATGTATTATATGTAATTTGTTGATATAGTTTTATACTTTAATTTCATCCTTTTTTGTCCCTATACTTTTAGAATTTTAAAATTTTAGTATTGACTAAATGGTAAGGTTAAGGAGGAACCAGCTCCACCAGGAGAAATCTTTAAAGTGTTGTCCTCTAAGTGGTCAACTCGAATCTCAACAATCAAAAGTATTGTCCCTGTGTCGGCATTTTTCCCCAACTTTAATGGAGAGCCGTGTACGGTTCATAGAAGGGGAGCGTTTCAATTGGTGGAAGTAAGTACTTGCAAGACTTGGGATAAGTGTTAATATGGACGTGTGAATAATAATGGAGGTACTTAGGTGCGTCTTAGCTCAAGCACCTATCCCTAGTTCAAGGACTAAAATAGACCTAGTTGTCAATTTCAAGTCTCAAGTGGACAAAAAAAATATAAATACAAAAGTGAACCTAGTTATCAAATTCAAGAGCCAAAATTATATTATCCCTAGAAAACAATATATATATATATATATATATATATATATATATCAAATTACTACTTTATGTGCAAGATGAGATAATTGTATTACTAATTAAAATTATTAAAATAGTAATCACATGAAAATTATAAAATGTGGAAATTTTATTTAATTTTACAATAATTTAAGCCATTCCTTTCTGTATTCTGTCCATCCTTCCATCTATATGCGTTTAGATCCCCACCTCTTAACTCATATCAACCCTTACTAAAAATTAAGCCAAAAAAAATCTAACTTAATTAACCTCGGGGATGAGATTAAAACTTGTTTTAATTTAAATGCAGGTGTAGTAGTGAGTTGTTATTAGTGAAAAGAAAAAATTGTTAATCTGTGGTACATCTACTCTAACATTATAAATTTGTGCCCATATCACATTAATAGTTAATCTATGGTGATACGTAGTAACTTTTCAAGATGTCATGTAACTAATATAAATTTAAAATTTTAAAAAATATTTTTAAAATAAACTAATAAAAAGAGTATAATTTTTTTCAAGGTTCATTTTTATGCAATATATATATATATATATATATATATATATATATATTGAAAGGTTGTCATATGTCACTAATGGATTGATTATCAATGCCATATCAATATAAATTAACGATGTTAGTGCAGAGACACCAACCTAAATGACAAAATTTAAACCCACAAAAGTTAGTCGCAAGGTAATTTTTTATTTTTAAATACTTAATTATTCCTCCTTCACAATAAATTGTGATGATTAATTTTTTCAATTTTAATATTTTATTATTTTTAATATTTTAATAATTCAACTGTTAAATTTTGTATTTCATTCATATGGATCATGTATATCAAATTTGACATTCATTAAAATTTTAATTATTTATTTTATGTAAAAATTTCAACGTTCAATAAATAATTAATATATACAATATTTTAGATCAAAATAATAGAAATATTGAATTAGTTTGAAATTTTACATATATGATAAATACAATTATGTCTAGGGTGTGTAAAATTAGGTAAAATCGAAAAAATTAGGTTAACAGATCGAATTTGGTTAATCGATCGGTTAATGATTTTTTTTTTGGGGGAAATCAGTTAATTATTTTGTGATTTTTGGTTAACGGTTAATTCAATTAGAAAGCTGGTTGGTTAACCGAAAAATTAATAAATAAAATTATAATATATAAATAAGTCTACTATTCATCTAACCCAATCCAAACTCAAATATCCAATCCAACCCAATTACCTAATCCAACCCAATCATAAAAATTACAAATAATTTAATAAATAAAAATAAAATTCTAAAACTAAAACTAAAATTATGTAATCTTTTTAATTATATAGTAATTTATTTTGGGTAATTCGGTTAATTCGGGTAATTCGGTTAATTTTTAATAAAAAAACATATAATTTTTGGTTAATTCAGTTAACAACCGAATTAACCGAAAAAATTTCGATTCGGTTAATTTTTTTGAAAAAATTTCGGTTCGGTTAACGGTTAAAATTTTTAAAATGTCGATTAATTCGATTAATATTATTTTGGGTCAGTTAACCGACTGAACACCCCTAATTATGTCAACAGATTCAATGATTGAATTGTTAAAATATTAATCCTATAAAATATAAAAAATATTTTACACTTATATAAGTAAATTTCTTCATTTATTCGGATTAATGGTATCAAAACATATTTGTATTAATTATTAGTACAAAATAAATTTTTATTATGAAATTTGTTCATTTTCATTTTTAGATAATCAAGTGAGATGATTTTGGAACCGGCAGATCATCATCAGCCACGTTTATAACAGAGACAAAAAAGAAAAAAATCAGTGGTAGGCGCTTACTTTGACATATGAATGAATGGTGTTCCAAACCAGACAGGCAAAAAGCTTCAAAAATGTTCCCATCCAAGCAGACAATTAAGTGTGGCTCAATAAATAGAAAAAAAAAGGGGATTAATATTCATTTGGTACTTGTTTTTGCTTCGACTTTCAATTTGGTACTTGAGTATTTTTGTTCCAATTTGATATTTGAGTTTGGCATCAATGCTTAATTTGGCAGCTAGACCAAATTAAATCATGTGACCAATAAATATTTGACACGTGTGCTCTAGAAAAAAAAAATATAGATACTTAATTGAGACAAGTATCAAATTGAATATTAGAATCAAACTTAAATACTTCAATGGGAAAAACTCAAATTAGTGCTTTTATAAAATAGCTAATGCTTTTATATTTGGTGCTTGAATTGAGTTGAGTGAGTCTCTAGTTGTTTTAATAAAATTTAATAAATAAAATAAGAGTTGAGGTAATTTTTTATTATACAAATACATTTTAATTTTGATATGAGTCTTATTTTTCAAATATTTATTTTTAATATTTTATTATATATTTATAGGACACTTGCTAACTCTTTAACATTGTTTGTGGAGTCTAAAAACTCCATTGATAGTGTATAAAATATTTATTCATAAAATATTCGAAAAACAATAAAACTTTTTATTATAAATAGGATAAACTACATAGATAATCACTCAACTATAAAAATTTTCATTTTAAGTACCTAAAATAAAAAGTTTGCAATTTAAGCATCCACGTTACATAGTTTGGTCATTGTCACTCCCGTTAAAATCATAAATGACAAGTTGACGTGATAGTTAAAAAATTGGTATAATAACAAATTTAGCCATCAAATTTTACATATTATATCAATTAACCCTCAAAATTTATAAATGTTCTCAATTTGATCCTAATTCTAAAAATTTAAAGAAATATAAAAATACATAAATATTTTCAAAAATAATATAATAATAAATTTATAATTGATAATTGATAACATTTGTAAATTTTGAGTGTTATTTTTAAAATTATGACTTAATCAATATAATATGTAAAATTTGAAAGGTAAATTTGTTATTATACTAATTTTTAAGCTGTCACGTTAGCTTGTTGTTTGTGATTTTAATAAGAGTGACCAAAATGATCAAACCATTTAACGAGTGCTTAAAATGCAAATTTATTATTTAAAGTGCCTAAAATGAATTTTTTATAGTTAAATAACTATATGTATAGATATATATGGCTATAAATAATATAGATGATTGTGGATACCTATAATGGAAGAGAAACCATTTATTTTATCTAAGCTTTTTATTCATCACCTTTATTTATCTTTTACTCCCAATACTTTTATTAAAATATGTGATTGAAGTGAATGGGTGAGGTTGTTGGGATGGACTTCATCATCTATTGAAAATAGTAAACTCTTTGTAGACTTTAACCAAATAAATTATTATCAACCCACTTAAGATTACAAATTCAAAGGAAATTAAAGCTTCAACAAATACACTTTCCTTCATATTTCTATCTTGACAATTTTAATGCAACAATAGATAAATTTTAAATAATTTATTAAACAAGTTTTAAACCAGCATAAAAGAATTTGATCATGAATTATAAATAATTTATATAAGTTTTGCTTGTTATATTCATTTATTTAACTTAATAAATGAACAAAAACTAAACTATTCAATGAATACTTTGTTCATTTCGACCTAAGTTGTTGCATATAATAATTCCTCATCACTTTTTGAGTTTTCCGCTATTACTTATGGATCGAATTGACCTATAACCATTAAAGGAAATATATCCAATTGATTGAAGACTTATCTTGTGGTATGTGTTTTTATCTTACTTGGAGGAATAATTTGTTATTAACTAGACATGATCATGAGTTGGGTCACACACTCAAACCCAAAGGTCTACTTGAAAGGTGAGAGTTTGGGAAAAAATATAGACCTAAAAAATGAGTTTAGACAAAAAAATAAGATTCGCTTACTAAATTGGTCAGGCGAGAATTTTTTTGCCCAGACTCGATCCGGTCTGAATCACATGCATATATATATATATATTGTGTATTCTCAATTTGTAAGAAACATTTATTTTAGTATTTTTAGTGTATTTATTGTATTATGCTTTTATATAAAAAATCTTTAAAAAATTATTACGATTGGGCCAAGTCGATTTGGGTTTAGCATTTTTAATATGGGTTGAGTTTTGCAAAATTTTAAGCCTAATTTTCAAGTTGTGTGAGGCTTTGTACCTAGAAAGCAGACCTAAAATTTTGTATTTTCCCGACCCATGATCAAGCCTAATTGTAACAAATTTAGTATTTTAGCAAGCCTCATTCACTTATATAAGGTGAAAAATTGTATAGATATAGTATTGATAGAATAGTTTGAGGGTTTTTTTTATATATTAGACTTTTAACAATTAACAAAGGCTTTCAAATTTCATTGGTTGTTAAAATTTTCAATTTCATTATAATTAAATCGTTTCTTGATGAATTGGGTAATCTATATAAGAAAAGCAAGAAAATTATAGAGAGAGAAGGCATGATGATTTTCAACCAACCCCATCGTGATAATTTTGAATTTAGTCATAATAAATAACATAGCATCATTACATCAAACTTGGAATAACACTATCATTCGAGAAAATTACACAAAAGTATGGACAACAATACTTTTGATGTTCTGCACCAACACTTATTTCATGCAAACTATTCCCTTACTTATCTTTTACTAAAATTATATTGAGATGCTATTTGGAATTCCCTTACCAGAAATTCCAATTTCACCGGTGGGATGGAGCAAATTATAAGGAACATTAACGGGACCGACCCGGTTCTTCAGTTTCTTGTCGATGTTCATCTTTAAGATTTCCCCTTCGATTTCAGCAAGTCTCCTATTGAAAGCATCCGAAGCTTGTAGCGGAACTGCATCAGTGGTCCAGTTGGGGGTTCGCTGTCCAAGATACATTTCATCCGATGCGTGGTTTGACAGCGTTTCGACCACCGTAATGACAGTCAGGGACTGTAGCTGCGAAGACATGATTCTAAAGAAGACCTTCTCAGGGTTCTTTTCAAGCTCTGCATACTCAGGGGTGCCTTTCTCAGGCATGAACCTTCGGCTTAGTGTTGGGCGGTTGGGGAAGTAGCCTCCGTAGGCGTATTGTCCGTAGTTGACAGCTGCATGGAGTGCAGAAGCGATCCATATGATAATGGTGCAAGATTGTATCAGGTCTTCAAGGTTTTGCATTTTAGGCCACCATGGCTCGTCTTTCTTGTCACCATGACCCACCTCTCGGAGTTCCTTCCACCAGGCTTGAAGTTCAGGGTCCCGTTGAACCATTTCATCGGTCTTGTAGTAGAATGAGCAGTAATCTCTGACCCATTTTTCAATAGCAAACCAGATCTTCAACCCATCAACAGCATATGGGTAGTCTTTTATCAGTAACCGGTCAAGGTCGTCCAGAGATTTTATATCACCATCTGCGATCCCTCTGATAAAACAAAAGGCCATACCATGTTAATAAAGGGTTTGGTTCATTAATTTATAAGACAATATATTGTTGTTATTATAATACCTTTTCTTGAGATCATTGGGAAGAGCCTGATCCATGAAATTCCAACTCTTGTAAATCACAGAGGACATCTCTAGAGAGTATTTTCCAGGGCAAAATGTCCTCTCTATAATTCCATTAGCATTAATGAGCAACTCTCTAGCCAATGCATTAATAGTCATGGTGTCACGGAAGTGAGGATGGAGAAGCTTATAAATTGGATGAACCACACTCAGCTGTCTGTTTGTTGCAATCACGAAAGGCTCTAACACTGCATGAGTGTTCAACCTGACACCAAATCAAAAACACACCCGAAGTTTAGCTTCAAATCATCACACTACCTAATAAACACTGCATATATATGTCCTTACCAGTGGCTCACTAGCTGATGGTGACCAGAATCATTCACATTTACAAAAGCTTTAGCAAGCATCCAAATCCAACCCTCAACTCCATGTTCAGCTGGAGTGTATACTTTGTTAACACATCCTATTTTATCTTCTTCCATTTTTGGCAAGCTCAACTCAATGGCTACAGGCTTCAATGTACCATCCCCTCTCAAGAACAGAATGGTCCTAGATGCATATGTCTTTGCTTCTGTATACTCGTTTATCGTCTGAAGGTAAGGCATAATTGTATCGTGATGATCCAATATAAATAGCCTTTTGCTACTGAGTGCCTGCGCCACGTCCATGTTCGTTAGTGATGAGATACTAAGGTATGAAAATATATTAAAAATAAAATAAAATAAAATATATTACCTCTTCAACAGTAAGTCCATCTAAGTTATACTCAATGTCTTGTTTGGTTATTGAACTGTTTTGATTAACATACACTTGAGGATCTAAGTTGCTCACTGGAGGGAATTCCTGCAATTGATTTCATAGTGTTATAAGCTAAGATATAAACAAAATAAAGTGATTGACTGAGTTGTTTTCTATTAAGCTTACTTTGAGGAGCTGAATAAGAAGAGGGTTCAATCCTGCAAGCATTTCTCTGCCAAATTCCTCATCAGTCCTCCATGCAAAGGGATTACTCCGATCTGCTCCAAAGTAATAAACATATTAAAATGAATACGTACATACATACATGCAATATTTAACAACGTTAAAATTTGTTCACCTTCAATCAGTTTAGGCACAGGAAATTTTAAGAGTTGCTGGCCATCAGATCGGAAAAACTCCCCCATCATCTCTAAAGGGATGTTGCTAGCAACTTGATTGATAAGATCAGTAGGAATTGGGAGTCCATTGAAGAAGAGATTGTCCACGTCTTTAAATGAGTCGAACTCATTAGGAGTATAGTTAACAAAAGCTTCCAGTAATGGTATGATTTGATTAACTAAGCCTTTCAGATTATAAGCAATAAAGTCCGATAGCTTCAAGTGAGCAAACTGCTCATCTCGTGGGACGTAAATGTTAAGAATAGTCGGTAGGAAAAGCCTGCTCTCTGTCTTTGGATCTATGAAAACATAAAAATGTAACATCATGTTATATTCAATTCAATATAAAATATAACTGAACCCATCCATGTTATTTGAACTTTTCATATGATCCGAACCTGTTTTGGAAGGTGGTCTGCTGGTTCTTCCTCTCCGAGGATAAGGATACTGAGCCGAACCTCCAAGAACCGGACGAGCGAGATCTGCACCGTTATCGGGATCACCCAAATCATTGTACAAAGCATAGTCATAAACACGATCTCCAATTTTCAACTGTCCAGTCCCATCTCCCCTCAAGACCTGTAACTCTTCTTCTCTGTATTTACGCAACGCTGCTGGTGTCTCATGTGGAAGGTATGTCTACAAATATTTTACAAGAATGCGAAATTCAGGTTTAATTCATTTTGAACTGAAGCTATTATTTGAAAAAGTGTTTAAATACCTTGTTTGAGAAGAAGATTCTTGGTTTTTTATATCGTCTATCAGGATAAACCCAGGAATTACAAACGAAGTGGATCCGACCTTCGCCAGGAACATTTTCAAGAGTAATTGTTTTTAAGAAAAACTCAGCCGTATGATTATTTCGTAGGATGATAGCTCCAGGGATTCCAAATTCCTCATCCCACTCAAATGAAACCTTGTACAAGGAATCATCACCAGCCAATAACGGAGTATATGTCAGGTTCCAGTATTCCAATGGCGCTAACTTCCCCAGCTTTCCGCCATTTCCATTTGCTACAGAACAAACCAGTAAACATTAACACCATTATTATTTCCATAATTACGAAAAAAAAAAAAGGATTTGTTTGGAAACATGGAATGGAACGAACCAGGGTCGGGATTTTCAGCACTGACGAGCTGGAGACTGACTTGATTGCCAAGCAATTCAAAGAGGCTATCACCTACAGTTGAATGCACGGCGGTGAAGTCCAAAACATTCTTCTTAACTATAACAACACTGCCTGTGATTGTGTTCTTGCTGGGTTTATTCAGGCCGGTAATGTCGCCGACAACATTGCCGACTGAACTCGCCAGATTTCCAAGAATCATTCTCTTGCTGGTCTCGTTAGCTACTATACAAATATATGAAGTTGAAGTTGATGTGCCAAAATGAGAGAAAAGTTTAGATATTTATAAGGAAAGATTTAGCTATTACATAAATTAATTAATTTATTAATTACTTGAGACAGCTTTAGCAGGATATCATAAGCCTTAGTGTATAGTATGAAACCTTTTTTTTTTTTCGGTGAACGATGAGCTCTTGTCCGAGAATACGTAACTCATAACGTTGTTGTTAGTATAAATTACCGGTGACTAAATTAAGTTTCGTTTAAATCAATAAATTGTTAAAATTAGTCAAATTAACTTAAATTTAATGTATAATTTTTTACTCGTCGATAGATATCGATCTATCATATCTATCGTCAAATTTAATAATACATTTAATTAGCAATAAAAATAATTTTGATAAAAATATCACAAAACCAACTTCTTATCGGTCTTTTTATTGAAAAAAATAGGTAAATTAACTCATGTACATTAGATACATGAGTAAAACAGTTCCTCCTTTAAAATTATACTATTAAATGTTTGTTTTGATATTTATATATTAGATATAATAACAAATTTAATCCTCAACCTTTATACAACTATTTAATTTAATCTCCACACCATTATTGCAAGTAAAATAAGAAAAATTAAAACTAATAAAATTAAAAGGATAAAAAACCTTAATAATAAATTAAAAAACAATTAAGCGAAATAAATTTCAATGAGTCGTTTAATTTGTATATAAATTTTACTCTCATATATGTTAATATGTTTTTAATGTTTATTTTATTTATATTATATTGATGTCATAAGTCAATTAGATACCAACATAATTAAGAAAATTACGAGAATATCCATCCTTAATCAAAATAAGTAATATTACTTTAAGGCACTTTAATCTTTTATTTGAAAAATTAATAAAAATATACATGTGATGAGATTTCAGCCCATGCCAATTAAGGAAATTAACTCGACACCAACTTTGTAAGTATAATTGTATTCATTTAGTAATCCTAATCGATGTATTCATATGTTTAAATTTCGTTTACTTATAATTTAATTTTTAATTTTAATATTGTATATATTTTATGTTATTATTAATTAGTTTTAAATCATAAATTTTATTATTTATTATATGTTATTTTAAACACAAATTAAAATTTTAAATACATGATTTTCATACACATATACTTGAAATGATTATTGAAAAAATTAAAATAATGTGAATCATATATATATGGGCAATTTACTTAAAAATACCTTTTTTACTTTATTTACGGAAATGGACTTATTTTTTAATTATTTACCGGAATGGGCCAATTTTCTCGAAAGCGCGTCCATGCCAGCGCGATGTCAGGGGACGCTCCAGCAAAACGTGTCCCTGGGGAGCATTTTGCCCGTGTTTATAACCCTCAATGGCTAATTTTTTTGACCGTTTAGCCTCCAACGGTCAAAAAAATCTATAAAAGCCCCCTTTCATTTTTTTCACACAAAACTCCTCTCAAATTCCTCTCAAATTTTACAAAAGTCCTTTATTTTTTTACAAAAAAGCCCTATTTAAAAGTTTTTTGAATTAGTTTTTTTTTAAATTAAAAAGTATTCGATCGTGTTAGCAATGGCCGGAGAATTAATTCATCTCGATAATAAACACATCTCCGTCGATCAAATGACAATGGTAAGTTATAATTTTAATTTTTCAATACTATTTAATTTTTTTTCATTTATGCAATTTTAATTAATTTTTATTTTATAATTTTTTATAACAGTCTGTAGATCGGGTGTTGCAATGCTATATTCGTAATATGTCTGGTCTGCCATCGCCGTTGATAGAGAATTACATGCGGGAAGCGAGTTTTTGGCACGTGGCCACGATAGGCCGGGGGAGCAAGTTGGACCCGAAACTAAACAATGCGTTGATAGAGAGGTGGAGACCCGAGACACACACTTTCCATCTTCCATGCGGAGAGTGTACTATTACTCTGGAAGACGTGTAGTTGTAATTGGGATTGTCGGTAGATGGGTATGTAGTCACCGAGTCCGCAACTTCTACTCATTGGGGAGCCGTATGCTACGAGCTTTTAGGTGCTATTCGGAAAATATTAACGGAGGTCGGATCAAGATGGGCTTGGTTACGAGACATATTCCCGAAGTCGGATAATGATTTGACTGAATTAGAAAGAATATGATATGTTCGGGCATACATTCTTTAGATGATTGGAGGCTATCTGATACCGGACTTGTCACGAAACCTCGTACATTTGAGATGAATGCTGAAACTCGTTGATTTTAGAACAGCCAGTGAACTTAGTTGGGGGTCTATCGTGTTAGCAAAATTGTACCGGGAGATGTGCGGGGCGACGCGACCGAATAAAGCCAAAATCGGAGGTTGCCTATCACTACTGCAATCATGGGCAAGGTTTCGCCATCCATTTTTTACGTCCTCGAGTGGACCACTCATATACATTCCCACTCATAACGAGGTAAATTTAATATTAGATTTTACAATTATTATGTAGATTTAAAATATAATTGTATGCTAAAAATTTATTTAATTAGGTGGAACCATTCTGCGAGTTATGTTGGAATACCTACATCACTTGAAGATATACGGCTTCTATTAGACCAACGGCCGGAAGCACAAGTAAGTATTAAATAAAATATATATACATAATAAAATAGTCATTTCGTATTTCGTATTTAGTATTTAGTATTATGTATATAACTAATATTTTTATCATGTTTATATGGTTTCAATGGACACCATACGAGGATCCGACAATTCAGGCAGTAATTTTGGATGAATTCTTTCAAAATCTGAACATTTGGCATGTGAAGGTCCTATTAGTCAACTATGCCACCATGGAGATGCACCAGTCAGATAGAGTATTACGACAATTTAGATTCCCACAACCGATTCTCGTGGCACCTGAGGTGCTTGATGATGAGCACAAAGTCGACTTACGGCAGTTGCATACGGATTGGCTGAGATTTTGGTTAAAATATATCGAAATGTGAGAAAATCGGTATGATACCTACTCGGGAACAGATCATCGTTCCTGAGTTAGCGTATGTGCCGGAATACATACCATGGTTTAGGATCCATGGCAAGCCATATTTATTGTTGGAAGAAGAGAGGCGATGACAAATTCGTGTACAAAGGGAACGACGGGGCCCTTTAAATTCAATGAGAAAGGATGATGGGACGGGCCCATCAACAGTGCCGACACAATTATCGGTCCCATCAACAGCGCCCACACAGTCACCGGGCCCAATACTTCAACCAACGACACCCACATCACAGCCTTTTCAGATTATGCTAGGTGCGTATCCTAACCCTTATATGTATCCTAACCCTTATATGTTTCCTTTTTCTAGTCCTATGGCAAGTTGGAAAGCATGGCTTGGTTTATCTCCGTTCCCGATTACTCCTAATGGACCGCTGATCTATAGGCCGCCGTAGTATGAGGGATCGCACGAGTCACCGTCGAGGAGCTCTTCTTTTTACCAATCCCCATCACCTTATGGGATTCAAACACCTCCGCCATGAGTGATGCAAACACCTTCGTAGTCATTATTCTATCAATGTGGGTCATCCTCCCAACACCCACAACTAGATCCCCTGCCAGAGGAACCACAACCCTCTCCAAAAGCTGAACTAATGGGGAATTCAATGCATAACCGTCGACCACCCCCATGTAGCATTGATTTCGACCAGCACCAACATTAATTTTTGTTAATATATTTGTACAAACTTTTTTATATTGTTTCATTTAATAAAATAAAAGCTAATTTTAATATTTTAATTGTAATTTACTTTTATATTTTAATAAAATAAAAGTTATTTTGAATTGGGTAATATTTTTAATATTTTATATTTTTAATAAAATATAAATAATGCAACATAATTTTATTACAACAAACTATCAACTATTCTGATTTGGACATGAGCGAGTTGTATGACTTGGGTTCCTACACCATCCGCACAACTTCCGTTGGTTGGCAGTTTTTCAGATATCCATATTGTTATGTATTCTACACAATATTGCCCGCCAATAATATCTTGATTCGGTCTGTCAAACTCCGTCACACGAAACTATAGGTTGTTGCGATTGTGACATACTGTGTGCATGGTGTTGGCCCATGCCTTCGCCTTGTTAATTTCTTGCAATACCTTCGCACCACACATGGCCTACCTGCATTTGGCCTTTATAACTCGCTGCTCGCTTCGAAAATAGTACCGCTAAACGAAAATATATCTCTCGCACAACCAATGTTATCGGCAAATAATGTGTTCCTTTTAGAACAGAATTTACGCATTTAGCCAGGTTTGAGGTCATATGACTATATCATAGGCCGTTGTTATATGCTTGTGTCCACTGTTCGAAAGGTATGTTGCATAGGTAGTTTGCGAATTCTTTGTTAACTGAACGCAAAATCACCAACATCTCATGAAAATGGTCCTTATCGATCTCGTACCCTACCAATATAAGTTGATAGCGAATATTACATACCATTCTTCCATTAAGAATAAATTGAATAATACAAACGAAATTATATTAATAGAGATTACATACCCATGTTGGTCACTTTGCCATCGTTCATTTGTAGATCGATGTTACCCGTAGTAGTTGGACGCAAAATGCCTTAGGCAATACCGATAGTGTGTGTGATGCCATAGGCTTCCCTCTCGTTCAATTATAGCTAACATTTCAGGGCTCCGATCCGATATAACGCAGATATCAGGTTGGGGGCAGACATGCCTCATTAACCTAAATAGAAAGAAATCTCAGTTATTAGCTGATTCCCCCGATGTTATTACAAATGTAATTGGAAGGATTCTCCCACTGTCATCCTGTGCCATAGCTAGCAATAGCCGATGGATATATCTACCACACATAAAGGTACCGTCAATTTGTACCAATGGCTTGTAGTATAAAAATACGTCTCTGCATTGCTTAAAGGTCCAGAACAGACACTTGAACACTTGGTATCCACGGAGCAATCGGTCGTTGTAGTATGCAGGTGCCATTTCAAAGTCTGTTATATAACTTGGGACATATCTCTCCAGCACTTGACACCACTACCACACTTCATTATATGAAGCGTCCCACCGACATACAACTTTTTCAACGCCTTCTGTTTAGCTATCCAAGTCTTGTGGTAAGAGGGCGTGTACCCCAATTGGCTACGAATATTGGCAATTAAGACCGGCACTAAAGTCTTGGGATCCACCTTCACCGTCGATATTATTAAGCTAGCTAACATATCTGAATCCATCTTGGTATGGTCTTTTGAAACACATGTCAATGAAGTACATTAAATAATGCAACATTACGTAATATCAATATTATTCAAAAACCCTAAATATCTAGTGATACTATACCGGCAACACTTGATGTGACCAAGAAAACTATCCTTATTTGAAAACTCCTTACCAACTTCCAATTTACCCGAATCTAGCGACGAAATTGTACGCTCACGCATTCTCTGTGGTAGATCTTGAAACTCCAACGCATCATATTGAGATAGATTGACATTATGCATGTGGGCTGGAGGCGAGTACGCTCTGAATCGCGAATCTTCTTCTTCTTCATCTAAACCCCCTTCAACATCTTTAGTTATAGTTGGAACAAGTTTCGATTCAGAAAATAATACAATTTTTCACCATCAGGGCCGAGCTCTCGAGGTGGATCTACATCGGACTCATCATCCAACCCACCATCATGTGCAACGAACGAAGTCCCCTCGCCGGTGGATGTCGTAAGGAGTACATTATCCCTTCTTAAACAAGTTTCGTAACGTCCCCAATCATATGTGGATTGCCAACTACTAGAAGTTGATGTTGTTCATCAATACATATTTCTAGTATTGAACATCGACCCACCGATATGCATGTCCCATCCACCAACCGAGTGTCATGGAGGGGTTGTGTTTTCCATACTGCCACCAAACACGGACGCTTCCATATTCTGCCTCCCACTAATAGAGTGTAGGCTTGGGGTCATGTATTCCTCTCAAACAGCAGTAGATGTTGAAGTCAAAGGAATATCATTTGGAGATGAAAATTGTACATATACCTCAAGATGGGGTGATACACTAGCAATATGAGTTTGCACCATTGCCTCCAAGCTACGATGACCTTTGATGTCGAATGAGTCATATCTCACGGGATCAACCGAAGCACCAAATCTATACTTAATAGACAAAACTTTCATTGGCGTTGTTCCAAAAATGTTACGCCTAATTCTTTTACAAAGTTCTATCAAATCTATGTTCTGGTTAAAAACCAGTTGCGTTATGTTCTCCGATAAAAAACAACGCCGTTCTCGGTGTCACGGACCTCACAATCATAGTAAATAACAAGACTAATACGTTCACTCATCTTCGTTTCTATTATACTTTTGCCTCAATTTCTCTTCTCAGTAACTTATGCAACTCGATAATGAAATTTGACTCATTTATAATCTAAGGCCAAATAGGAACTATTGTAGAAAAGAGCGCCCACGTGGGAGCTTTTTCAATAATCTTCTTGACAGTGCATTTTGTTTAAAGCGTTTTGAACACTATTTGTTCGTAAACGTCTTCTCAAAATTATCTTTTAGATACTATTGTAGAAAAAAAGCGTCCACGTGGGAGCTTTTTAAGTAATCTTGCTAATGATGCATCCTGCTTGAAGTATTTGGAAACTATTTGTTCGAAACATCTTCTCAAAATTATTTTTCAATTACTACTATAGAAAAAAGCGTCCACGTGAGAGCTTTTTTAGTAATATTCTGACAGTGCATCCTCGCTTAAAGCGTTTTGGACACTATTTTTCGTAAACGTTTTCTCAAAATTATTTTATCGATATACTCGTAAAAAAAAAATAATTTTTATATTGCTAATATATTTTCTCAAAACCCTAAACACAAAATTATTTTAATTAATTAGCCTTAAAACCTAATTTCATTAAATTTTTCTTACAAAACCCTAACCCTAAAAAGCTAAAACCCTAACGTAAATGATGGACAAAACGCTCTCCGGGACGCGTTTTCTTGCACGCCCCGCCATCGCTACGCTGACGTGGACGTTTTGAGAAAATCGACCCATTCCGATAAATAATTAAAAATAGGTCCATTTCTATAATTTTTTAAAAAATATATTTTAAGTAAATTGCCCTATATATATTCCTTATATATTAAAACTATCTTAAATGGATGAGGATTGACATCTGTCTAGCCAACTAAGGAGATTCGGTATATACAGGTGAAAAAGGAGAAACAAAAGAGTAAAAGGCGCATGAAAATAGATCCAAAAAGAGCATAGAGCAATCGAAACGTGGCTGCCATGCTGCTCTTTTGGTTTTGCAAAGACACTTTGGTTTTTAATTTTTAATTTATAATTTATATTTAATATATTAATTACAATTTAAAAAAATATTTTTATAATTTCATAATTAAATTAATTACTCAAATAAAAGTACATCAATTCAGTAAATTACCTAAATATAAATATTAAATGTTGGCTGAATTTTAATTTAATTAATATTAATATTATTATTAATATAAAATACGTAAATTTAAATGCGCTTATCATCTTATTTAAAAATTAAAAGAAGGGATTTTTGATTATCCACGTTTATATTATTAGTGTTTCTCTTTCGGTAAAATCTATATAGGACTTCCTATAGGACACTTATCCCAACTTTTCTTTTTCATTATAATGCCTATATCTATAAATTATATATATAATCTCAATTTTAATTTCTTTATTTTTATATGATATAATAATAATTAATTTTTAATTTTAATATCTATAGCCTTACATGACATATGTCTAAGTCTTTTTTAAGACATATATCTAAGTTTTTTTCTTATACATTATAAGATAATCATTAAATTTCAATTTTAA